>JANAVB010010199.1:21354375-21711323 GCA_029216955.1 Iris pallida
GTCGCAGTTGGCCGTATATGGTGTCGCGAATGAACCGTATAAGTCGCATGTCACAGTTGAGCCGCATATGGTGTCGTAGTTGGGCCGCATAGGCCGCATGTCGCAGTTGAGCCGTATATGGTGTCGCAGTTGGGCCGTATATGCCGCATGAGCCGCATGTCGCAGTTAGTTCGCATGCATGTAGCAGAATAGGCCGCATAATGCCTATTTTGGTTGTTTCTGACTGTTATATGTCCTATTTTGACTGAATTATGGCTAGAATTTCTTCTAACTCCCAACATGAAAGTTGTAGATCTTTTTCTTGGTTTCAAGAATGTGTTATCAACTATTTTATGCTAGTTATAGACTCGACCATACTTAATACTAATTTGACTTTCATGCCTGGTCACGAATTGACCCCGACTGTTACTTTGACTAATAATTGATCATGCGTTCCTAAGTTGGAACTAAGAGACTGGTTAGTCGTCTTATTGAATTGAATGAATGAGACACGTTCATATTAACTATGAACTATTATAATCGATTAGCCGATCCCGAATATTCACATACAGGCATGTGCAGGCTTCAATTTATTTATTTTTCTACAAAGCAACATGTGTACTTTATGGTCAAGGCATGATTATTTCGTGGTTAGTTTTGATTATTACATTACGCTATGTAAGACCTACAACATAACCGCACGGGTATCGTTGTAGAGTTGGGCATATCGTACTCTGTATGGAAGTACTCATTCTGAATGACCATGATCCACGACATGGGATTTCAATCAACATAGGGGCTATTAAGTTAAATAAAATAATGATTGCTTGGAGAGAATAGATTTCCGGGTTCTTACATGGCAGCCCTCTTTGGGACTATTAAATGCCCGACAGGCCGGCTGGTTTCCACAGATACTGTAAATCTGCCACACGGGCAGGAAGCGATATCTGCTTATAATATTTATTATATATTGTATATTGATGACGGGCGTCCCGCTGGGACTCTTCTAATTCATGATTGGCGCAATTGATTGATTGGATAGACTAGCCTTGCTCGTACATAGTAAGAATTAAGGAATCCTTATTGCATAAATTCTAAGATAACTTGGAACTCACAGTAGCAAGCCGTAGTAGTTGTATGGCCGTTTAAGTTGACTTGTTTGTGTACTGGACCTACTCTGTTAACTAACTGAGATGATCAGAATGTCAGGATATGACGGGCCAACTTCTGTCCTTGTTTGGTTGGGAGGTTGGTTCGGAGTGTCGTGATGTTATGTGAATCCTAGTAGCAAGCAGAGGTATATATATCATATTCTCTTATTACTGGTTTTAATCCCTCATATTGTGCTTCCTTGCGGTACTTGCTATTAGAGGTCTAACCTCTCTGGTTTTGCATGGCCAGATTTAGAGCCAGTCCCCGAGGACTCAGCTTACTTCCACCTCCAAGATGGTCAATACTAGAGGGATGATCGCAGGAGGACTCGAGTGGGTTCCTTACTTCCCCACTCGTTTTGTTATTTACTTTATACTTTGCCGTTTGGCACCGACATGTTAGTCGGATTGTCTAGTACTTACTTTTACATAATTGTAACTAAGTCAGACTGCAGCTGATAAACAATTGTGTATACCTTGCTTCTCATCTGGCTATGTTTTGTAAAGCCAGATATCGAAAATATTTTGATTGAGCGTTTGGGACGCCTTACTGCTTTATCTTACATGTTCTCTATTTCTGTTTCTTATTTGAATGATTGAGACAATAGATGTGAAGTGACCATAGTGAGACTTTCATGTAGTATGTACCCTCTCGTCTTTTAGACAGTATTGATCGTATTATACGGTATTCATCTACCCGTAATACGTAGCTGGCTGAGTCATTCTCCCGCTCTCCAGTATTCTGGTTCTGGGACGTGACAAGGTTTTAGTGGTGGCCCATGCAGGTCTGATTCCAGACTTGTGGGATATTTTAATAGGATGTCTCAATCACACATGTTCCCCCTTGATCTCATGATTCGTCGATTCTCAACTCCAGCTTGACATTCCATTATCCCTTGACTTCATTGATCCTTCAAGTTCGATCATTTGATTGTTCTCTTGTCCCTTTTTTTAGGGGCACTTCGTCCGTACCTGTCAGAGCTGGACAGCAACAACATGGACAGCATGGACAACCTAACCATGTTGATCAGCAACAAGGGCCGGTACTAACTTAAGAGACTATCCAAGAAGAAGTAATAGTGGAAGCAGCAGCTGGACCGCAGTATCCGGAGGTTACACCACCAACAACAGTTCCACCTACCCCTGTGGAAGTGGACACACCAGCCCTTCTGGAGATCATGAGAGGGATGATGGATACTCTGCAATACTAGATGTTAGCCCAGCAGCGCATGTACACTCAGTTGCAAGAGCAGAACGTACTACTCAACCAAGGGTTGCAGACGGCATTAGAAAGAGGGGCGAGGACAGATTGAGGAGCATCAGCCAAGTTTTACAAGTACAACCCCCGCCGTTTCGAGGGCACAGAAGATGCCATCTCAGCAGATGCGTGGCTTAAGGATATTGAGGCTATTCTGACAGCAGCTAAGGTACCGACAGAAGAACGGGTGGATCAAGTAAAATTGTTACTTCAGGATCTCGCACGTGATTGGTGGAAATCAGAGGAAGTAGGCATCAGACGTCCTATTGCTTGGGACGATTTTACTGCAAGGTTCAAGACGAAGTACTATGGAGTTGTGGCACAGTTTGAGCTGCCACAGAAGTTTATCAACCTCAAGCAGGCCGGCAAGACGGTAGATGCTTACGCAGCGGAGTTCTACAGATTGAGTAGGTTCGCCCCAGAGATGGTAGCAACGGAGAGCCAGAGGGCTATGAGGTTCCAGCAAGGGTTTCATCTTGAGCTCTTGTAATTGATAGAAGGGCACAACTAACAGACTTTTGATAAAGTATTGACGGCAACCCGAAGGTATGAGATCACCGTTCAGAGGATCACGGCAAGGACTGGAGGTCAGAAGAGATCCCACAGTCAGATTGAAGGAGGAGGGAGAGCAGCGCCCCGAACAACAACACCATCCCTTGGCATTCGCATTCATGATGTAGCAATGCGAGGGCCCGCACCACCACCCAGACAACAATAACAGTAACAGAGGAAGAACCAGCAACCCCCGGTAGGCTGCACTTATTGTGGGAAGGTAGGACACACTAGAGATGTGTGTCGGACCTTGAACGGGCAGTATTTGATATGTGGAAATCCAGATCATTGGGTTACCACCTGTCCCATGAATTCAAGGTCAGGAGGACCAGTGCAATAATTTTCTGTTCTGCCAGCACCAGGGATAAGACAGTATCGAGGACCAGCGGTAGCAGTGAGACCATTGTCACAGCGCCCGTTCATGACACAGGCTCAGATATTTTGGCAGCAGGGACCGCCGATGCTGCAACACCAGCATAGACCACCCCAGCATCATCAAGGAAGGGGCCAGCAGCAACACCAGGCTAGGCCGCAACATGGAAACCAACAAGGAGGTCGAGGACAAGCATTCACTCTGTCCTTGGAGGAGGCATTAGCATCGGGAGATGTTGTGGCAGGTAACATTCTCGTCGCCTCATATCCCGCAGTAGCATTGTTTGATTCAGGAGTATCACACTCATTTATATCTGCACAATTTCCAACACGACTAGGAATGGAATTTGAGGCATTGCCAGGGAGGTTAAATATACTCACTGGTAATGGACTCGTAGGAGTTAGTAGGATTATTCTAGCATGTAGCGTTGTAGTTTGCGGGCATTCCTTACCCGCCAGGTTGATAGAATTTCCTGTTGGAAATTTCGACGTTATCTTAGGCATGGACTGGCTGAAAGACAGTCATGCGACAATAGATTGTCGTAGAGGGAGTGTATCTTTTGATATTCCAGGCATGAAGAGATTCACTTTAGTCAGATCAGTGGCAACTCAGCCAGAACAGGGAGTAGTGACGACAATGGAAGAAGTTCAAGTTCCGAAGGTAGTTGAAGAGTTTCTAGACGTATTTTCTGAAGAACTTCCAGGTCTGCCACCAGTTAGAGATATTGAGTTCAGCATAGAATTGGCACCTGGAACTAAACCGATATCAGATTGAGTTTACAGAATGGCGGATTCAGAGCAGGCCAAGGTATATCAGCACATAGAGGAACTGAAGGAGAAGAAGTTCATCCAAGCTAGCGTATTATCGTGGGCAGCACCAATAGTACTTGTGGAGAAGAAGGATGGGTCATCCAGATTGTGCATTGACTACAGGAAGCTTAACGCGACAACAGTAAAGAACAAGTACCCATTACCCAAGATCGAGGACTTATTTGATCAGTTGAGCAGGGCTAGAGTTTTCTCCAAGATAGATCTTCGTTCAGGGTATCATCAAGTGAGGGTTCGGAAGGAGGATATTCCTAAGACAGCGTTCAGGTCGAAGTATGGGCATTATGAATTCTTGATAATGCCGTTTGGTTTGACCAATGCTCCAGCAATATTCATAGATTTGATGAACCGCATCTTTATGCCGTACTTAGATCAGTTTGTCGTGGTGTTTCTCGATGACATTCTTGTATACTCTGCTAGTGAAGAGGAGCATGAAGACCACCTCAGGAAAGTGTTACAGGTTCTGAGAGAGAACCAGTTGTATGCCAAGCTCAACAAGTATGAGTTTTGGTCGGATCACATTTCATTTTTGGGTCATATCATATCAGGAGCTGGAGTAGCAATGGATCCCAAGAAGGTAGAAGCAGTAGAGAGTTGGCCAGTACCTAAGACCGTAGTTGATATGCGAAGTTTCTTGGGATTGGCAGGATATTACAGAAGGTTCGTATCAGACTTTGCAAGGCTTTCAGCACCCATGACCCGCTTGACACGGAAGGATGTACCATTCGTCTGGTCGGCAGAATATCAGGCATCATTTGAGAATCTGAAGCAGAAGTTGATATCAGCGCCTATTCTTACATTACCAGTTGGACCCGCAGGTTTTATAGTATATTGTGATGCGTCAGGAAAAGGACTTGGGTGCGTCCTAATACAACATGGGAAGGTGATAGCATACGCATCTAGGCAACTTCGAGACCACGAGAAGAATTATCCAACTCATGACTTGGAGTTGGCGGCAATAGTATTTACTTTTAAGCTATGGAGGCATTACTTGTACGGTGATCGAGTAGACATGTACACAGATCACAAAAGTCTTAAGTACATCTTTACTCAGAATGAGCTGAACATGAGGCAGAGAAGATAGTTAGAGCTGATCAAGGATTATGACGTAGAGCTTCAGTATCATCCAGGGAAGGCTAATGTGGTAGCAGACGCTCTCAGCAGGAGAGGCGGCGTATTTATGTTGACAACACAGAAGCATATCTTAGAAGACCTTCAGGAGATGGGCATCGAAGTTATACTTCCTAGTGATGTAGAAATTCTGGCAAGTCTACAAGTTCAATCCGACTTGGTAGACAGGATCAAGGCAGCTCAGGTACAGGACCCAAGGATTCAGAAGCTTAGGGCAGAATGTGAGTCAGGACTCAGAAAGGAGTTGAAAATTCATGAAGATGGTACGCTTAGGTTTGGATCACGCCTATGTGTGTCTAGTGGAGATATTAGACAGGAGGTTATGACAGAAGCTCACAGTTCTCAATATTCTATACACCCTGGAGGGACCAAGATGTACCAAGATATCAAGCAGCACTTCTGGTGGAACGGGATGAAGAGGGAGATAGCTAGATTCGTTTTCCGTTGTTTGATATGTCAGCAAGTGAAGGCAGAACAGCAGAGGCCAGCTGGGTTATTGCAATCGCTTCCTATCTCGGAATGGAAGTGGAAACTCATCGCAATAGACTTTGTGACCGGTTTACCGAGATCACCAAGTGGTAAAGATGCTATTTGGGTGATAGTGGACCGACTTACAAAGGTAGCACACTTTCTTCCTTTCAGAGTAGGGCAATCTACAGAAAAGTTGGCAGAGTTGTATATGCAACAGATAGTCAGACAGCATGGAGTCCCTGTCAGTATTGTGTCAGATAGAGATACCCGTTTTATATCACATTTCTGGAAGAGCTTACATCATAATCTAGGTACCAAGTTAAGATTTAGCACGACTTACCATCCGTAGACGGACGGGCAATCAGAAAGAACAATTCAGACTTTAGAGGATATGTTGCGAGCTTGCACCTTAGACTTTGGAGGATCTTGGGAGAGCCACCTGCACTTAGTTGAGTTCTCATACAATAACAGTTATCAAGCCAGTATCCAGATGGCGCCATTTGAAGCACTATATGGTAAAAAGTGTAGGTCGCCACTGGCATGGGATGATATCAGAGAGAGGAAAATGCTAGGCCCAGAAATGATTGTCCAGACCGTTGAAGTAATTAAGGAAATTAGAGAGCGACTTCGAGTTGCACAGGATCGGCATCGTCATTGGACGGACCAACATCGTAGGCCGCTAGAGTTTTCTGTTGGGGACCACGTGTTCTTGTGGATCTTACCTACTCGTGGGGTCATTAGGTTTGGCATTCGCAGGAAGTTGAGTCCGCGGTACGTGGGCCCATTTGTTATTCTTGATAGGATAGGCGATGTTGCTTATCGTTTATCCCTTCCACCCTTGTTACGAGAGGTACATGACGTATTTCATGTATCTCAGTTACGAAGGTATGTATCGGACCCAAGCCATATCCTTGATCATTCTGAGCTGGTTGTTGGTACCAACCTGTCTTACGAGGAACAGCCTGTATCCATTTTGGACCGAAGAGAGAAGATACTCAAGAACCGAATAATTAGCCTTGTCCGGGTTGCTTGGGGTCATCACTCTTTAGGGGAGTCAACGTGGAAACGTGAGGATGATATCCGATCACGGTATCCGTACCTGTTTGACTCACAAGGTATATCTCTCTCTGTATACCTTGATTGTTTTAACTTCTCATGCTTGCCACCTTACGAGTAGAATTGCTTGGTATCGTAGAATATTCAACATGGATATGTTACTTACTGTTAACATTGTAGAATGGTTGCTTGCTCCAATTGCTTATGCTTAGATTAGTTTAGCTTTGATGTTCCTATTCTGCTTGGATTTGAAATTCCGAGGACGGAATTTTTCTAAGGAGGGTAGAGATGTCACTTTCCGTTCCCAGAATACGTATTTATTTAATATTTATCATGTATTATTCTGTATTTAAATTCCTTTAATTTTATGTTAATTAATTTCCTGCAATTTTATTTCTGTATTTTACTTTCTGCTTTTATACTCTGCTTTACCTTTGCTTTAGGTCCGGCTTGGATTGGTTTAATTATGTTGGTTCATCATGAACCGAAACGAACCCCCACCTACCACTACCCCTTCATTTAAAGCTCATCCCCTTTCTCTCTCTTCATTCACTTCACCATTACTCTTCTTCCTCCATTACTCTCCCACCCACCCATTTGGAGAGGCAAGTACATCTTGCACACCATGAGGGATTTGATGCATCTCCATTTATTTTTAGTCCATGTTGTTCATCTTCTCTTCCTCTACAAGTTTAGGTCTTGAAGTTCTTGATTTCCATAGATGGTTGGGTGTAGATCTAAGTTTTAAGTTTTGGTTCTCATATGGATTTTATGGTTTTTATCTATCAAACTTTGTTGTTTTCGAAAATAAGTGGTTCCATGTTGTAGAGAATTTAATTCTACCAAAGTTTAGCTTTTGAAAAGTTAGATTTCGATTTATTTTGAGAAAGTTATGGCCAAAACAATTTTGGTCAAACTTCTATGTTCATCTGCAGCATGAACCGCATGTCGCAGTTGAGCCGCATAGATGTCGCGAATGGGCCGCATAAGGCACATGCCGCAGTTGAGCCACATAGATGTCGCAGTTGGGCCGCATAAGTCGTATGTCGCAGTTGAGCCGCATATGGTGTCGCAGTTGGGCCGCATAAGGCACATGTCGCAGTTGGCCGCATATGGTGTCGCGAGTGGGCCGCATAAGTCGCATGTCGCAGTTGGCCGCATATGGTGTCGCGAATGAGCCGCATAAGTCGCATGTCGCAGTTGAGCCGCATATGGTGTCCCAGTTGGGCCGCATAGGCCGCATGTCGCAGTTGAGCCGCATATGGTATCGCAGTTGGGCCGCATATGTCGCATGAGCCGCATGTCGCAGTTAGTCTGCATGCATGTCGCAGAATAGGCCGCATAATGCCTATTTTGGTTGTTTCTGACTGTTATATGTCCTATTTTGACTGAATTATGGCTAGAATTTCTTTTAACTCCCAACATGAAAGTTGTAGATCTTTTCCTTGACTTCAAGAATGTGTTATCAACTATTTTATGCTAGTTATAGACTCGACCATGCTTAATACTAATTTGACTTTCATGCCTTGTCACGAATTGACCCCGACTGTTACTTTGACTAATAATTGATCATGCGTTCCTAAGTTGGAACTAAGAGACTGGCTAGTCGTCTTATTGAATTGAATGAATGAGACACGTTCATATTAACTATGAATTATTATAATCGATTAGCCGATCCCGAATATTGACATACAGGCATGTGCAGGCTTCAATTTATTTATTTTTCTACAAAGCAGCATGTGTACTTTATGGTCAAGGCATGATTATTTCGTGGTTAGTTTTAATTGTTGCATTACGCTACGTAAGACCTACAACATAACCGCACGGGCATATCGTACTCTGTACGGAAGTACTCATTCTGAATGACCATGATCCACGACATAGAATTTCAATCAACATAGGGGCTATTAATAAATAAAATAATAATTGCATGGAGAGAATGGATTCCCGAGTTCTTACATGGCAGCCCTCTTTGGGACTATTAAGTGCCCGACAGGCCGGCTGGTTCCCACAGATACTGCAAATCTGCCATACGGGCAGGGAGCGATATCTGCTTATAATATTTATTGTATATTGTATATTGATGACGGGCGTCCCGCTGGGACTCGTCTAATTCATGATTGGCACAATTGATTGATTGGGTAGACTAGCCTTGCTCGTACATAGTAAGAATTAAGGAATCCTTATTGCATAAATTCCAAGATAACTTGGAACTCACAGTAGCAAGCCGTAGTAGTTGCATGGCCGTTTAAGTTGACTTGTTTGTGTACTGGACCTACTCTGTTAACTAACTGAGATGATCAGAATGTCAGGATATGACGGGCTAACTTCTGTCCTTGTTTGGTTGGGAGGTTGGTTCGGAGTGTCGTGATGTTATGTGAATCCTAGTAGCAAGCAGAGGTATATATATCATATTCTCTTATTACTGGTTTTAATCCCTCATATGTTGCTTCCTTGCGGTACTTGCTATCAGAGGTCTAACCTCTCTGGTTTTGTATGGCCAGATTTAGAGCCAGTCCCCGAGGACTCAGCTTACTTCTACCTCCAAGATGGTCAATACTAGAGGGATGATCGCAAGAGGACTCAACTGGGTTCCTTACTTCCCCACTCGTTTTGTTATTTACTTTATACTTTGCCGTTTGGGGCCGACATGTTAGTCAGATTGTCTAGTACTTACTTTTATATAATTGTAACTAAGTCAGACTGCAGCTGATAAACAATTGTGTATACCTTGCTTCATCATCTGGCTATGTTTTGTAAAGCCAGATATCGAAAACATTTTGACTGAGTGTTTGGGACGCCTTACTGCTTTATCTTACATGTTCTCTATTTCTGTTTTTTATTTGAATGATTGAGACAATAGATGTGAAGTGACCATAGTGAGACTTTCATGTAGTATGCATCCCCTCGTCTTTTAGACAGCATTGATCGTATTATACGGTATTCATCTACCCGTAATACGTAGCTGGCTGAGTCATTCCTCCGCTCTCCAGTATTCTGGTTCTGGGACGTGACACTTTGGTAGCACCCTCCCTTGAAGATGTAGAGAGGATTGATGGAAGAAATTTTGGGGAAATGAGATAATTTGGAGATGAAATCAAAAGTTTAGGTTTAGGTTTGGGGAAGAACATAAAAGGGGAAAGAAATGAGGATGGAACGGAAAATGAAGTGGAGAGAGAGAGGCTCCCCCATGGCCGGCCAAGTAAGGGGGTTTGGGGGCATTTGGTAAATGTCCAAAATACCTTCCAAGCCTCCTTTTGGTCAAATTTGACTTATATAAAAATTTAGGGTTAAAAGGGCCAAGTTAAAATCTACAAATGGACCAATTAAGTCATGTGGGATTAGTCTAAATGTACTAGACTAGTTAGTGGGATTTATGGGCCATGTCTAACTTAAGTTTGGGTCCCGTCTAGAGTCTAAGCTACCCGGGTCCCCGATACAAGTCGGAATGAGATGAAATTCGAACCCAACTTAAATAATCCCCAAATAATATTATAAATAAATAAATAATTCCAAAATACCGAAAAATACAAAATGACTATTTTACCCCTATTTATGAAAAGTAGGAGTGACATTTTTTGCTTTGCAACAGTTTCAGCTCTGTCACAAGTCTTTCAAAGTTCTCCCTTCCAATTTCTCCAAGCATTATTAGCTTTTTTCAAAATTTTGTCTTTATAAATTTTTGGTACTTGATAAGCAATCTACAAGAACAATTGTAAGCATCAAAATAACAACTTTGATAGGGTGTATCAACTAATCAGATACTAATTTTTGTTGGATACAAACGATTTAGAAAAATAGAAGTTCAAATAGATAGACACTAATTTCCATGAATAGTAATTTATATCAACAACAAAGACATGTCTAATAAGTCCCATTTTCAGGTTATGATATTCGAAATTACATAACTTGAAAGGAAAAAATTATAACTGAAAAAATTAGAAATAGCCAGTATTAGCCCCCACTGATACTGGAAGGATCTATGATGGAGAATCACTCTATCATGGAAATATCTGATCATAGTTTTACTGTTAGTACTTGAAAGAACATATAAAATATCTAACATGATAATTACAAAGTCCTCCAGAAACTTCATGTACATGGGATCGTTGTTTCGCTACAATGCAATATTGAACCCATATGTTCAGATTTCCATATATACAGTTATACTTCCCCAGGTTGAAGAATAAATTACAATTGCTGAAGAAATTATTGGCCCACATATGGACTATATTAGACGAAATAAAAGAACTCTTGTGTCGAACACACTTATGGAAGAGACACTAATACTAACCTTAGCGACAACGAAGTAAAAGAACTCTTGGTTCCAATGTAATGTACCAATAGGAGAAATCAAAAGAAACAAAGAAAAGAGATTGCATTTAGAAGACTGGCCACTAATTACTATCAGATCATTAGTTTCCAACTTGTAATTCAAGTTAAGACGTCTCTTTATATTCATATGAGTCTCAAGTATGCATCTACACAAACCTAATAACATCACCATTGAAATCAAGAAATATTTTTAAGCAATAACAAAGTATTCAGAATGACAAGGTTAGAACATGGACAATTTCCTGGAGCTTAGTTAGTTTTTTAACCCGAATCCTTGGTTATGTGACAGATGCAAGCTGGGTAGAAGCATATCTGGATATGCCCATGATGAATAAAAATTGGGGAAAATCCTCCAATTTAAAGGAACAATCACTCATTATTAATTTTCTCACAAACATTACAAAACACACAGATCACCTCTAGATGCCAACTCCATACCTCAGTCTTTGCCTACAACCTCCCCGTTATATATGATAACACCAATGAGCCACTAAGGTTCTTGCATCCAAGTCTAAGATGGTGCTCAAGTCATGTATTCCATGGATCCAGCCATGAACTGGCTTACAGTAATCCGGTTCGCCCCCCCTCTCTTTGTAAACTAATTAATAAGAGGTATCAAAAATCTGTGCTTATGACCTACCTGTTACAAGGATACCTAGAAGACTAGTAAACAAAGTAAAACATTTGCAGTATTGTATAAACTAAAAAAAGTACAGTAATACTGAACAAAACAAAGATTTGGAGCGGAAGATAACATGCTTCACCAGCTAAATTCACAGTTCATCTCATCAATCAAGCATAATTTGACAGGTTGCTCAAAATCTTGAATGTATCATTAGGATATTAACAAGAATGCTGCAAAACCCTTAATGAATACCAAGGATGTAAATTTTATGGATAACTATGAATAGAAAGACATCCCAATCACCAAATAAATGAATATTGTAACAAAAAAAGGAACACAACTGGGTTCACAAGCGCAACGGAAGATAACAGGCTTCACTAACAACCGGGTTCACAAGCGCAACTTGTAACAAATAAGGATCACAAATGCTTCTTTATTTCTTTTTTCTCACAAATCAAAGCTAAATATTCTCACAGTAGTGTGAAGTATTATCCTTTGTTATAGAACCATAGGTTGAGTTCGTAAGAAGTAATCTTATACTTAAAGTAACCTGGCATGCCTGAACTGTAGGGAATGTCCTGGGGAATAAAGGACATCAAACTTTTGTTTGGAAATATTTTGTAGTGCTGATATGGGATTAAAGTATTGAACCTTGTATACTCACTACTAACTATTAGCATTAAAATATTTTGGAGTGCTAATATGGCAGAGTAGCAGCATATGTTTCAAGAAAAGAATGAAGGAACATATAAGAAGACTGAGGTAAGAAAGAGACTGATGCAAGAATGAAGGAACATATAAGAAGACTAATGCAACTAACTCAACTCAATCCTGACTTACATCATCTAGCAAGTTGGGCTACTCTATATTGTGGCTTGACTTGGTCGGGAAAAAAATAGTGGACTGGAGACACCATATAAGGGTATACTAGGTCATTTCACATATAAGTTAAAAGCCATTTCTCTACAATTATACAACAGAGGTTATTACCATCGAAACAAAACTGCAAATATACTTTTCAAGTATAAAGCATAAATATATTATCAATCCTATCAAAATTTAAAATTTTGCATCTAATAGAGAGTTCGGAATATGGTAAGAATGAAACAAAACAAGTAAACAGATGCAATCTTATAAAAATAGGGCCAAAATAAAACCTGTTGTCTATTAATACCAACACCATAAGCCAACACCCAATGCCTAGATGTGAATGATACAATCTCGCCACCATTTCTGGCCTGCAATCATAAAGAACAACTTATTCAGGTGAAATGATTACATTCCATTAGTATATGTTTTTCAAAAGGTAACAAGAGATGTACAAGTCTTTTTAATACTATGTCTATATGTATGTGCGTAGTGTTAAGATATTCCACACATAAACCATCACCAGGTTTTGCATTGGCACGAGAGTCTCATAGCTCGGGGACACCATTTCCTATACTAAAAACCTGATACTTGGTGCTACAAGTTGAGAGTCAAAATAGGAAAAAATATTCCAATACACTAAAGAGGTTAGGACAAGATCTGTCACATTTAAGCCTAATCTCTATCCATGCCTGGCTTTGTTGATCGTTCACTATGTTGTGTCCAATTCACTTGGATAAACAAGCAACTCAGTAATTAGGTCCACGATAAAGTTTAATGAGCACTCGTCTAATATAAGAAGCCATGAAACAAATTTTTAAAGCTAATATTTCCTGTTATCCAATCTTGGATGTCACGTCCCGATTCTGTAGAATCGATAGTCGTCCCCCGGGCGTGATGTCGTGCGAACCTAAATTGCGCTCGCACAAGGCATAGTCATATGGTTATCCGAAACACAACAACAAGAGAATGCGCAGAGTAAATTGAACACACATTATAAAGAAGAAAACTTAAGCTTTATTGATAATGAACATCATTTTACAGACTCGATACAAAGGCGTCGCACGGGCTTTTTACAAACTGACTCCATTACAAAATGAACGTCGATGAGATAACTATTCCATACATTTATGTAAGCCCCCTGAATTTTTGGGATTTATTTTTGAATTTTCTAAATAAATTATTATCGATAATTTATTTTTATTTAATTATTTTTGATCATTAAATGCTCTTTACCGTGACTTTGATTTCTAGAACATCAGGGATGTCAGTCTCTGGAAACTTTCTTCTTGAAGTTTGTAAAAGACGAGATTATCTCCAATTTGATATATCATGTCCTACTCGAACTTGTTCCCTTGTGCTCCATTTGCTTCGCGCAACTTTCGGGTCAAATTAGACCAATTTATCGTCTGTCGTAATTTGTGATTTAACTTTCAACTTAATTTTCGGACCCGACATCGGTCCAATCCAGTCGACCCAATATATGGCCCTGGCCTGTTTTGAGTCTACTATGCACGTGCCACTTGCGTGCCACCAAATTGATTTCCCTTGTGCTTCCATTTCATCCATGATTTTAATTGGTTTAAATTTGTTATTTTAATTAAATCTAGGCCCCAAGCTTGTCCAACTTGACCCAACACCCAACATAAATTGGTGTGACCCTACCATATCTACCTATATGCCCCACTGATATTTTTATCTTTTTTCCTCTACTCAAAAATATCTCTCTTTATATATAAATATCTCTATTTCTCTTATATATATATATATATATATATATATATATATATATATATATATATATAACTCTCTCTCTCTTCCTCCTCACCCATCACCCTCACTCTCTCTCCACACTCCTATACCAGCTAACCCCCCATGTAGCCGAACAACACCCCCTCTCTCCCTACTTTCTCTTTCTCTCTCTCCCTCTCATTAAACTCTCATTCTCTCTCTCTCTTTCTATATATTATATACACACATACATATAATATCTCTTTCTCCCATTATTTCCACACAAACACACTCCCCTCTCACATCAGCCGACCTCCCCTCATCCTTTCTTCTTCTTCTCCACTTCTTCTTCTTCATCCCTTATTCTTCAATACCACTTCCATCATTATCATCAACTACACCATCACCATCATTCATAACCACCATCACCATCTTCATCACCACACACTACCACCACCGCAAACACCATCTTCACCATCACTACAACTCACCACCACCACCGTACGTCGCACACCGCCACGGCCACCTCCGCCGACGCCGTGTCCCCGCCTGGCCTTCCCGTGCCGCCGCATGAGGGGCTGCAGCAGCCGCAGCTGGCGACCTCCTTGAGTGCGCCGCCTTCCTCTCCGACGTGCCACGTAGGCACGGGATACCGTCGTGACGCACGCGGGATCAAGGCTGAAAGTTCGCTCCGGGACAGCGACTTCGTACGGATTTTCTGGACAATCCGACCGTTGGATCGACAAACTCTTTCCTCCGTCATAATCTCGTATATAGCTCTTCACTCCCCTCAAATTTCGTCCGTTAATTTTGTCGTTTGATACATCAAAACCGGCCACCAAGTTGACACTTTAAATTGTACTATTTTTGGACAGTTTGTGGAGCCGACTTCGTGGACTCGTAACTCCGCCGTCGCAGCTCCATTTAGTACGCCGTCAGTTCCTGTGCATAGCTGGTATAATCATGTTCCTGTCCCTTAAGTTTCATTTTATTGTGAGCACGTTTGGTTGGTTGAATTCGACGCCAAAGTTGGCCGTCCAAATTCATAATTTTCAAGTTGTAAAATTCTAGTTTTGAACCCGGGACTCTGGATTCAATTTCTGACACCCCCAGTAGACTCATGTCATCGTTCTGGCACATTTTCATATATAATTTATTAGATTTGGAGGACGTGGACCCTGGCACGCATTTCGGTGCAAAGTGGGCCCTACAGTCCGGGTCAATGGAACTTTTTGACGTGGGCTCATCGGAATCCAATTTCGGATATACCATTGAGTTCGTATCATCATTCTGGAATCGTTGACATATAATTTGCTAGGTTTTAGTGGACATTGGTTCCGACACGCATTTCGGTGCAAGTCGGATACCAATATCCGGATCAACGGGTCATTTTGAGATCGGCTCATCGGAATGCAATTCTGGATATACCGTTGGGTTTGTATCATTATTTTGGACTCGTTAACATATAATTTGCTGAGTTTTGAGGATATTGGATCCGATACACTTTTCTGTGCAAATCAGATTCTAATATCCGGGTCAATGGACCAATCTGAGATCGGGTCATCGGAATCCAATTTCGGATATACCGTTGAGTTCGTATCTTCATTCTGGATTCGTAGACATATAATTTTTTAGGTTTAGTGCACTTTTATTTTGACAAGTTTTTGGTACAAAGTGGGTTCGACACGGACACCGTTTGACACGAAATTACCTTTTTGCCCCTGTGTCCAAATTGGACTTATGGATTGGCTATCCTAGCTAATTTGACCATTCTGGACAAGTTGGTGATGGTTGTTTTACCATCCGACAACATCTGTAGGTTTTCACCCTATTATTATAATTTTTCTCCTTTTGTGGTATTTTGAGATCCATCGATTCCAGTGATTTCACAACCACTGAAATTGAATGTGTTAATCCTGTAGATATTTGTAGAGACTAGCCTTGACCCTGTTTGACCATGGTTGACTACTTTGACTGAATGTCGAAGTAGAGTCAACATTTGACCTAGTTTAACCTAGAGTTGACTAGAGTTGACCAGTTGACCAAAAGTCAACTGTAAGTCAACCATTGATCTAGTTTGACCTAGTTTGACTTTGTTTGACTTCTTGTGACCTAATTTGACCTAGTGTGACTCAGTGTGACCTAGTTTGACTTAGTTGACTGAGTCTGACCTAGATTACGTAGCTTATACTATAGAATAAAGCCTAACACTGTTGAACCCTAATTAGCTTATATATATCTTATCTTTAGGTCGGTGGCATCACCCTGAGCAACGACCCCATTTGACAACTCAGGACCGCAGGTGAGTACATTCTCTGATAGTAGTTTCTTGTCTTGATATTTTCTGTATTCGATTCAGTTATAGTATTTTACTTGATTCTCGTCATGATGGTACACGGACTAGTATATACCGGATTTCTGTCATGAGATGTCATTCTTAGATTTTCTTGGGATACTGGTATTTGCTCGATCTTGTTCTTGTACTTGTATTGACACTGATTCCTGAGAAGGAGTAGCTACCTTCTTAGGGAATCTCGTGCCATGACGTGCTATATTCGGATCCGTATACTATTCGAGGAATGGGGAATTTTATAGATAGTGTGATCAATGCCCATCTTGAGTTACTACTTGTATCATAGCAATACCCTCACATCACGATGGGTATAGCCTGACCTGTGCTACTACTTGTTCAATAGCTTGCCATCCCGGCCGGGCCGAGTCCACGTACTTGTAGCCGGTTGGCTGGAAGCCTGATCTTGACCCTTACCGATCACATTATGCTATAATATTCGAGGCACATTTTACATTTATTACATCAGTTACATATTACTGTTTGGCTTACTTTTCTTGCATGATTTACCTTGACATGATTTCCAGTTTATATATCATGTATTACTTACAGTCTTGATATATCATCTTGTATTCCATTATGATTGTCTCTTACATCATTTGTCAATACTATAAAACTGTTGTTAATTTATGTACTTGTTCCCATCTTGACTGGATACGTTGATAATATTTTAGGAGTTATTATGCCATTATTGGACTTCATGATGTTGCTAGCTGAGGTGGATCTCACTATTCTTCTATGTGAGTTGCCTGGTAGTTATCCTTAGTTTGTCTTGTTTTTCCTTCTTTATTTTCTTGTCTTATGATTCCTTCTAGTAATTTCTAATTGTTCTTGTGCCTTAGTTATCTTTTCTGTCTTATCTTCTTTAGATGTTGGGTTGTGATTGAGTACATTTGTAGTTCATGGACCTTCTAGATGTAGTGTATATTTATTGGGTACTAGACAGCGTTCTACCACCGATACTGCGGCATAGGCTGGGCGTGGCCTACGTATCCGTATCCGTATATCCAGGTGCGGGTCGTGACACATTTTTAGTAGTGGCCCATGCAGGTCAGTCTTTGCAATTAATGCGAAGTCGTGGTAGTACCTGAGCTTTTCTGTACTACTGCGAGCCTGCCCTAGGATTAAGGTTGAGTCATAGAATATTTTAGGAATTTGGTACTCAGTCACATATTAGGAACTCTTGGTAGATTCCAAAGATGGCCCCTGGGAATCTTATTTCGAACTTTTCGAAACTTTTCCTATTTGTTTCTGTCCGTCCTGATTTCTAAAACATCTGTCCGTTATCCACTTTATTCTTTCTTAGAATGAGTTTGTGGACCCCAGAGAGAAGGTATAAGTTGAACTTATATATCTTCTAGTTTGAGATGAGAATATGATTCGCCAGTCTCATATCAGGTTGAGATTTTTTTAGATTATATTCCAATGACTTCCTTTTATCTTGACCTAGATAGTACCTTTGGACATCTCCTGAGAATTTTCTTCTAAACCCTATCTCAGAATCTGTTTTAGCTAGTTTCCATTTACTTATCTTTGATTCGTTGTTGAATTTTAAATCTTGATGTTCGTTCGTTGTTGAATTCGATTTTGATTTTGTTTGAGATAAGTTTTTAAGGATTGAGTTAAGATATCCTGATAAACATATTTGATGGAGACGACGGGAACGGTAAATATCTATTTTATTCATGGGGTTTAGAATTTATCGCAGCCATATTAGCTAGCATGACAGGGACATGGTGCCTGATTTTGGATATAATATCCTAGTTATGGAATAGCACGGTTGCGGAGAAGTTTATCCTTGTGCTCCAAGATTTGCACTGGCTCTTCGACATATGACAAGTCCGCCTTCAGATGCAACTGACCAAAATCTACCATATGGTTCGGATCATACACGTACTTCCGCAACTGAGATACGTGGAAGACATCGTGTACATCCGAAAGCGCCGGTGGCAAAGCGATTTTGTAAGCTACTGGGGCGATTTGCTTCAATATTTCGAAAGGGCCTACAAATCTTAGACTCAGTTTTCCCTTTACACCGAATCTGGTAACTCCTCGCATGGGCATCACCTTCAGGAACACGTGATCGTCCTCTAAGAACTCAAGTGGTCTTCGATGGGTGTCGGCATAGCTCTTTTGTCGATTCTGTGCAATCTTTAGTCTTTTCCGAATTAGCTTGAACTTTTCCATAGTCTGTTCTACCAGCTCCGGGCCGAGTATCTGCCGTTCCCAGACTTTATCCCAGCAAATGGGAGATCTGCACTTCCGGCCGTACAAAGATTCATACGGCGCCATTTGGATGCAAGACTAGTAGCTATTGTTATATGCAAATTCCGCCAACGGTAGATGGACGTCCCAGCTTGACTTTAAGTCGATCGCACAAAGTCGTAACATATCTTTGACGATCTGATTCACCCGCTCTGTTTGGCTGTCGGTTTGAGGATGATAAGTTGAGCTGAACTACAACTTGGTCCCCATAGCTGACTGCAGACTGCCCCAGAAGCGTGACACGAACCATCTATCCCGATCCGAGAAGATAAATACTGGTACCCCGTACAGCCGAACGATTTCGTCAAGGTAGATCTGAGCAAGGCGGTCGACGTTCCAAGTAACTTTAATGGCTATGAAGTGCGCTGACTTGGTTAGTCGATCGACGATGACCCAGATGGCATCATTCCCCCGTGGTGTCCTCGGCAGGCCAACAATAAAGTCCATAGTGACATGATCCCATTTCCATTCTGGAATAGCAAGGTTCTGCACCTTTTTGTCGGGTCTCTGATGCTCAGCTTTCACCTGCTCACAGGCCATGCATTGTGACACGAAGAGCGCCACGTCTCTCTTCATCCCGTGCCACCAGAAGGTCGTACGGAGGTCCTTATACATCTTGGTACTGCCTGGATGCAAGGTATATTTTGTATAATGCGCCAATGACAATATCTCTTTTCGTAGTTCTGAATCATCCGAAACACATAGTCGGCCATTCAATCTCAGCACGCCTGTCTTATCTTCCGTAAAGTCGGTCGCACTATCCGTTGAAATTCGCTCGCACATGTTCTTCAGGTACGGATCATGCTTCTGAGCGGCCATGATCTTTTCCAGCAAACTTGCCTCTAACTGCAGTTGCGCCAACCGAACATTCCTGAATCGAACTCGGAGGTCGATACCCATTTTTTCTAGATCTCGTAGTATTCTGCGGTTGATGGATAGCAAGGCAAGATATTTTCGACTCAGAGCGTCCGCCACAACATTTTCCTTGCCCGGAGTGTAGTCGATCGTCAAGTCATAGTCTTTGATCAGTTCGAGCCAACGCCTCTGTCGTAAGTTCACTTCCTTCTGGGTGAAGAGATACTTGAGGCTCTTATGGTCGGTATAGATCGCGCTCGCCACGCCATATAGATAGTGATGCCATAATTTCAACGCGAACACAATTGCCGCTAACTCCAAGTCGTGCGTAGGATAGTTCTTCTCGTGCGACTTCAACTGTCTGGAGGCGAAGGATATCACCTTGTTTCGCTGCATGAGCACACATCCCAAGACCTGGCCTGAAGCATCGCTGAATATATGAAAACCCTCTGGCCCATCCGGAAGTGCGAGTATAGGGGCCAAAATTAGTCGCTGTTTTAGCTCCTGGAAGAAAGCTTCACAAGCATCTGACCACTCATATACGACTCCCTTTTGAGTGAGGCGAGTCACTGGCGATGCAATCTTCGCAAAGTCTTTCACGAAGCGTCGATAGTATCCCGCCAAACCAAGAAAGCTTCGAATCTCACTAGCAGACGAAGGCCGCTTCCAATCAGCAAGAGCTTCCACTTTCTTCGGATCGACTGTAATGCCTTCGGACGAAATAATGTGACCAAGAAAGGAAACGCTGCTCAGCCAAAATTCGTACTTACTCTGCTTTGTATACAACTGATTCTCTCGAAGTGTCTGGAGCACGGTCCGTAGATGTTCTGTATGCCGCGCCTTGTCCTTCGAGTAGACGAGAATATCGTCAATAAAGACTACTACAAATTTATCAAGAAAGGGTCAAAATACCCGATTCATCAGATCCATGAATGCGGCAGGGGCGTTCGTCAGGCCGAATGGCATCATCAGGAACTCGTAGTGGCCGTACCGAGTGCGAAAGACTGACTTTTGCACGTCGTCTGACTTGATCTTGAGTTGATGATAGCCCGAGCGGAGATCAATCTTTGAAAATACTGAGGTGCCTTGTAACTGATCGAATAATTCGTCTATACGGGGCAATGGATACTTGTTCCAGATGGTGGCCTTGTTCAGCTCTCGGTAATCGACGCACAGACACATGGACCCATCCTTTTTCTTTACGAACAACACGGGCGCTCCCTACGGTGAAATACTAGGCCGAATATGTAGTGCCCCGTCCTGCTCAGTCAATCGGAGGAATCGAAACGCCGACGGCGTTCGAACTTAGCCTTGCAACGGCTGCTCGAAGACATCGCTCGGTCGAGGCGACCGCTCGCTTAGGTGGGATAGTTTCGGTGAACTCGCCTCATCTTAGCCTTCACATAATAAATTGCATGTTTTTAACTTGCACAAGTAGGCTTGAAAATAAAAGAGACGAATCTACATAGATAAGGGAATAATCTCGACGAGTCGAATTGAGTTAGAATATGGAAAGGTCCAACGATCGTTTTAGAGTTGGTGCACGACGTGCTTTGAAAATGACACTCGATCCTTCGTCCCGTGGTTTTGGAGAAGGAAAGTTGGTTGAGTAGGCAAAGTTATGAGCATAGCCAAAGTCATAGGCGTCGCCCGCATAAATGCTTCATAAAGTATGCATGGTCATATCGTCCAAGGCTTGGCATAGCCTTGGCTTGCCCCATGAATTAAGTTGTGTTGTACGGCTTATGATATAAGTCTAGGCACCTAAATGACTTGGCCGTTCAGAAGTCGAACACTTGCGTGGCACGTTTCTGCAATGCGAGGCTTAACGTAGCCTTTGCTCATCGAGTTGTTGTGCATTTAAGTCAGACAAGTTATGTTAGGCTATCGGAGTGGTAGTAAGCACGGTCCTACGAGTTCTACGGTTGGGTATAACCACATAGTCTTCTGGTCTCGAGGCCCGTCATATAAAGTATGACTTGGACAATAGCGTCACGTAGAACGTAAGTCGATTTAAGGCACGATGCACGGACTTATTGTTTAAGGCATGAACCACGGTTGATTTAATGAGTTTTGGAAGAAAGGACTATCGAATAGGCATTCATGAGTTGAATGAAATGATATGGTAACATGGAAAGAATGCTCGCGACCGTGGGTCGTCGAGGGGTCTCAAATGATAGAAGTCTTGATATTGGTTTTGAAAGAGATGGTAACATTGGAAGAAGAATGACTGTGTGAGACGTCAGTTCAAGTCGAGTCTTGCATGGTCATTGGACAACTTGTCGACAAGGAGGAGTTTCTACGAGCGGTAACCCTGGGCGCCATGGGACCACGTCGTCCTAGAGAGAAACACGGTATATCCGTAGCTGGACGAACCGTTCGGATTATTCGAAAACTTTCAACGAGGCTAGCTACTTGCGTTGAAAGGGTCGTCGAATAGCAAGGCTATAGTCCATGATAGCTTGTGATGTTAGTGACTAATTCATATAGATGGGTCGGCACGGGCGACAATCCGTGTGTGTGCCTTTGGATTTAGTGAGTTGAGTGTGTGTACAGTTAGAATACGATGTTTGTACCTAAGATTTGGTGTCAACGTAAGCGACGTGCTTCGGCACGAGATGTAGCGTCAAGTCTTATGTTGTCAGCATATAACTTGCATAAGTTGGATTTGAGTCATCTTGAGTTCAAGTCAGGAAATGTCGCAAGGCAAAGTCGGTCGAGTGACACTTAGCCCACAAGTCTTGATTGGGTCAGTTGGTGATCAAAGTAGCAAGGGCCGCGAGGTGGCGATATGGTTTAGTCTCACTGAGTTGCGAGGCACGACACGATGGATTTGTAGCACGGTCACATGGAAATAGAGTCTCACCGAGTAGTTGCGTCTTTGATTTTGGGCCGTAAGGCAAACACGACTTGATAGGTTAACGTTTGTTGCAAGCACGGGATGGTCTTGAGACACAAAATAGGCCAAGGCGTCTGTCCTAAAATTGATCCTAAGATAAGACTAGAAAGACAATTGATAAGAAGGGACTATGTTGCACGAAGTAAATCAAACGTGTTGGTTTTGTATGGGTGGGCGAGGAGCTCATTCTATCAGTACAGTTGAGTACTGATACCCACATAGCTTTCATGTACAGGCACAGGTAGAAGCTCGTGGTATGGAGCTTGCTTGGATGCGTCGATGCACGAAGTTCTTTGGTGATTCAAAGCGTACGGTCGCATGTATTCAAGACTTATACAGGACATAATGTATGGACGTCGCCTTCCAAAGCATCCGCTGGTTCAAGACATGTATTGAGAGATGAGAGAGAGCTGAGTGACTTATAAGGTGAGCTTGAGTGAGCTTGAGACACTTGTAATCTTGGCCTTGCTCCCCATTGTAACCTTTGTTTCAATATTAATAAAGGAGTATTTTGCAATGACTTGTGTTTTGCTTCAAATTCTGCTGCTATTATTCAATATCTCTGCTTGGGACTTCTGTGCGACGACCCCGTCACAGCCGTTGTAATCGGCCGTTATGGAACCCGCCTTGCATGAGCGCAATCTAGGCTTGTGCGGCATCACGCCTTCGTGAGGATGATCGCTCCTACGGGAGCGGAGCGTGACAGAATAAACTCTTTGTCGAGCAACTCTTGTAACTGGACCTTGAGTTCCTTCAGCTCGGCGGGAGCTATTCTGTACGGGACCTTGCAAATCGGTCGAGTATCGGGGAATGTATCGATATTGAACTCAATTTCTCGGTCGGAGGGCATGCCAGGTAGCTCATCCGGGAATACATCGAGATATTCTGCCACAACGTCGGTCTGACCCGCGTTGCACCATCCTGTCGCGTGTCTCGAACGGACGCAAAATAGCCTTCGCTTTCAGAATACAGCATCCTCCGAGCAGAAATTGCCGAGATCAGCATGCAGGTCGACGACGCCTCACCACACGAAAAGCAGAATTTAGGCACTCCTGGTATACGAAAGGTGACAGTCTTTCTGGCATAGTCGATGGTTGCATTGTACGGCCCGAGCCAATCCATTGCATGTCTAGAACTATCACGTCAAGACTAATCTTTTAACCACCGATGCAGATAATCCCGTCCCCACAAGCTAAATTTGTGAGTAGTGGTGTGCCCGAAGGTGTACTTACGCTAAGGTCGAGATCTAATGATATTATAGGAAATTTGTGTTCGACGGCAAAGTTTGCCGATATAAAACTATGCGAAGCGCCTGAATCAAATAACACACGAGCAGGCACATTATTGAAATTTAGTATACCTGACACTACTGTATCTGATGCAAGCACTTCATCTCGGGTCATGGCATAGACACGGCCCTGGGCATTGGGACGACGGTCTTGGCCACTATGCAGTGCGGGTTGGTGGGCTCGAGTCGCTGGACCCTGGTTCCCTGGACGATATTGCTGTTGTTGGGGCACCATTGGGTTTGGCCTTTTGGTCAGACAATTAGCACGAATGTGGCCCATCTTGCCATAGTTCCAGCATCCACCTTCTGGTATTCGGCAGTCGTTGATAGTGTGACCGATATGGTGACATCGGTTGCGGTAAGGCCGTGGATCACGCCCTTGATATCCGCCTTGTTGCCCATTGTTTGGACGCTTGGTCACATTATTTTCTCCACATGGCTAGGGCATTTGTGATTGTATGTATGCACAGCCCCGGCAGCACCTGTAGGGTATTGGCGTTCAAGGAGGAGGGCTTGATTGAGAGACTCCTCCATCGTTTTGTATTGCAGAACAGACACGTGTGCGTAAATAGATGGTCGTAGACCCACTTCGAACCGTCGAGCACGACTCTCCATGTAGGGCAGGAATTCTCCAGTAAATTTGGCTAACTTGTTGAACTCTGCTGCATACTGCCGTACCGTCATATTCCCTTGCCTAAGCTGCATAAATTTATTTTCTTTCTCTTATCGAACGGCTGCAAGGAGGTACTCGATCTCGAACGCCTCTCGGAAGGTGGCCCAAAAAATTGTCGATGTCTCGTCGTCGTGTCTAATTGCTCGCTTTTGCACGTCCCCCAAGTCGTGCACGTTCAATCGGAGTAGAAGTTGAGCGCATGCGACTTTCTTGGACTAATCGATGCCCAGAAGCTCGAACCGGTCTTCCAACCAATCGATCACCACAGAAGGGTCTTCAGTACCGCAGAAGGAAGTGCGAAAACTTTTGCTGAATTTTGACACCTCAAAGTTGGAACTTCTCGGTGCTGCAGGTAGAGGCTCAGGTACCTCCGGTTCGACTTCACTTTGTCTGGCCGCAGGCTCGGTTATGGCATGGGTTGTCGATGAGTTGTTGTTGGCCACAACTGTCTAAACGATCTGCTGAAGAGTATCGAGTTGCTTCTGTTGCAACTTGAATTGTGCATCGAATCGGGTCTCGAACTGAGTCTGGCGTGCCTCCGTCTGCCGTCGATGTTGCTCATTCTGGCGTCAATTCTCCTCAGCTTGTCGTTGTTGCGCCTCCAGCATACGCAACATCCGTTCCATGGCATCGTTAGAGGGTCCGGGCCTCGAGCTACTCGAACCGCTCGAAGCACTTTCTTCGTTCGTCGCCACGTTCACCGCCGTGCCTTCTGGGATTTTTTTGAAGTCAAAATACATTAGTCACAAAACTTATTACGGACTCACTCGTATGGAATGGCATATCTCATCGACACGAGACCAACGGTTTTGAGACTGGAAACTCGACACTGGAGGCCAAGGATGTAAAACCATGCTCTGATACCATTATGTCACGTCCCGATTCTGTAGAATCGATAGTCATCCTCCGGGCGTGATGTCGTGTGAACCTAAATTGTGCTCGCACAAGGCATAGACATAAGGTTATCCGAAAGACAACAACAAGAGAATACGCAGAGTAAATTGAACACACATTGTAAAGAAGGAAACTTATGCTTTATTGATAATGAACATCATTTTACAGACTCGATACAAAGGCACCGTGCTGGCTTTTTACAAACTGACTCCATTACAAAATGAACGTCGATGAGATAACCATTCCATACATTTCAACCATTGATTATACAACCAGCATTACAAACCACCTGGGAAGGTGGAAAGGTGGGAAGTCGCTTTATCTGTCTTCTGATCTTCAACAGCAGAGTCTTTAAAAGGGATTGGATCTAAGCTTCGACCGCACGGACGATGCTTCAAAACACACGAGCGTTGCCTTCCTTCACACGGCACGCTCCTCCCGATTTATCGTACCTATAGAGTGAGAGAGGATCAGCACAATCAACATGTACTGGCGAATGGCTAGTTAATTTCCAGGCTCCCATATGGTTCAAGAATTTAAAGAAAAATTATATGACTTGCTTTTAGTGATCTTTCTAACCATCCTAGATATTTTTATATGGAGCATTTTGACGAAACGTAAACCAAGTAAGTTACACCAGAATTTCCCTCGGCAGAGCGTGCCATGCAACATAAAACTTACCATCACCTTCCCTGTTAGTTGATAACAATTTATATCAAGTATTTAATGTAGAGGTCCATGGCGTTAACTAGCCATCCTGGATATAGCCTGGTAAACGGGACCCTTGCAACGCAAGTAGCGAGCTCCGATGCAATTCTCCGTATTACCGATTGCCTATTACCCAGCTCGGCTATAACTTGTTTCTTCTTAGGCCGAGTCGGTCCCGTGGCCCCGGATTGCCGTTCGAAGAAACCATCGCCCTTGTCGACAAGTTGTCCATGACCGTGATAAGTTAACAAGGTATATTTTAGGGTATCGATGGGGCTTGTTATGTAATCGATCCATTTACTTGGTTGTTTTGCAGGCCTGAAATAATTCTCTCTTTTCTACACATCTCATCTTTTCTCTTCTAGAACATAGACTTGTATTTTTCAAGCGAATCATTCAAATTTGATATCATTACCCGAGTTCTCATTTTAAAATAGAGGGTCAAGACGAAGGAGGTCAGCCACTCACCTTAGTATTTACTTGGGGCAAGAAACTGGTTGGCCGCGCTCGACGTTGCCTACACGAACACCTGAAATTGCACAAGCAACTGATTAGAACACTGTGTTATTCAAGGAAATTCGATATGAATGCGAAGTTCGAAACGCAGGTCATGAAAACCATCGAAAATATTCACGAAAACGCATTCAGAAAACCAAAGCCAAAGAAGCAATTGTGGCATGAAAAGTAGAGCAACGGGAGGTCTCTCTCGACTCAGCCGCAGAGTCTATCCTCGAGGTGCAACCCGCCGAATATGGGACTTGGTTCCAAAGAAGGCATTCCATAACGGGGAATGGATCTTAATTCAACCGTTCCTGTTCGATCGATTCGATCGATCCCGACCTATCGGTCCCGACCGAATCGATAGCGACAGTGTTCCTTTCTCGCACACATCATGGACGGAGAACGGGACACGATGTAGGGACGGGGCACTACATTGAAGATCTCAAATATTTATGAATCCTGAGCTCTTTATGGACATCTCCCCAACTGGCAGCCAACTATTAGGTACCTACAAGAAAATAGCTTTCATGTGTTCCTTGCCACAATGTCAACTGTCTCTCTCAAAGCCAAGATGGATGTCTCCCTCACTTCCATGTTGGTTGCCTTCCTCGCCACCATGATGGCTATCTCTCACTGTTATGTTGGTCAGCTCCCATAGATGACGAGTAAGATCTGATGTGACCATAGAATACCATGAACTAAAGAAAAGTATCAGAAGACATACACAAGATTATACATGACTTATATGTCCAGATTTTGGGGAAATAAAAGACAAACTCAAACAGAACAATCACAAAAGAATATTAAGCTGCATTAATGGCAATAAATAGAAGTCAAAATAAGAAACTTTGTGTTTTGTAGAAGTTAGAGTAGAGCCAATAGAGTATAACGTGAGGGAAGCTGCCTTTGTGGCTACTTGAGATGGTAAGGATATATGCAATAGGTAGAAAAGAATATTAAGTTGTATTTCTTGTGTACCTCAAAATGAAAGTTCTACTCACATTTCTAAATGGAGCATATGGGAAAAGTGTGGAGGAATTTTCCAGCATAAAGTTTCCAGAATAAAATTTCTTGCATTATGTTTAAGTTTAGACATAAATTTTCCAACGTAGCTCAGGAGAGTCTACAGGACACAAAAATAATAGATTGTCCAAATATTATCCTAAATCATTTAAAGTGAAGATCAGATGTAAAACGAATTCTACAACCAGATAATTCTTAATGATAATATGTATGAGAGCTTTTTTTACGACGGTCTAATTTTAAACAGGGACCTGATCGGCCATTTAAATGTTGTCTTTTTTGACAAGGACCCGATCGGCTATTTTAAGACAACCAGATAATTACTTGTAGATTTTTTTTAATGTTCGCCTTGTTGTAGAATTTAGATAGGTACCTGATCGGCCATTTAATGCTTTACTTTGTTCATGTATCATTTTTAGACACTAGTAAAATTTGACAACAGTTAACTAGACAATATTAATAATAAATCTCAGTAGGTCCCTATCTCCGACCCTTATATAAGTGACTTTGTCATATCGATTACCACCCAAATGGCCGATCAGGTTGCCATCTTTCCTACCAGGGACCACAAATACAATTGGCTCCGTAGAATACATATTGCTGTGTTGTATCCTTTATTTCATTTCATTTTTATTTTGTTGTTGTTTTGAAGTAAGCATCATAATGACTTTTATGGACAACAGTACAACTATAATGCATTGGTTTATTTTAATATTATGGCTTTAAGTTTATATACTCTTCACGATGAAGAATGGGTATACTAGCGTGTAAGTTCAAGAACCTAATTTGATGTCATATAACAAAAGACAACATTTGGTGGTGGTTAAAAGCATACACACTTGCTTGTCAATGAATAGGCAGAGATGTAAAAGAATGTTGCTTTGGCCTCTCTTACAATAACTTTCCAATCATTGTTTTGCCAATTCCATCTGTTAGATAAAATATAGGAATATATGGTACTTTTATCTTCCATGGTTAAGAAGTACTCACAAGAGGACCAAAAAGAAAAAGACCCCTTCCTGGAGAACGACAACCACAAAATATATCAGGATGCAAGATAGGCCATATAACTATCTCTGTAACACAATTATTGGCATGTTCCAGGCCAGCTATATTGCAATGTCAACAATGCCAGTATATTAGAATAAGTTGTTGCTGAAAATGAAATAAACAAGAAAAAGAAAGAACATGCATCAAAAAAATTCTACAAGTGTCTAAAAATGCTATATTTACATGTCTCTTTCGAATGCATGTGTGTAAGATCAAGTTACTAATCAATTCAGAATACTGGACAATTTTCATGGCTCTTCAAAGTACAAGACAACTAATCTAAGCTAAACTACATAGAAATTCATATCAAAATGTTAAAACAAAATCTTAGAAGATAATAAATAATAAAGTGAATGTTACCTTTGATTTTGGAATCTTAGATTGCCTTGATTGGTCACCATATGTGTAGTCTGCAACCTTGTCCATAATCATCATGAATCCTCTCCGCTAGATTGTTGAAGAACTAGATTCTACCACTATATCCCTTCCACCAACATATCTAACACAAATATTTTCTGAAACTCCCAGATTGAAGTATTTTTCATTAGATTTGAAGATGAAAAAGAGGTAAAACAAAAAGCCATGTTGAAATATTTTGCATTTGTCTATTTGCTCTTGGGACAAATTGTCGATAAGTCATTTATTCAAAATGTATGACAGACAAAAAGGACGGTTGTCCTACAATTAAGAGAAGAAAACCCTATAGTTCACTTGATTCTGCACAATTTCAGAATTGTCCAATCAAATAAGTGTTGCAAACAAATTAAAAATCTTCAACAAACTCAAATTAAATAAATGGCTAAGATGCCCTATTATGAAAATCAAACAGGAGTTGAAGACATATTAAACTTAGGAGAAAACCTTACATTTCTCTTGATTCTATTAAGGGATATGTGGGGGAAAATGGAAGAAAGTCGAACCTTAAGTGAAGAGGGCATAGACTAAACATATATCATCGATAGTTGCGGCTGATGACTCTAGAGAGCCCTCGATTGGTGAATCCAACAATTTTAGAAAGGTCGGTGACTCTAAAGAATTGCCGATTGGAATTAGGGTCTCGACTCTAGAGAGGCCGTCGACTACCGAAGATGCCTTCGACTGAGCAAAGAGGCCGAACGAAGAGATTTTGGGACAAACCCTAGCAAATCCTAAAATAAGAATTTGCTACATAAAGAAAATAAACCCTAGATCCAAACCAGGACAAACCCAAGCAAATAAATCCTAAAAAAATGCTAGAAAACACCAGCGATTACCTGATGATTTAGGAGGGTTCAACGGCGCTTCAACCGTAGGGATTGGGGGGGTGTCCCGCGCCTGGTTTGGGAAGGGGTTTCCTGCGTGTTTGAAGGGTGAGAGGGTTTTGAGGGGAAGAAAGTTCGTGAGAGAAGAAAAGTTATGAGAGGGGAGAAGAAAAGTTTTTATGGGTGCGGTCTTTGGCAGAGGAGGTTCGCTGTTTTGGAAAATGAGTAGAGATCTAAAATTTTAGGAGCCAATTTTTCAACATAATGTTCAGTGTCAAATGACGGTTTCATTCCGTCAAAGCCAAATATATTACTTAAGTAAAACAGATCTGATGTTAAACGACGATTCTAATCCATCAAAACATTAATGACAACTTTACTCCGTCATTGTTGGACAACACACTGTATCACAAATTGTCCATTTTAGCGTAGTGAGTTGTATTGTCCCAAAGAATGCATCGAGTTGAATCAATATGAAGCGCTGTATTGCCCCGAAGGATAAGTGCGTTGAGTCGGCTCGAAGATTCTAAGAAATCGAATCGAACCAAGGCACAATTCCGAATCAATGCAAGTATTAATTTTAGTTTGTATCATGTGCAGGCTATCCGTTTATGCTAAAATATTAGAGGTCGAAATTTTGCCTCATTCGTAATGGGTTCGCAAAACCAAATCACCACCTCGCAACGGGCTGGGACTTGGGCATGGTAGGCCGAAATCGATCGAATAGTTCTCAATGAAAGAAGTAGTGCTCGAATGGCTAAGTCAGAAGATTTGGCCATGCAACAAAGTTATGGAATCGAGCCGCATCGGTTCGACAAACACCAAGGCGTATCGGCTTAAGGTGGAAGGAGTGACTCTACTTTTTACTCCTTCATGCCTAAGTAAAATATGGCATTGTATGCTAAGTTAACTTATTGCCGCCACGGGCGTGGTCCGATTGGAAGATAAATCATAGTGTGTGTCGAACACTAGTTAGAACAATTGAAATAAAACGTGCATCAAATACATGAGTAGCTATCTAGCATTGGGTATCGTAAAGACGAGCGCCTCGGTGCGCAAGCTACAAGAACATGGGATAACTGTAATCGGCGAGTGCCTTCGTGCATGAGCCATTCCGTGCCTTCACGCACGAGTGAGAAAGGCTAGCACATTAGAAGATTATGAAGGCGAGCGCCCTCGCGTGCAAGTCACGAACATTGAACATTAAGGCTAAGAACATAGAATTATGGTATCGAGGCGTGTATCGCATGCACGACTCGAAGAAATGAGAACAATCGTGTCAAAGCGTGCCTACATGCACAAGAATCATAAAAAATGGCTTTGTTGCGAACAGAACAGTTATGGCATGAAGGTGACAGAACTGCCAGATGTGATATGATGCCTCAAAAAGTGTTTGGGACCTTCGGGTCGTTCGGTTGACGAACATTAAGTCGAGGCATGATGCCATTGAACATTGAAACGAAGTATGGATTGTGAGAACATAGAAAGTTAATAGAAGAAATACGAGATGATAAAGTCTGAGTCTTATGTTTGGTTGATTGAATAATAGTGCATTGTATGGTCGAATAGACTTGAGGAAATGATGAGATAATCTCTAGTGCACGGGTGTTCCCTTCGAACGGGTTGCGCCGGGGCACCAGGACCGTTCGGCCTAGTAGGGTTATAATCTTTGAGGGCGCACATCCGTAAGATGATTATCGACCACTTAGCGAGATGTGAAAAGTCGCAAATGATGGTATATAATGGAAGGTCTCTGTAATTGGGATAGCAACCCACTACGAGAGGCACCGGGCTACCTAATTTTAGAAAGAAAAGAAAAAAAGAAACTTTTAGTCCATTCTGGCGCGGATACGCCAATGACCTTCATATAGTTAAGGAACGATGGGTTAAAATTGCAGGCATGTATGTATCCTGCACACATAGATCCTGTATAGAGAGCACTTATAACATGACAGGGATGGAATGGGGCGTATTCACCTTGTGTCGGTACGAGGGCGAGTACGCCTATGTTGGTAAGAAGTTACGCCACAAAATAAATACGAGATTGCTTGCCTGCTTGCCTATTCAATTCAAATAACATGCTTGCCATGATAACATGCTTTACTGCTTTGGAATATGCCATGAAATCGATCCTGAGGAGAATTTAGCAAGATCATAAGCTAAGTTGCATGATTCAACATAAATACTAAATGTCGATTTAGAAAGTGGGTCTTTTCATCAGTACATGCGAGGACGAATGTACTGGTCCCCCACCAGCTTTCATGCAGGGTACAAGGAATGGATTGCTCGCGGCGGAACTTTGCTTGAACACGTTGAAGCATGGATTGCCGTAGCGTATTGAGGCCTGCGACCACATTGACGCTCGGATTTGTACTCGGGATGGATGCAACCGAGATATAGAAGGCATAATGTATGGAATGGTAAAATCCTTTCTGGACAAGAGAGAACTTGAGTGTTATAAGCCAATCTGGCATGAAATCAATTTGGGCTATTCAAAGCCTTGTAATCTGTCGCTTATTGAAATAAACATAATTGTTTTGTATACTATGTTCCTTTTGATGTGAATACCAAATCAAAGATAACAATTTTGAGAACTTGTCATCTTGCCTTACACGAGCGTAACTCCAGGCTCGTGTGGCATCATGCCCCATGCGAGGATGATAATTCGGGTGATTCCGGGTCGGGGCATGACAGTTTCAGGTAGGTTAACTAGTAGGTCATCCTGCGCTGCCATATTTAAAGTTTTAACCATCAAAATTCTCTGGTTTGGATGAGTTATGAATGTTCGTTGAGAAATCATCTACTGTAAAATTCACAGTGCTTAGGAATTTAAAAAAAACAGAATGTAAACAGAAGCTACGAGAATTCTATTCTAAGATTGTTGGATATCATTCCTAACACATGCAAATAAAAAGATTCAAACTAAGAACATGAATAGAAAAGTATGAATTCGAGGCACGTTACAACGCTGTTCTTAGAATAGAATTTCGTCCCCACGAACAGTACAGCGGGTTCCAGGCGATTTATTCCCGAGATACAACAATTCCTTTCGACCCACAACACCGTGCACCCAGTACTGAATCCCAAGAACGATCGCAGCCTTTGCCAGGAGAAGGAGTTGGACGGAGGAGTTGAACGGAGGAGAAAGGTTCTGGGTGCATTTCTCTTCTGTATGAACAACCTTTCGAACGTGAGAGAGAGAGAGAGAGATAGAGAGAGGGATAAGATTTTTTTTCGTATCAAAATAGATAAACTGTTGTCTTTTTAAAATAAACATCTCTCTGGAATACCGTTCGTGTCCAGAATAATCTTCTGCGATCCACATACACTATAAAAAATATCCCTATTTTGTAACAGTTTTAGTGCAACGCTTTTATGAATGTTGCTGGAACTATAATTTGCAATAGTCACGTAACGGTTGAAACAAACGTTTCTAAATTAAATTTATTTGCAATGGTTATAAATTAACCATTGTCAAATATATTTTTTTACAACGGTTCATAAACACTTGCTAAACGTTTTTGTTTTTTTACAACGATCAAGCAATTGTTTTATGAAGGTGTTGTCAAAGCGAGTTGAATGGACAACAGTTATGCAAGGGTTTTAAGTATTTATTACAAATTTATCAATATTTTGCAACGAATACATAAAGCCTTATAAAAAGGCTCTTTGTTAGCAACAGTTGCGCAATAATTTTTGTAACCTATTGTGAGTGGGCTTATTATTTGTAATAATTGTGCAACGATTTATGCTACCAGTTGCAATTTTTGTTTAATAACAACGTTTATGATAACCATTGTTAAAAGAATAAACAACTATTACAAAATATTAATCTTGCAACAGTTTGTTTATAGTCGTTGCAAATTCAATGTCCAATTTGGATTTTATTTATACGCAATAGAGATTTAAGCATTAGAATTACTGGTATTAATTGGTTCCTTGTTTGTAAGCCCCCTAAATTTCTGGGATTTATTTTTGAATTTTCTAAATGATTTGTTCTCGATAAATTATTTAGATTTAATTAATTTTTATTTAATGCTCTTTACCGTGACTTGGATTTCTAGAGCATCAGGGATGCTAGTCTCTGGAAACTGCCTTCTTGAAGTTTGTAGTAGACGAGATTATCTTCATATTGATATTTCGTGTCCCACTCGAACTTGTTCCCTTGTGCTCCATTTGATTCGCACAACTTCGGGTCAATTTAGACCAATTTATCGTCTGTTGTAATTTGTGATTTAAATTCCAACTTAATTTTCGGGCCTGACATCGATCCAATCCAGTCGACCCAATATATGGCCCTGGCCTGTTTTGAGTCTACTGTGCACGTGCCACTTGCGTGCCATCGAATTAATTTCCCTTGTGCTCCCATTTCGTCCATGATTTTTAATAGTTTAAATTTATTATTTTAATTAAATCTTGGTCCCAAGCTTGTCCAAACTTGGTCCAACACCCAACCCAGTTGGTGTAACCCCTGTCTGACTACCCATACACCCCACTGATATTTTTCTCTCTTTTCTCTACTCAAAATATCTCTCTCTATATATAAATCTTTATTTCTCTCTTTTATATATATATATATATATATATATATATATATATATATATATATATATACATATATAATATAATATATAATATCTTTCTCTCTACAAACTAACCCCGTCACCTCACTCTCTCACTCCTATACCAGCAACACCCCCCATCATGTGCCCGAACCTCTCACCCCTACTCTCTATATTTACCCCTCATTCTCTCTCTCTTTCTATATAATATATATATATACACACACAATTATATCTACCACTCTCTCTCTCACTCACCCCTCCTTACACTCGCTCCCCCCATCACATACACTCCCCTCTCACATCAGCCGACTTTACACCCCCCCTCTCTCTCTCTTCCATATATATTAATATACACACTCATATACACTCTCACTCTCTCCCTCTCTCACCTCTATTTGATAACACACACACACACAAAACTCTTTTCCTCACCTCTCTCTCTCCAACTCTCCCGAACACAGCAGGCACCCCCCCATGGCCGATGACAGCACACCCCCACCTCTCCATTCTCCCTCTTCTTCTTCATCTTCTTCATCTTCTTCTCATTCTTCTTATTTATTAACACACCACCACCATCACCATTCATCACCACACACCACCTCCACCATTCATCATCATCATCATCAACCTCCACCGCACCACCACCCTCGCCGCCCGTAGACAGCGCAACACCGCACCAGGCTATGCAGCCCTCAGCAGCATCGCAAGCAGCGCGCCACAGCAGCCGCAGCACCAGCAGCGCACTGTGCGTGCGTGAGCGGGCCGCCGTCGAGTGCCGCCGTGCCGCCGGACGGCGCCGCTGCCGGCCGTGGTCGCCGTGGCCGGCCCCCCTGGCCGGGCGACCCCCAGGCACCACCCTGTGGCGGCCACCGTCCTCCGGGATGCGCCGTCTAGGCGATTTCAGCATTTTCTCGGAATCCCGTCGACGCGCGCGCGAACGAGATCCAGAAATAGCGTTCCGTCGTAGCAACTTCGTGCACATTTTTTGAGAAATCTGACCGTTGGATCAACGATTTCTTCACCCCTTCACAATCTCGGTATATCCATCTTCACTCCCCTCAATTTTTGTCCGTTAATTTTGTCATTTGATACATCAAAACTGGCCACCAAGTTGACACTTTAAATTGTATTATTTTTGGACAGTTTTGCAGAGCCGACTTCGTCAGCTCGTAACTCCGCCGTTGTAGCTCCATATGGCGTGCCATCAGTTCCTATGCATAGCCGGTATAACTCTCTTTCTATCCCTTCAGTTTTATTTCATTGTGAGCACGTTTTATTGGTTGAATTCGACGCCAAAATTGGCCGTCCGAATTCGTAATTTCCAACTTCTGAAATTCCATTTTTGAACCCGGGACTCCGGATTCAATTTCTGACACCACCAGTAGACTCGTGGTGTCGTTCTAGCTTGTTTTCATATAAAGTTTGATAGATTTGGAGGACGTGGGCCCTGGCACGCATTTCGGTACAAAATGCATCCCACAGTCCGGATCAACGGGACTTTTTGACGCCGGCTCATCGAAATTCAATTCTGGATATACCGTTGGGTTTGTATCATCATTCTGGACTCGTCGACATATAATTTGCTGAGTTTTAAGGACATTGGCTCCGACACGCTTTTTCGTGCAAATCGGTTTCCAATATCCGGGTCAACGGGTCATTTTGAGATCGGCTCATCGGAATCCAATTTCGGATATACCATTGAGTTCGTATCGTCATTCTGGATTCGTGGACGTATGATTTGTTAGGTTTTGTGCACTTTTATTTTGGCACATTTTTCGGTACAAAGTGGATCCGACACGAACATTATTTTGGCTCGAAATTACCTTTTTGCCTCTATGTCCAAATTAGACTTATGGATAGGCTATCCTAGCTGATTTGACCATTCTGGACACGTTGGTGATGTTGGTTTCACCATCCGACAACATCTGTAGATTTTCACCCTATTATTATTATAATCTTTCTCTTTTGTTTGTATTTTGAGATCCATCGATTCCAGTAATTTCACAATCACTGAAATTGATGTGTTGATCCTGTAGATGTTTATAGAGACTAGCCTTGATCCTGTTTGACCATGGTTGACTACTTTGACTGAACGTCGAAGTAGAGTCAATATTTGACCTAGTTTGACCTAGAGTTGACCAGAGTTGACCAGTTGACCAAAAGTCAACGGTTAGTCAACATTAGCCTAGTTTGACTTAGTTTGACTTTCTGTGACCTAGTGTGACTCAGTGTGACCTAGTTTGACTTAGTTGGACTGAGATTGACCAAGATTACGTAGCTTATACTATAGAATCAAGCCTAACACTGTTGAACCCTAATTAGCTTATACATATCTTATCTTTAGGTCTGTGGCATCACTCTGAACATCGACCCCATTTGACAGCTCAGGACCGCAAACGAGTACATTTACTGATAGTTTTCATTGTCTTGATATCTGCTATATCCGATTCATTCGTAGTGTCTTACTTGATTCTGAGTCACGATAGTTCACGGACTAGAATATATCGGATTCCTGTCATGAGATATCATTCTTGGATTTTCTTGGGATACTGGTACTTGCTCGATCTTGTTCTTGTACTTGTATTGACACCGATTCCTGAGAAGGAGTAGCTATCTTCTTAGAGAATCTCGTGCCATGACGTGCTATGTCCGGATCCGTATACTACTCGGGGATGGAGAATATTATAGATAGTGTGATCAATGCCCACCTTTGAGTTACTACTTGTATCATAGCTATACCCTCACCTCACGATGGGTATAGCCTGACCTGTGCTACTACTTGGTCCATAGCTTACCATCCCGGCCAGGCCGAGTCCACGCACTTGTAGCCGATCGGCTGGAAGCCTGATCTTGACCCATACTGATCATATTATGTTATAATATTCGAGGCACATTTTATATTACTTATCTTATCATATATCCTGTTCTGTTCTACATTCAGTACTTTCTCACCATGTTATGATATTCAGATTACTCACATGTTCTACATGCCTTTATATTGTATCTTGATTGGAGACTAAGCTCTGCTCGGGAAAAGAGTTACAATCCCGGTCCTTGTTTAGTTTAAGGGTTGTAACTCAGCTTCCGAACGGTTCCCAAGCCTTCTTATATATTTGTATTGTAGTTCATTATATTGTCTCTTATAGAATTTGTCAATTCACATGGAACTGTTGTTAGTGCTTGTACTTGCTCATTTTCCTAACAGGATACCGTTGATAATATTTTAGGAGTTGTTACACCATTAGTGGACTTCATGATGTTGCTAGCTGAGGTGGATCTCACTATTCTTCTATGTGAGTTGCCTGGTAGTTGTTCTTTGTTTGTCTTATTTTTTTCTTTTTATTTCTTTGTCTTATGATTCCTTCTAGTAGTTTCTAGTTGTTCTTGTGCTTTAGTTATCTTTTTTGTCTTATCATCCCTAGCCGTTGTGATGTGACTAGAGTATATTTATAGTTATAGGCTTTCTAGACGTAGTGTATATTTATTGGGTACTAGACAACGTTCTACCGCCGATACTGCGGCACAGGCTGTGCCTCTTCTACGTATTCGTACCCGTATATCCCGGTGCGGGTCGTGACATGTTTTTAGTGGTGGCCCATGCAGGTCAGTCTTTGCAATTAGTACGAAGTCGTGGTAGTACTCGAGCTTATCTGTACTACTACGAGCCTGCCCTAGGATTAAGATTGAGTTATAGAATATTTTAGGAATTTGGTACTCAGTCACATATTAGGAACTCTTGATAGATTCCAGGGATGACCCCTGGGAATCTTATTTCGAACTTTTCGAAACTTGTCCCATTTGTTTCTGTCCGTCCTGATTTCTGAAACATCTATCTGTTATTAACTTTATTCTTTCTTGGAATGAGTTTATGGAACCCAGAGGGAAGGTATAAGTTAGACTTATATATCTTCTAGGTTGAGACGAGAATATGATTCGCCAGTCTCATATCAGGTTGAGATTGTTTTAGATTATATTCCAATGATCCTTTATCTTGACCTAGATAGTATATTTGGATATCTCCTGAGAAATTTCTTCTAAACCCTATCTCGGAATCTGTTTCCGCTAGTTTCTATTTATTTATCTTTGATTCGTTGTTGAATTTTAAATCTTGATGTTTGTTCGTTGTTGACTTCGATTTTTATTATGTTTGAAGATAAGTTTTTAAGGATTGAGTTAAGATATCCTGATAAACATATTTGATGGAGACGGTAGAAATGATAAATATCTACTTTATTTATGGAGTTTGGAATTTATCGCAGTCATATTAGCTAGCCTGACAGGGACATGGAGCCTGATTTTGGATATGCTATCCTAGTAATGGCATTTAGATTCTCTTGCAGCCATAACGGTTGGCGTGGTAAGTGATCTAGATGACATGATTATAGGGTGTATACCTTAGTTATGGACTCTATCGTTTGTTGCAGCTATGCTTACTGGCGTGGCGTAAATTCTGATAGCATGGTTTTGGATAGACGTGTATGGTTACCAGGTCGTATCTTAAATTGATTCACTTCTTTTTTTTGGCCAAATGATGAGGACAATTCATACCCTTATTTCTTGACTTATCATGCATTTCTTTTCTCATCGTATGATGATTTTCTCATCTTGCCATCATTTTCTCTGACTTGTTTAGCCATGTCTTGATTACACCAATCACCTATCTCATATCTACATCTGTCATCTACACTTGAAAACTTTGAAAATTCTGAAATTTTCATATCTCAATTGTTTCTTAAATTTCGGTACTGTTAAGATTTTGATTCCCTTCTGTCCATGACCAATCAATTTTGGTCGTCTTGTTTATCGTGCCAAAGAGTCTTGGTTGCTGACTAGATTCTAGATGACTTCAAATTCCTTTGTGACTTGGATTTTCATCCTTGGATTCTCGTGCCCAGCCTTCGTTGATCTTATTCTCCATCTTGCCCAAATTCTGATTTACTCGAAAGTTGATCAACTTAGATCGTGTTGAGACAAATTTCTTTATCGTGGTTGGATTTCAATGCTATTAACCCTCATGCGTTGACTTCCGATTCTGATCATGTTTGGATTTTGGACACTCGTGTCTATACTCTTTTCGACCTTGATTTCATTTCCTGATTACATCTAAATTTCTTGTGATTAGTCGTGCCTAGATGATTGGCATGACTAAGACATCGTGGGATTTCTTTGACCGTGATTTTAACGATCATAACTATATATTTTATCTTGCCTCAGACTCGTGCTTAAATTTTTGACTTTCAATCACGACTAACTAGTGAGACTACGAAATTATTCGTGTTAGAATTAAACATGTTTGACTTTCTACCGCACCTAATTGACTTGGGTTCCTTCCTAAATTGTGCTCTTAAGACCTTGATTTTGAATTCAAGATTTATCGTCTTTCACAAATGAACTAGGATCTTGATCGTGCTTATGTGACCTATAATCTAATTTCATCAAGCTGAAATCCTGTTAATCAAATTTTTGACTTGATTGTAATCGAACGAAGCTCAAGTTTTGATTTCGTTGTCGTACCTCTATCGTGCAAAGTGAACTTAGACTAATTCCAATTTTAATCATGTTCGAACTTGGATCGTATTTCATGATTTTATTAATCATACTCCTTAATCTTTGATCGGGCCTATAAGACCTTGACTTCAATTTTGTTGTGTCTGAAATTTCATCTCAACCATGCCAAACCTTGTTTTGCTCATGGTTAGCTTTTCATCTTGATCGTGCATGTGCGACTTTCAGGTTGATTTCCATCAACCTAAGCCCTATAGATCACCCCGTAATTGAACTTTATTTATATCGTCGATTTCCCCAAATCGTCTCTAAAATCGTGCCCCAATGACTTGACTTATTTTGAAATCATGTACATATGATTTTGTTCATATCATGATTCTATCGTGCCAAATCCCTCATCGTGCCTGAACAATTTTGAATCGATTATCTTGATCGTGCAAAACTCGTCATTCTTGGATCGTGCCTAAAATATTGCTTAAATCTTCTATCATGTTTTAACTCCAATACCAACCTTTAATTTCGAGGACGAAATTTTTATAAGGTGGGTAGGATGTAAGCCCCCTAAATTTTCGGAATTTATTTTTGAATTTTTTAAATGAATTATTCTCGATAAATTATTTAGATTTAATGCTCTTTACCGTGACTTGAATTTCTAGAGCATCAGGGATGCCAGTCTCTGGAAACTTCCTTCTTGAAGTTTGTAGTAGACGAGATTATCTTCATATTGATATTTCGTGTCCCACTCGAACTTGTTGTCTTGTGCTCCATTTGATTCGCGCAACTTCAGGTCAATTTAGACCAATTTATCGTCTGTCGTAATTTGTGATTTAATTTCCAACTTAATTTTCGGGCCCGATATCGGCCCAATCCAGTCGACCCAATATATGGCCCTGGCCTGTTTTGAGTCTACTGTGCATGTGCCACTAGCGTGCCATCGAATTGATGTCCCTTGCGCTCCCATTTTGTCCATGATTTTTAATAGTTTAAATTTATTATTTTAATTAAATCTTGGTCCCAAGCTTGTCCAAACTTGGCCCAACACCCAACCCAGTTTGGTGTAACCCCTGTCATGACTACCCATACACCCCATTGATATTTTCCTCTTTTTTTTCTACTCAAAATATCTCTATATATATAAAAATCTTTATTTCTCTCTCTTTTATATATGTATATATATATATAATATCTTTCTCTACAAACTCACCCCTTGACCTCACTCTCTCACTCCTATACCAGCAACACCCCCCATCATGTGGCCGAACCCCTCACCCCTACTCTCTATATTTACCCCTCATTCTCTCTCTCTTTCTATATAATATATATATACACACACACAATTATATCTACCACTCTCTCTCTCACTCACCCCTCCTTACACTCACCCCCTATCACACACACTCCCCTCTCACATCAGCCGACTTCACACCCCCCTCTCTATAAATATCTCTCTCTCTCTCTTCCATATATATTAATATACATACTCATATATACTCTCACTCTCTCCCTCTCTCTCCTCCATTTGATAACTCACACACACACAAAACCCTTTTCCTCACCTCTCTCTCTCTCCAACTCTCTCGAACAAAGCAGGCACCCCCCCATGGCCGATGACAGCACACCCCCACCTCTCCATTCTCCCTCTTCTTCTTCATCTTCTTCTCATTCTTCTTATTTATTAACACACCACCACCATCACCATTCATTACCACACACCACCTCCACCATTCATCATCAACCTCCACCGCACCACCACCCTCGCCGCCCGTAGCCAGCGCACCACCGCTCCAGGCTGCGCAGCCCTTAGCAGCGCCGCAAGCAGCGTGCCACAGCATCCGCAGCACCAGCAGCGCACTGTGCGCGCGTGAGCAGGCCGCCGTCGAGCGCCGCCGCGCAGCCGCACGGCGTCGCTGCCGGTCGTGGTCGCCGTGGCCGGCCTTCCTGGCCGGGCGACCCCAGGCACCACCCTGTGGCGGCCACCGTCCTCCGGGACGCGCCGTCTAGGCAATTTCAGCATTTTCTCGGAATCCCGTCGACGCGCGCACGAACGAGATCCAGAAATAGCGTTCCGTCGTAGCAACTTCGTGTACGTTTTTCGAGAAATTCGACTGTTGGATCGGCAATTTCTTCACTCCATCACAATCTCGGTATATCCATCTTCACTCCCCTCAATTTTCATCCGTTAATTTTGTCGTTTGATACATCAAAACTGGCCACCAAGTTGACATTTTAAATTGTGTTATTTTTGGACAGTTTTGCGAAGTCGACTTCGTCAGCTCGTAACTCCGCCGTCGCAGCTCCGTCTGGCGTGCCATCAGTTCCTATGCGAAGCTGGTATAACCCTCTTCCTACACTTACAGTTTTCTTTCATTGTGAGCACGTTTGATTGGTTGAATTCGACGCCAAAGTTGGCCATCCGAATTCGTAATTTCCAACTTGTTAAATTCTATTTTTGAACCCGGGACTCCGGATTCAAATTTTTGACACCACCAGTAGACTCGTGGCATCTTTCTGGCATGTTTTCATATAAAGTTTGTTAGATTTAGAGGACGTGGGCTATGTCACGCATTTCGGTACAAAGTGGGTCCCACAGTCCGGATCAACGAGACTTTTTGACGATGGCTCATCGGAATCCAATTCTGGATATACCTGTTTTCCATGAACTATAAAAGGACAGAACAATTATCGGAGGACTGGACTTTTACTTCACAATACAAACTCGCTTGTACAACGAAAGCCTAAGGACGAAAACCTAGGTACAGCAGTCTAAGTACAATTGTTTATTTTAGATTCTGGGGGAAACGATAGAGGCTCGGGAAAGCGACGGCCGCTCTGCCTTACTCCTTGGACGATCGGGTGTAGCTTTTGGACTCTGTAGAAGAACTGACGGGCGTTGATGAAGAAATGCTCTCTCTCTTCAGGCTCCCTGGCTCTCTATGCGCGTCTGTCTCTATATATCTCTATGTATCTGTCTCTGTGTATATGTGTCTCTCCGTATATCTGTGTGTCTTCGTAAGGGAATGGTACCCTGCTATTTATAAGAGTGGGGGGCATCATTAGGGTTTACAATGATTGCCCATTCTTGAAAGTCGGTGGCTAAGGATCACTGGATCTGGGCCGTTCATCTAGATTTGAGCAATAAATGTGATTGCATCAAATCTTTTATGGGTAATTAATACTGATTGACATAAATCCTCCTGATTTGTCATGCCAACCTCGGATTCCTCGACACGTGTCTTTAATTGGCTTATTTGCAGATGATCTGATTTGATCCTAATATTTTATTAGGATTTGCTGAGAGATTTCGATCAATCTGATGCCACGTGCCCTGCTATCATGCCACGTGTCTGAGCCACAGGAAAGTTGGGCCACATAAAGCTGGCCACGTGTCCAAGCTTCCTAAGAGTGGCCCCCAAAACATGAAGACCGCATGGTAATGATTTGAGCCACATGAGTATGAGTAAACCGTATGGTGATGGCCTTTGTGGGCCGCATGGAGATGGTCTTCGTGGGCCGTATGGAGCTGTCCTTCATGAGCCACATGGAGCTAGTCTTTGTGATCCATATGGGGCTAGTCTTTGTGAGCCGCATGGGGCTGGTCTTCATGAGCCGCATGGGAGCGTCCCTGCTTGGGCCGCATACAACTGTCCACGTGTCAAAGCCGCATGACAGTTTTTGACTCTCGAAGGATCATGTCAGAGATTTTCATTGCTTCCCAAGGAATCCGTCATTATGAGGGAGTCATAATGATATCTTCGTGTCAGAACTATCACCTCGTCAAAGCTGTCAGCCGTCACAGCATTTAATGCAAAAACGAGAGAGCTGTTTGTAGGCCACGTGGCTCCTCTTTGAGTCGCATAGGACTTGTTTGAGCCGCATAGACGCTCGAGCCGCATGAACTCTCTGAGCCGCATGAACTGTCTGAGCCGTAGGGGCTCTCTGGCAGCATGGATCCTTCTTTATTCTTTTTCATGCTTCTACAAGACCCCCTTCAAAGTTTTCAATTTGCAAAATTGAAATACTTTGATTAAGAAGCATGGCCATGTATTCTTCTGGCCGCATATGATGTCTCGGCCGCATGGATGTTTCGGCCGCATGAGTGTTTCGGTCGCATGGATGTCTCGGCCGCATGGATGACTAGGCCGCAGGGGTTTTCGGGCCGCATAAGTGTCTCAGCCACAGGGACTTTCCGCCACGTCATCTTGCCACGTATGGAGATCTTTTGCATTAAATGTTGTTGATTTGTTGTCAGTTTTGATGTCACTTTTCGGGACGAGATCCCAGGAGTCTGGCCTTCATTTTAGGTGGCTCGCCTCGATAACCGAAGAGTTGGTTTTCGTTCTGCACGAGAATCGAAGCGCCTTGGTTTTGTTTATAAATATGGATGGGTTCAGTCGGAGGGATTTCTTTACTTTCTCCTTCGTCTTCAACTGTTGCTATCTTTCCTTCCTTTCCCTATTTCCATTCTCTGACTGTCGAAAATGGCACCCAAATCTTCCAAGGTCGTCTCCGCTGCCGCAAAAGGCAAGAAGGCGGCTTCCTCGTCGGCCGCTGTGCCCGAAGTGCATCCTGATGTTTGCCCTGCTTTCAAGTGTAAGGATCTCTTTTGAACACTTTGAACCCTAAGAACCCATGGCTCTGTTGCATGATTTATGCACAAGCCCTCATCGTTTGGATGGCTCAAGCCTGATCATGATGGAGCCGCATGCGTTGTATGGGCCGCATGACCCTCTCGCATTTGAGCCGCATAGGACATTCCCCCTGTATGAGCCGTATGAGAAGGATCTTGAATCGCAAGACTACTTCTGGATATGAACCGCATAAGGTCTCCTTTGACCGGAGCCGCATATGTTCCTGACAAACTGGCCCGCATAGAATTTTGCTGAGTCCCGTCGCATAAACTCTTCTGCGAGATAGAACCGCATAAGTCTTAATATGAGCCGCATAAGCCATCAAATCAGTGTCACATGGAACTCCCAACTGAATTGGGCCGCATGAAGCTGTATTGGCCCGAACCGCATAGGCTCTATTAAGGCCGTGCCGCATGAAATCCAGCTGAATTGGGCCGCATAAGGCTTCGTCGACCCGAGCCGCATAGGCCCATAGGAACTTCTTTTTGAGAAACTTTTAAGTGGCTTCGTTTTAACCAGTCTTTTATTCCTGTTTCTTTTGTGCTTTTCTAGTGAACCTCCTAACCAACCCGGCCGGAGAGCTTCTAGTGGGTTCAGCTCAGTTTGCCACGGGTGTGCGGCTTGACGATCTAATTCGACATATGACAGATCAACTTCCCTCTAACGAGCCTTTGGAGAGGGTGGCTGCCATCAACAACCAGCCTTTCCATTTTTTTTGCACTATGATGAATTCGGGGAAACTGGACGGAGAATATCTGAAACCAGCTTTCCTCTTCGGGGATGCTTTCTCCGTAAAGAACTCCCGAATGCTGGACGTTTCTGAGAACTGGGACTTCACTGTGGACGGGGTGGATATCCATGTTCCCGAGATGGAGCGGCATTTTTCTCTCTCGTGGTTTAACATGGTACCGTTGGGCAGGAAAATGGCAGGTTCTCTGACTCCAACCCAACAGGGGATGTTCGTGGGCAACATCCACTATAATATGAGTATTAGGTCAGCATGTGCAAGTAGGGAGTCAGTCAGTCGGACTGTGATGGGGCTAATTCCTGGTACTTTTATAAATGTGTCTGGTCCTAACTTCACTTTTACCTGAGCTGACACCTTCCTGATTCAGCTCGCTCGCAAGGGGTCCTATCCTGTGTGCAGCTTGTCGCTGCTGAATTGGATAAACCCCATTCCTACATGGGCCAATCTTTCCTCATGGATCCTGAGGAACTACGAGGAACTCCTTCGGGAGATTGACCTTTACTACGCTATCCGGGGCACCTGTTACGGATTGCCCATTAACAAACCGCTGTTCATGGCCCTTTTGGAGATGTATAGCCAGCGTACGGGGACTTTCTTCGCGCTTGGAGGAGAGTTGGGACTTGCTCTCCATGAGATGCATGCTGTTTCTAAGCTGCTGTAGGGAGGCGAGGCCTTTGAAGTATATACCCCGACGAACGAAGAATTTGATGACCTGGATCGACGATTTCCTGGTTTCGTCGCTGTGTACCGAGAACTGTTGTGCCATCATAGCATCTGCCACCAGACTGCTATCAAGAAAGAAAATAGCTCAGAAGGGAACGCCCCCCTTACCACGGCCTGGGTCGCGTATCTTTTCAAATTACGTCCTTCCGGTCAGGTTTTGTCTCGAAGTCCTCAAACCCCGGAGGAGGTGAAGGACATGATGTTGAAGGTTAAAAGGTCGAGGTCCACCCGTAACATGTTTGGGAGCCGCACTGACTCTTTCAGTTATTTCCACAACGGTACCCAGCAAATGTCCGAGAAAGCAATCTTGGCCGGGTTCTTGATGGTATGGCTACGAAATTGCGTAGTCTCGGGAGGGGCAGGTTCTACTAAAAGGATCAGCCGCCATTTCATTCTCCCGGCTGTGAAGCTGGTCTTTAAAGTAAGACTGGCCCTTCTTCTGGCTATGGTGTGTAGTATACACCACGGCCTCCGTGCCTTTACATCTAAAGTCATTGCTCGTGAGAAGACGCTGGATTTCGAGCGGATAGAGCTACTATACCACTATCTCATAGGGTGGTTATTGATACATTACCGGTTATTGATGAGGGCCGGGCCAGAGGATGATGTCACCGCTAATGACGCCTTCCTCTTCCGATACCGCCATCAATATTGGGAGTATGACACCATGCCGGCTTATCGAAGAGCATTGGCAAGAGTTGACGGGCCCGACTTCTTTGTGTCTCTTCCTCAGTTTACCCCTAGAGAAGTGAGGAGGGTACACGTTGATGGCATTGAATCTCCCCAGCTCTTATCTGAGAAGATGCTTCTATGGCTGCACAACATTCGCCCGGCGCACCTAGTATATTGTTACCGAAATAACGTATACTTAGAGCCTTATTTGCCTAGCAGGTTTTCTCGTCAATTCGGGTATAGTCAGCTGTTCCTTGACTGCCCCAGTGCTTGTCTGGGCTTCGAGGGCAGTGTCCTTGACGGCATCCGGGCGTGGTATTATTACAATGCTGTTCATACCCGGGCTAGCTTCTCAGTCCCTGACGCTAATATGCAAGGGGATATTCTGTACATGGCGGCTCTTTATCACGTTGCGGCGAGCAAATCTCCCGTGAACTTTGACATGAACACCAGCTTCATTGTCGGTACCGGCTTGGCAGAAAAGCCAGAGGGTTCGTGGAAGAGAAAGAGAGGGTCCAATAGGGTTCCCGTGCCAGACTCGGAGTCTACTACGGCGGACAAAGAGGATGACGAGCAGGCCGCCGATGACTCGTCGCATTCTTCGGACGAGGAGGTGGGGAACCAACCTCCTACCGTGCCGGACGAAGAGGTGGAGGATCATCCACCTGTTGTGTCTGGTACTTTGCGTCCACGAGGCAGGCATCTGTCTACCGACGATGGCAGGACCTACTCCACAAAGCGGGTTGCGGTAAGACGTCGCAGGCTGTTTATTGATGTTGACGCTATTTCTGAGGTGATTGGAATTTTAGCCGCCTTTTCCTTCTTTTTCTAAATTATGGCCTAATCATTTTTCTTTTGCTCTTTGCAGGCGTCCGGGGAGTCTGCTTCTCGGGACTCGACTACTGAAGTCGATCCATCCTTGTCTACTTTGATCCATGATATGTGCACCGCCATCACTCCTGCTGGGGTTCTTCCGGAGGCGGTCGGAGAGTCTCACCTTGCTGAGACCTCCACCCATGGGGACGGGGGCTCTACTGCCCCTGTTGCTGAGACAGCTGAATTCCAACAGGATGACACTGACCTGGCTGACTCCCCTTCAGGGGTAGCTGGGGCAGAGAAACCTGTTAAACTTGAGTTGGAAGCTGCGGGTGGGGAGACCGTGCCAACTTCGACCGAGCTGCAGCCTCCGAGCTCTTTCCCTGGTAAGATAAACCAGCTTCTTAACTTGTGAGGAGGCCTATTTATTCTATCATCCTGTCCTTCGTAGATTAATGATTGCTTTGGGCGTGCAGGTCCCACCCCTTTATCGCCGACGATAGATTTTGCCAGAGCGGACTCTACCGGAGGGGATCTGATGGAAGCACGTGTGCCTCCTTCTTTTCCAACCCATGCTGAGGGGCCTCCAGCTGGGTCAAGTTCGGGAGCCTTGGTGATAGCACAGCTAGAGCAAGGGACGACGCTTTCCGGGCCATCCTCTGCGAATAGGGTTTCGGGAGTTAACATTTCTGCTCTCCCAAGTATCCAGGCTCTCCGGGTGGCGGAAGAGGAGCTAGCTGCCATCCATGCCTCTTTTCGTACAGAATTCGTTTCCCTGGTGACAGGGACGGCCAGTTCTGAGGATACTCCTTTGATACTGCCTGCCACACTCCCTTTGACACCGTCCTCTACGGAAGTTTTGGACGAAGTGTCCCAGGATGTGGTCGACAGTTTCCACCGCCACCTGAAGATGAGGATTGAGGCAGCTGTGGAGAGGAGGACTCCCTTTTCTATGGCCTGTCAATGCGCCGGTGGTCAGATTAATATCCTTAGAACACTCCCCGGTGGAGCGGGACTGGCTGCGCTTCTGGAGCCTAAGCTGTTAGAGGCTGATCGTCTTGTGGCCCAGTTTTGCGTGCTGCAACAAGCTGATTTACCCGCGGTAATAAACCAAGAGCGCAATTTGCTCGTGACCGCGGTGGAGAAGGTGAGGCTGGCTCGGGAATCGATCAAGCCAACTATATTGAAGGACCGCCAAGATCTGACTCAGTTGTACGATCAATGGAGCCGTCGGACTGAAGATTGTGCAGCTCGGGAAGCGGCGGCCTCCCGCAAGGTAGCTGACACCCGGGAGCAGGTCCTCGAGCTCCAGAGAAAGCTGGCTTTCTTGGAGTCCGAGCTCGAAGCTGCTCGTGCTGAGAAAGGGATTGCCAATCAGGAGGCTGACAAATTTAGTAGGGCTTCTGCCAATCTAGAACTTGCCCTAAAGAAGATGGAGAACGACTGGCAGGCATATATGTATTTGAATTATGCAGAGCAGTTGTCCCAGGAGGCCGAGCGTCGAGCGAAACAGAGGCTTGAGCGGGGGACTGCCTTAGTGAGAAACCGCCTCTTGGAGTTGTGTAATGTCGGGTTATAGTCGGCCTTTTCTTCTTTCGTTTATGTTTTCTTTTTCTTTTCTTTTTGGGAGGGACGTGGTCCCAAAACATGTAATGCTTTTTTTGTCTTTCAAATAAAGAGTACTTTCCATTTACCCTTCATTTGTATTGCTTGTTGTGCCTATTGTAGTGATGTTTGCCCCGTATAGGGGACTTGTTTGTAGACCTGTTACCCATGGCATACCTTGGTTTTAGGTACAGGTAACAAGTTTGACTGGGGATACTTAGAACAGTTCCACGGCAAGGTGGTTGTGGACATTCCAAATATCGGGATATAGAATGCCATAGAGCAGCTGGGCTCCCGGGGCATGATGAGGAATGACAGGCCTGTACTAAAAAGACTTAGCAAAGGACATTTGTGGGCCTATTACCCTTGGCGTACCCCGTCTTAGGATACGGATAATAGGATGTAGGGAAACCAACACACTTACTCAGAGGTAATGAGGACATGGCAAGTATGAGGGCTTTACCGTGGAGTCTTCCTACTCAGAGGTAATGAGGACATGGCAGGAGTGGACTCAACGGAGGATATTTGTGGTCAACAGAGGACATTTGTGGGCCTATTAGCCTTGGAGTTCCCTGGTTCAGGGTACGGGTAATAAGACGAGGGAGGACCGACGTACTTACTCAGAGGTAATGAGGACATGGTAAGTACAGAGGTTTTACTTGGAGTCTTCCTGCTCAGAGGTAATAAGGACATGGCAAGAGTGGACTCAGCGGGGAAATTTTGTGGACCTATTATCCTTGGCGTACTCCGGTTGTGGGTACAGATAATAAGTCGAAAGGGAGTCATCATACTTACTCAGAGGTAATGAGGACATGGCAAGTATGAAGGTTTCTTCGACGGAGCCTTCCCATTCAGAGGTAATGAGGACATGACAAGAGTGGGCTCAATGAAGGAGGGTACATAGAACGACTTAGAGGTAATGAGGACATGGAAGTTCTATGCAAGGGGTGATTTATTTTTGGCGAAAGTAAAACGACTCAGAGGTAATGAGGACATGGCCGTTTTAGAAATTTGTGGATTAGTTACCCTTTTTGTGCACTGGGAGTGCGGGTAGTGGATCATGAGGGAGGATCTCTTCCAGGAAGAAAGTTCAGGGGTATGATCATACATGACTTACTATCTGAGAGAGTGACCGGAATGTGAGTTCAGAGGCACCAGCGGGTACATGACTCGATAATTTGGAATATTGTGGATGTGAGTTCAGCGGCACCAGCGGGTACGTAACTCGATAATCTGGAATGTTCAAATGTGAGTTCAGCGGCACCATCTGGTACATGACTCGGTAATCTGGAATGTGTCGTTTAGACATAATATTTCTTCAGAAACTTGCCGTTGACGGGCAACATGAGCAAGTCTCTGTTTTGCTTGGCGAGGCGGTAAGCACCATTGGAGAATATGACCTCGATGATAAATGGGCCTTCCCATTTTGGCTGGGACTTTCCGACGGTCTTGTGAGTCATGACCATCGGTCTCCGAACTGGAATATTCTGATTTTGACCTTCTTGTTAAAGGCTCCAGAGATACGTGCTTGGTATAGCTCGATCCTTTGCTGAGCTAGGAGGCGCTTTTCATCTAAGGCCTCTAACTCTTGCAGCCGGCGACGGTAGTTATCATCCGTCGTCAATTGATAAGTGAGAGCAACGTAGAGTGAGGGTATTTGAGTCTCTAATAGGAGAACTGCCTCACTCCCGTACACCAGGGAGAACGGTGTGTTCCCTGTGGCTGTTCGGACCGTGGTACGGTATGCCCATAAGCATTCACCAAGCTTCTCGTTCTAGTCGCGTTTGTTGGACGATACGAACTTCTTGAGTAACTTGATGATAGTTTTGTTGAATGCTTCTGCCAACCCATTTGTTGCTGGATTGTATGGTGTTGAAAAAATATTCTAGATGCGGTGCTTTTCGCAGAACCGGTAGAAGGTGTGGCTTGCAAACTGCGGACCGTTATCATGGATGATCCTTCGGGGCAGTCCAAAGCGATAGATGACGTGATGCTTGAGGAAGCTGATCACGTTCAAAGTTTTGACTTCTGCAAGCGGGACAGCTTTTGCCCATTTGGAGAAGTAATTCGTGATTGCGAGTATGAAGTAATGTCCTCGGGAGGAAGGTGGAGTAATCGGACCAATGATATCCATCCCCCATGCTTCGAATGGCCAGGATGCTACTGTCGGATGTAGAAATTCGGATGGTTGGTGGATAAAGTCCGCGTGGACTTGGCAGGCTTTGCACCTTCTTGCATAGTCTATCGCATCCGCTACCATCGTGGGCCAGTAGTAGCCCATTCGGCGAAGACGGTCTTATAATTTAGGGCCAAGCTGATAGGCCCCGCAGACACCGTCATGAGCTTCTCGTACGGCTTCTTTGGCTTCTACGTTTGACAGACACCGAAGCAATAATCCATCATAGGATCGGCGATACAGCATTTTTGTCTCTGTATCGTAGAAGAATCTGAGAGAACGCCGTCTGATAGAGGTGGCTTCCTTTGGGTTCTCGGGCAGGATGTCGAAGACGACAAAGTCAATGAATGGTTGTCTCCAAACTGGGACATCATCGATCTTCTGAGCGGAATAACTCGCCACGTATTGAACGTTGTTCCTGGGACAGACTAGTTCATGGCCTATCACATCTACCGATTGATGAGTATGATTTGGTACTGCTAAGGAAGCGGCCAGGCCTGCTAAGGAAGCGGCCAGGCCTGCTAAGGCATCGGCTTCGATGTTTCAGAGTCTGGGAATGTGCTCGATGAAGAACCCCTCAAACGACGAGATGATGTCGATCGCTATTTGGTGATAGGGGATCATGTCTTCGTGGCGGACTTCGTATAAGCCCCGGATCTGATTGACGATTAGCTGAGAATCGACGTATGCTTCAAGATATTCTACCCCCAGCTCTCTTGCAAGTTGGAGGCCAATGACCAGGGCGTTGTACTTTGCCACATTGTTATAGCAGGGATCTGTGAGAGAGTAAGCGCGATTGATCACCAATCCAGAAGTAGAAACCAGTACCACCCCGACTCCGACGATGATGTTGCCCTTGGGTCCCGTTCTTGAAGCACCGTCGAAGAACATTCGCCATATATCATCGTGAGAGGTTACATGCGAGTCGGCGACCTCATCTGGGATCTCTTCATATATTCTGGACGACTCCGAGCCCGGGTGGGCTGCTAAATTCGAGTCCGTATTGACCGCGGGGCTTGCGCTTGTTTGGCCAGGTGTCCCTCCTTGCAGAGTTGGAAGGGCCGCTTTGATCTCGTCTACAGACTTGACCAAGGCAAGCAATATGACTTCGAGAGTGTCGATGCGTTGGCGATCACTGGAACCACCTTGGCTGCTGTCTATCATGAATACCATCTTTACGTGAGGAGAGATGGACGGAGCGGTGGAGGAAGCGCCCTCCGAATCATACCCCTGAAGCGAGAAGTCATCGGGATATGTGGGAATGTTCTCCTCTGGTTTCGACTCAGAAGGAACAGTACCCCCAGTCTCCGAGTTTGCCTCGTCTTGGGAGTTGTGGACGTCCTCGGGGACGTCGAGGTTTGCTACATCTGAGGGGAGAGTTGTCTCCCCCGGCTCGTCTTCTTGGAACATCGGATTGTCGTGGAGGTTCGGAGGAGTGCTACCCCCAGTCCCAGCAACCCCCTGTGTTGTGGACGACGAATCTCCCACTGTAGCAGATTTCGTCTTAGAAAGGGTGCCTTGGAAAACTCCGGTGGTGGGCACCCGCTTAGACGACAGTCTTTTGCTCAAAGTGGTTGAAACTTTCGGGCTGGGAACATTTGTCTTCTTCCCTCTCCCATCGGCTGGGACTTTCTGAGCTGTAACACCCAGTTTTCCAGAAGAGGGTAATTTTGAAATTTTGTAATTATAATTATTATTTAATGATATTTATTTCATATTATGATTTTTAGTGATTTTTAATTAATTTTAAACTATTTAAATTCATGACTTGTGATTTTGGAGTTGTGCTAGCGAACATTAGAGACTGCCTACCCTAGAGCCTAGCCATGTGATTAGGGTATTTTTGACATTTTTAGGGTTATTTGGATTTATTATAATTTATTTGAATTTATGGGAATTTTTAGAATTTATTTTGGAATTGTTTGAATGAGGGTTGACTAGGTTGACTTTGACTAGCAATGACCTTGGTAGGCTAACCTAGAAGCTAACCCTAGTTGTGTTTGGACTTGGTTAGGTCATGTAACCCTAGTTAGACTAGAGTTGACCCATGGTATGGTTATTTGACTTAAGTTATATTTAAGTCATAAGCCATGACTTGTGATTAAACCTTAAATCAATAACTAGCCTTAAAGCCCATAGGCCCACACCATGTACCCAAAACCTCACCCTAATCAGCCCATGGCAGCCAACCTAGGGTTTCCTACCCTATTTAATGGCTCTTCCATTTGTTCTTGCCTCTTTTATTAATTCATCCAAGTTTTTGAAGAAAGAGGTAAGAGCCATCTTCCCCAATCCATAACTTTTCCATTTTAACTCCTTTTTGGCTCAAACCACTTGCATTAGATTCTAATTGTCTCCCTCTTGCTGTTCATGGAGGATAATCCTAGCCTTAGGACAATTTGGAGGAGCTAGCTAGCAAGAAGAACCACCCTCTTTTGAAGCTTTTTATGCAAATTGCACATATAGGTAACTTCATATTCCTTCCATAGAATTTTGTTTTCTTTGCATGATTAGGAAGCCCTAGGTGCCCTCTCTCTGTTGGTATAGGCATTGTTAGGATTCGTGTCCAATACGTGTCCGTATCGGACACGTATCATGAATAGTGTGCATGTGTTTGATGAAATGTCTGTGAGAAATTTATTTCTGATTTTTGTGGAACCAATTACATGGAATGACAGATCTATATGTGTAAATCATGTTTCGTATAGACTGAGCACGGATTCGAGTCATGTTCGTGTCCGAATCAGACACGAACTCGCTGTACGACGCACGTGCACAGTCCCCTGCTCACGCACCCCTCGTGTTCGCTGCTCACGCCACGTGGACAGCTGCAATTTGGCGTGAGGATGGGGGCAGTGACTGCCAGTGCACCCCCCGAGTTTGATACGAGATCGTGTCGTATCGAGGGAGCACGGACACGCGCATTGGGATTTTATTGTGCAGTATCAGTCGCGAAAATCCGCACTGATACGACCCTTTTACTCCTGACACGACTCACGTAGATACGATACAGACACATGTACACGTCCCCCTAGTCTAGGCGTACACATGTGTACACCCACGTGTTGTGTCGTGTCGTGTGTCGTGTTCTACATACACGTGCACGCGTGCACGACACTGTCTAGTGCACAGTGCTTGTGTCTGTGTTGTGTTGTGTTTAGACACGAATGTGTCCAGTCTCTTGGACACGGGGACACCTATGACACTATCAAATATGTGTTGATGTTTACCAACCTTTATATATAATTATTTAATTGTTTTTTATTCGAATTTAGGAAATTCCTAATGTACTGATACTACTTGGCAGAAATGATTTTTCCCTAAGTTGAATTACTGTTTACCTGTTTTTTTATGGCGATTGAATGTTAGAAGTTTACCTACATGTATAGGATTGATTTTCATGTTAAATTGTGACTCATGAATAAGCTATGGGTGTTCGAAATCGAATTTAGCTTGCTAGCTGTTATGTCCTGTACTGTTAGTTGGGTTAGACAAAACTGAGACTGTTTTTGACACATTACACTGTCTTGTGCATGCGACAAAATCTGAGAATGCATCAGGGTTCATGTAGGGGAGGGGGTTTAACTGCAAATGGAGATGTGTTTTGGGTTTGGAGTTTGTAGACTGAAATGTTCCTCATTTATAAAACTGAACTGTCACTAACCTGAGACATAACTGATTTTTTCAGAGTTTAATTTACATTTTTCTGATTTTAATCTTCTTGCTAAACTGATTTTGTGGTGTTAAATGTTAAGATAGGCTTACCTACATGTTTGATGAATGATAAACATGTTCACTTCGATTTGTGTTAATGAAGGAAATCACTGATTTGGGTTTTTGCATTTGGTTTCGATTTTGATCTGATACATACAGACACTACTTCACTGAAATGGGTTTTCTGATTTGTAAATTGTATTTTACCTGTTTTAGATAATTTTAAATGGATAAATACTTTACCTACATGTGTATGAGGGATGTCCATATCAAATTATGACCTAGGATTGAGCTATGAGTTTCGAATTCCAAATATGGGTTGCTAGTTGCTAAGGACTGTTGGTTAGTGTACTGTCTTTGGGTTCCAGAGTAATGGTGTTATCACACACATGACACATTGACACTCCACTGTTAGAACTTGAGAATTTCCAAGCCATTTGTTTCATTGATTGATTGGTTTATTTGCAAGGAGATTCCTATATTTAACTGGGTTTTGATTCAAAATTGTGACTGATTTCCTCCCTTAAACTGAAATCGAATGAGTCCCTATTGAACTTTCATACTTGCATTGGTTGGTTGATTGAATGATGGGTTGATTTCCATACTTAAGTTTAATGGTTTTCTAATGATATATCATAACTGGGATTAACCCATCATGTTGAGACTATGTTAACAGGGTTGAGTTCTAGAGTATGCTTTAGTCATGTAAAACTGAGTTGCAAAAACCTGGGAGTACATTGCTAGGCACTAAATCCTGTTAACGGGAAACATGTAGCCTTTTTCCCTTGAATACACCTATTCCTTTTTGCCATACATTGACACCATGTTCTTCCTACACTATCGCACACACACACAATTGCAAACCTGGGAACATGGTGTTCTCCTATACCTACCTACACACACATCCATGTTTGACACCACAGCCTCACAAACACAGCCCAATGGCAGCCCCATAACCTGTCTTTTAACCCTCTGAAACAGCCCCATAACATGCCAAATTCCAGTTCCATTTACACCATTTCAGCCCCTTAACCCTCTCTCTATATCTATGGGAATATATATGTATGTATACATATATGAATATATGTAAATATGTATGTATGTACCTCTCTATGTATATATATATATATATATATATATATATATATATTTTATTTTATATATATATATATATATATATATATATATATATATATATATATATATATATATATATATATATATATATATATATATATATATAAACCTATCTATATACCTATGTGGGTATATGCCTATGTATATATCTATGTACCTATATATCTATGTATGAATGCATAAATGTATGTATCTATGTATATATGAAATATGAATGAAAGGTAGCTGCCTTCATATATGCATATATTGTGATGAATATATGCATATAGGCAATAGATTGCAATGGAACATGGTGTAATGAAAAGTGTATGACGCAAGGTAGATACAAGGTTATATGCATGATTATATCCAAATAAATGCAAGCATGTATGTGTGAAATATGAATGTATAGATGAATATATACTTCTAGATATGGTATGTGTGTTCTCTGTGACTTGTGAGTGTGTTTGGTTGTTAGCCTAGGCTTGGTTCGGCCTAGTGAGACTTATTAGACTTGTCTGGGTTAGGTTGACCTAGTTTGACTAGTGTGGTTGACTAGAGTTGACCAAGTGTTGACTTTAGTCTAGTTTAACCTAGACAACATGCAGATGCATTATAGATTACTATTATCATCCCCTGTATACATCTTGACTTGTGTTGCTCTAACTAGGAGTCAGGTATCTCATCTCGGACAGTACATTTACTTCAGACATTCAGATACGAGGCGAGTACATTCTCTGATCATTTCATAACTTGCTTAGAATTATATTCCTGCTCTAGTTTACCTTATTTGATGCTGTCATGATATTATCACGGATTGGTACTATATGGATCCCTACATTGAGATGTTATCCTCCTCGGGAGCATCGGATACATTGTGTCATGTGTTTCATGTGCATCGTGTATTCCTCGCTCTCATGTTATTCATGTTTCTCATGTGCATCATGCTCGTTCATGCTTGTTCGTGTACTCTCATGTGCTCTCATGAATCGATCGTGTTTTCCATGTATCTCATGTATAACCTATATTGCTTGTGCACTCATTTATGAGCTTTCATGTGAATTTCATGTACACCCGTTTATGGGCCCCCATGTGAACTTCATGTGCACTCATGTATGAGCTCTCATGTATATTTCATGCGCACCCATTTATGGGTTTCATGTGAAAACCATGTACGTAACATAACTTGTTTGGATCCTTGCGTATTGATTGGGGTATGGGGGAGTATAAATAGTCATGTGAACAATTCCAAAGTAGTATAGCCATGTGCGCCTCTTTAGTATAGTCATGTGTAAATCCAGCCGTTCACATGTCGACTTTGTACTCTAAATCACTAGTCACTGGTAGCTCTCTACTTATAGTAGATATTTCTATTACAGTTCTCTCTCTGTTTACATCATGTACTTTCTTTCAGTTTCATGTATCTTACTCTCTTGCATGTTTATATTCTCTAACCTGTTATGATCTGGGTGAGATGTATTGTGCTCGCTCCCGTCCTGACTGGACCTGTTGAAAATTTTACAGAGGATGATGAGGAACCCTGCACCCCTTACTTTGGAGCTTGCCTAGATGATACTCGCGACCTGGACCCCTGGGGAGGTTCAGGCAGCTGCTGAGGATGATACCCCTTGTATAGTATAGGTAGTTTAGACTGTTTCTTTTCATGTGTAGTTGTTGTCCTTATTTTCAGAGTTGTATATTTTAGAGATGTTGAGACTTGTTATTTTATTTCTGTTGTACCTCAGTTGAGGCTTTCCTTATTTATTTATCGTGCCATATTCTATCTCTAGATTGTGATTGAGTTGTACCTCTGTGTTGGCCTCCTTTTGGAGAGTATTTTCATGTTAGTTAGTTATAGTCCATGACCTAGAACAGCGTTCTACCGCCGACACTACGGCATAGGCTGGAAGCTGTTACGTACTCGTACCCTCACGGTGGGTGCGTGTCGTGACATGAGCAGAGTTGCAGGAGGCGACGGAAAGTGCCTCGCCTTCCGAAGATGGTTGTTGCAGTCTTTGAAAGACGGACTGCCGGTCTTCTCGTACCGTCGCATTGTTGCAGCAGCAGTTGGCGATGACTTGGGTGCAGTAGCGTCCGTGGGAGGACTCTTTGCACCCCGATGCGTCTTCTCTTTCCTTGCGTTTATGGAGGATGGCCTCACGCAAGTCAGATGGGTCTGGATCGACCATGTTTGCTTCCTGGATTTTGGGAGACTTTTGCGAACCTCTCGGTCCGTTTGCCGCCGGGGGCAGGATTCGAGTGGTCCTGTACAACTTCCCATCTGAGGCCCGCATAACGGTATGCGGGACGCTCGGATGGTCAGAGACTGGATCAGCGGACCGAGCTTACCAAGCTCGCGCTGCCCTAGACTTTTTCGCTCTAGTACGTAAGGGCACATAGTAGGAAGAGTCTAGGTGATGCTGGAGAGAGTCAGACATGTCTTCTTGGAAGCACAGGAGATCAGGACCATAAGATAGATGGTCGAAGACAGAGCCACGCGGAGTAGGCATTATGCGGCTATCATCAACAAACTTCATGCGGCTGGCAGACGTAGCCACATAGGCTTTCTTCATGCGGCTGGGGGTCTCAGCCGCATGAGTTTTCTTCATGCGGCTGGATGATCTGGCCGCATAGACTTTCTTCATGCGGCTGGCAGATTCACCCGCATAAGCCTCCTGTATGTGGTTGGCAGATTTGGCCACATGAGTGTTTGGCTTCTTCTTGGGGCGCATAGAGTCGCTCTTTGCCCCTGCAAATCCAGCATCGTAGTGCTTTCCTCTGTCGGACTTGGGGACAACAGAGTGCTCTACGGCTCGAAGTGGAGCCGTATGAGAGTCGCCTTCGCCGTCTTGGGTAGCCGAGAGTACCCCGTCCAGAGCTTGTGGAGGAGCAAATGATTTTGGCCTCCACTCGTAGCGAGCTTTCTTTGTGCGGGTTCGCTTCTGGACCGGGCCAGCACTTCCTTCAGAGAGCATTTCTTCAAATGCCTGTTGGTCAAAATGGACTACCATCTTCTGTTGCGTGGAGCCAAGTTTGGCTGCATCCGATTGCGTCACCAACTCCTCAGCCGTGGAGAAGTTTGTCCCCAGTAGAGTCGCAATCGTGTTTGCCAGGAAATATAAAAGGACAGAACAATTATCGGAGGACTGGACTTTTACTTCACAATACAAACTCGCTTGTATAAAGAAAGCCTAGGAACGAAAACCTAGGTACAGCAGTCTAAGTATAATTGTTTATTTTAGATTCTGGGGGGTGACGATAGAGGCTCGGGAAAGCGACGGCCGCTCTGCCTTACTCCTTGGACGATCGGGTGCAGCTTTTGGACTCTGTAGAAGAACTGACGGGCGTTGATGAAGAAATGCTCTCTCTCTTCAGGCTCTCTGGCTCTCTATGCGCGTCTGTCTCTGTATCTCTCTCTGTATCTGTCTCTGTGTATATGTGTCTCTCCGTATATCTGTGTGTCTTCGCAAGGGAATGGCACCCTGCTATTTATAAGAGTGGGAGGACATCATTAGGGTTTACAATGATTGCCCATTCTTGAAAGTCGGCGGCTAAGGATCACTGGATCTAGGCCGTTCATCGAGATTTGAGCAATAAATGTGATTGCATCAAATCTTTTGTGGGTAATTAATGCTGATTGACATAAATCCTTCTGATTTGTCATGCCAACCTCGGATTCCTCGACACGTGTCTTTAATTGGCTTATTTGCAAATGATCTGATTTGATCCCAATATTTTATTGGGATTTACTGAGAGATTTCGATCAATCTGATGCCACGTGCCCTGCTATCATGCCATGTGTCTGAGCCGCAGGAAAGTTGGGCCGCATAAAGCTGGCTACGTGTCCAAGTTGCCTAAGAGTGGCCCCCCAAAACATGAAGACCGCATGGTAATGATTTGAGCCGCATGAGTATGAGTGAACCGCATGGAGATGGCCTTTGTGGGCCGCATGGAGATGGTCTTCGTGGGCCGCATGGAGCTGTCCTTCATGAGCCGCATGGAGCTAGTCTTTGTGAGCCGCATGGGGCTAGTCTTTGTGAGCCGCATGGGGCTAGTCTTTGTGAGCCGCATGGGGCTGGTCTTCATGAGCCGTATGGGACTGTCCCTGCTTGGGCCGCATACAACTGTCCACGTGTCAAAGCCGCATGACAGTTTCTAACTCTCGGAGGATCATGTCAGAGATTTTCATTGCTTTCCAAGGAATCCGTCATTATGAGGGAGTCATAATAATATCTTCGTGTCGGAACTGTCACCTCGTCAAAGCTGTCAGCCGTCATAGTATTTAATGCAAAAACGAAAGAGCTATTTTTAGGCCACGTGGCTCCTCTTTGAGCCGTATAGGACTTGTTTGAGCCGCATAGACGCTCGAGCCGCATGAACTCTCTGAGCCGCATGAACTGTCTGAGCCGCAGGGGCTCTCTGGCCGCATGGATCCTTCTTTATTTTTTTACATGCTTCTACAATACCGTTGGGTTCGTATCGTCATTCTAGACTCGTTGACATGTAATTTGCTGAGTTTTGAGGACATTGGCTCTGACACGCTTTTTCGTGCTAATCGATTTCCAATATCCGGGTCAACGGGTCATTTTGAGATCGGCTCATCGAAATCCAATTTCGGATATACCGTTGAGTTCGTATCGTCATTCTGGATTCGTGGACATATGATTTGTTAGGTTTTGTGTACTTTTATTTTGGCACATTTTTTGGTACAAAGTGGGTCCGACACGGACACCATTTTGGTCCGAAATTACCTTTTTGCCCCTATTTCTAAATTGGACTTATGGATAGGCTATCCTAGCTGATTTGACTATTCTGGACACGTTGGTGATGTTGGTTTCACCATCCGACAACATCTGTAGATTTTTACCCTATTATTATTATAATCTTTCTCTTTTGTTTGTATTTTGAGATCTACTTCCAGTGATTTCACATTCACTGAAATTGATGTGTTGACCCTGTAGATGTTTATAGAGACTAGCCTTGACCCTGTTTGACTATGGTTGACTACTTTGACTGAACGTCGAAGTAGAGTCAACATTTGACCTAGTTTGACCTAGAGTTGACCAGAGTTGACCAGTTGACCAAAAGTCAACTGTTAGTCAACATTAGCCTAGTTTGACTTAGTTTGACTTCCTGTGACCTAGTGTGACTCAGTGTGACCTAGTTTCACTTAGTTGGACTGAGATTGACCAAGATTACGTAGCTTATACTATAGAATCAAGCCTAACACTGTTGAACCCTAATTAGCTTATACATATCTTATCTTTAGGTCTGTGGCATCACTCTGAACATCGACCCCATTTGACAGCTCAGGACCGCAGACGAGTACATTCACTGATAGTTTTCATTGTCTTGATATCTGCTATATCCGATTCAGTCGTAGTGTCTTACTTGATTCTCAGTCACGATAGTTCACGGACTAGTATATACCGGATTCCTGTCATGAGATGTCATTCTTGGATTTTTTTTGGGATACTGGTACTTGCTCGATCTTGTTCTTGTACTTGTATTGACACCGATTCCTGAGAAGGAGTAGCTACCTTCTTAGGGAATCTCGTGCCATGACGTGCTATGTCCGGATCCGTATACTACTCGGGGATGGAGAATATTATAGATAGTGCGATCAATGTCCACCTTGAGTTACTACTTGTATCATAGCTATACCCTCACCTCACGATGGGTACAGCCTGACCTGTGCTACTACTTGCTCCATAGCTTACCATCCCGGCCGGGCCGAGTCCACGCACTTGTAGCCGGTCGGCTGGAAGCCTGATCTTGACCCATACCGATCACATTATGCTATAATATTCGAGGCACATTTTATATTACTTATCATATATTCTGTTCTATTCTACATTCAGTACTTTCTCACCATGCTATGATATTCAGATTACTCACATGTTCTACATGCCTTTATATTGTATCTTGATTGGAGACTAAGCTCTGCTCGGAAGAAGAGTTACAACTCCGGTCCTTGTTTGGTTTAAGGGTTGTAACTCAGCTTCCGAACGGTTCCCAACCCTTCATATATCTTTGTCTTGTAGTTCATTATACTGTCTCTTATAGAATTTGTCAATTCACATAGAACTGCTGTTAGTGCTTGTACTTGCTCATTTTTCTGACAGGATACCATTGATAATATTTTAGGAGTTGTTATACAATTAGTGGACTTCATGATATTGCTAACTGAGGTGGATCTCACTATTCTTCTATGTGAGTTTCCTGGTAGTTGTTCTTTGTTTGTCTTATTTTTTCTTCTTTATTTTCCTGTCTTATGATTCCTTTTAATAGTTTCTAGTTGTTCTTGTGCTTTAGTTATCTTTCTTGTCTTATCATCCCTAGCTGTTGTGATGTGACTAGAGTATATTTATAGTTATAGGCCTTCTAGACGTAGTGTATATTTATTGGCTACTAGACAGCGTTCTACCGCAGATACTGCGGTGTAGGCTGGACGTCGTCTATGTATTCATACCCGTATATCCGGGTGCGGGTCGTGACATTGTTTGCTAACAAAAAAATATTAGATAATATCTTTAACATCGATAATATATTTAACATCGATCCAAAAGCTTCAATTGATGAAAGTAATATAAGTACATATATATTATATATATAAGTATTTATATATAAACTAGCCTGTAGCCTATTGGTAGAGTGGAGGCATGTGATCCAGGAGGTTGGATGTTCGAGCCCCATTGGAGGTAAAAAAAAAGTATTTTTTATTGACCGTTGCCTATTATCCGAAACAATTTTTAACCGTTGCATAAAATATTTTAGGCAACAGTTATCAACCATCGTGCTTTACTCAATATTTACAATGGTTTGTTAATCGTTACCAAATATATTATTGACAACACTATGTAACCATTATGCATTGACGTGAGATCCGTTGCATATTACGTTATTTGCAACTATTTATAGAAACGTTGCAAAAATCTTCCATAATTGTTGTAAGAGGAATCTGCAATGCTTGAATTTACAATGGTTCGAATAACTGTTGCAGAATGATTTTGCAACGGGTTATATTATTTTTGCAATGGTTTTCGACCGTTGTAAGACACCCTGGTTTCTTTTAGTGATATCCCGTAACGGGATAACGTGATAACATGTCTATGGAAAACTTGGCAACCAAACCAAATGATTCAAAAATTAAATCAAATAAAATTGAATTTTTAAAAAAAATTACCTTTATACCCCTGGTCCGGTCTGCAGCATGCAAGCAAGCTAAGTGCGCGAAAAATAAACGAGTCAAAAACGTGTGATAAATTGTATACCCACTCGCGAGTTTGATGGGTGTAGCCCATCCCCTACAAAACTCAGTTACCCACTAAGAAAGGTAAAACATTATATGCAAATGAAAACTTTTTTCTCCTTTTCCATGGGGGACTAAAAGAGGAGCATTTTCTTGAATCGTATCTGTGTTGCTACACAAGCAACAAAACCAGCACATAGGAGGTGCACGTGTGGTTGCCATGATGATGTATTTTTCTTGAGGATTAAGTTTAAATTTCTCAAAGAAACATTTATGTTTTTGTCACACTCCTTGGAAAAATTTCCTTAGGAGCTAAGTCTCGCGACTCAGACTCAGGCGAAGAGCACAAAGTGGAGCTTTAATGACGCACTTCGTGCGTACACGTCGGACACGAGATGGTGCTTATGCACATTATTTTGCTCGTTTTATGCGCGAGTTGCATGTGCCATTGTTGCGCGGTTGTAGCAAGTGCGGAGTGTGCGTATAATGCGCGACTGTGCAGCTATACGTGTATGTGCGCATGTGCATGTGCACGCTTGTGCTGCAGTGCGTTTGTGCGTACTTGAGTACGCTCGTATGTGCAGGCTGCATAGATCGCGCTCAGATTGCGAAAAGTGAACATATTTTATGGATAATCAGTTTAAACTGCTCCTTATCTTTTGAGAGTCAGTTTATAACCGATCTTATCACTTTGGATTAGGGATGACGACAAGATTATGATTAGGGTTTCCACTCTCTCCTATAAATACTCTCTTCGTGTTTCCTTATAGAAAACATACATAATTCATGATAGATCAGAAGAGATAAAGAGAGAGTTGTTGCCGCCATCATAAGGTCAATTAAGGAATCTGTTTGACTTCTTCAAGGAGTTGACAACAGAGCGTTACAGAAGTTCATTATGTGAACTTGCTATTTTTTGGGAGCAGTTTGTCGAAAGAGGAAGAATCTTCTTTTGAGCAACGATGATCTTCATCACCCCAACAATTAGTCTATCTAACTAATTGTCACAACCCGTACCCTGTATAGGGGCATGAGAAGTGGGTACGTCCAGCCTACGCCGCAGTGTCGACGGTAGAAAGCTGTCCTAGGTTGCTGACTAATCTCATACAGTGTATATAATGTACTTGTCCAGATATCAGCTCCGAATGGAGGACAAGTAAAGGGTATGATATACTCAAACATAGTCTAAAGCACGATAAGATAACACAGAAGTTATACCTAAGGAATTAAAGACAACAACAACTAACTACTAAAATAATACAACATTATCTCAAACAAACTTAATACAAACTCAATATCTTAACTTTAATACAACGAGTCAAAACATGAAAGCTAAAGTAGTCTACTAGCTAATCTCCTGAATCACTCCTGAGAGTCGGGACCAAAGGTAGCTAATCCCCCGCCAGGTCCATGGTAAGTAGGGCATGTGTCCTCAGGATTATTATCTATAATATTTTCAACAGGTCCAATCAGGACAGGAATGAGTACAACTCATCTAGAAAACCCAAGTAAATGACAAAGAACTATAAAGCAATTATAGACAGTTTTATTGATGAGCATGGCAGTTTTATACAGGTAATGATGGTATAGAGAAACAGTAAGATACAAGAAAAGAAAGGTAACTAAAACAAGAGAAGAATCATGGCAAAGAAGACTGTAATAAAAGCTAACTGAACTAGAATAATATGTATGAGTCCAGACAGTACAATGTAAGTCTAATGTAATCCCAGTGTGAGTCCAGTCCATATAATTCGATACCAGATGATTTTCGGTATAAGATGAGTCCAACAGTGATCAATGAATCCAGGGTGAGTCCAACTATGATCTAACAGTGTGTTTTAAAATACCGAGGTCGACATATAAACGGCTGTAGGTATCAGGTACATCTCTCACAGATCAGGCAAGAGATGGCTATGCTTCCGGTAGATTCCAGTTGGAGATTCCGGATTTGGGGTATGTCTACATGTCTTACTCAATATTTCCCCGCCCAACAAGTGAATCCAAAATCGACAAAAGAATCGAGATTAGTCCGGCCAATACATGATGATTCCAGAAATGATTCCAATGACTCCAGTAATAGAGGCCAGCAAGTAAGGTATGTGTCGATAAATAAATCCAGAAATATCCATACGTGTTGATACAGAGAATCACATAGAACTAACTAGAACTGAAATACAGTAATTGACAAATAAATGAGAGAACTATCAGAGAATGTACTCGCCTGATACTCTGAAAAGAGTAGCGTAATATCAGATGTCTGTACCAGGGTCACAATGTCCTAAAATAGAGCAATACAGTTATGACATGTCTAATATGAAGGTAAATGTAAGATACAATATAATCTACATGATTTCTAAGCCAATCTAGGTCAAAGTCAAACTTGGTCAACTCTAGTCAACTCTAACAGTCAAACTAGGTCAACTCAAGTCATACTAGGTCACAGGAAGTCAAACAAGGTCAAACAAAGTCAAACTAGTCTAGGTTAGTCAAATCTAGGTTAAGTCAACCTTTGGTCAAACATTCTAGCCAAACTAGTCAAGTTATCTAGGGTTTAGTCAACAATGGTCAGAATAGTCAATTACTAGTCAATATGGTCAAACTAGGTCAAAGTCTAGACCAACTAAGGTTTTGGTTAAACAAAGACTAGTCAACAAGGTAATTAGGTCAATGGTCAACTATCTAAGTCAATACTCCATAAGACTAACTCAAACCATGACACAACCTCTAAGTATTCCACTTAACCCCATACATATCTTAATCTACATAGGACTATCCACATAACCTATATGGTCAAACCTAAACCAATTAGTTAGGGTTTAGTCAAACTTAAGTCATCAAGTCATCTAAAATCCATCTAAGTCAATTCTGACCTATAGTTGACTTTGGTCAACAATGGTCAACAAGGGTCAACTTGCTAGTCAACCTAGGTCTACTAAGCCTATTGGTCAATTTCAAACTCACTAACCATAGGCTATAGGCTAGTGTAACTAGATACCATGTATAGGTATCTCATATAGGTGTCTATAGCCATACATCTATACAATATATATCTAATACCATATATTCTCACCTATATATAACCTACATATATATCCAACTATATATATAATACCCACATATATACACATATATATATAACATATATATATATAATCAATATATATAGAGAGAGTGTGAGGGTGTATGTGTGGTGACACATATGTATGTGGGAGTGTACTGTAAAGAGGGGGTAGTGGTGTGTGTGTGTACAGCAAGGGGAGGGGGTTATATCTCAGAAAACTGAGAAGGGGACACACATACACACACATACTTATAACATATATATGTATACACACAAACCTACATATATACATACATATACACACTCACACACTTAAATACACACACATACTTATATACATATATATACAGTATATATACACACAAATATACGTATATATATATACATAAAAATCAATTTGAATCTCAAAATAAATACTGAAATTAACCCAGGAAACACTGTTCATTACTGAACATTGGGGTAAACCCAAAATCAACACAAAACCGTGTTAAGACTCGAGTGCAGTGGTTGGTAATCGTGCCCCCATGTGTACATATGTCGTAGGTGTCCCTAGGTGTCCACCACGACATGACACGACGTGTCAAACACTAAAAATCCTAAATCGGGTAACTAGACAGTGCATTGTGTCGTGCAAAGGTGCACACGCGTGTAGGACACGACACACGTGTCCATGTGTCTCGTGGTCGTGTCCCTAGGTTCGTCTAGGGTCAGGCTACACACCTAGGACACTGACACGATCCCACGTGTCATCGTGTCTAAATGGGAAGCCCGTATCAGTCGAGAAAACTCGACTGATGCACACTGCTACGCGCAGCATCGTGCAGTGAGTCGAGTGGCTCGTGGACACGACACGAGCCACGTGGGGCCTCGTGGTCATGTCCACGTGTTGGGCTACACACTCGTGTCAACACGAGGTGTCCTCGACTCGTGTCCACGCGACACGACGCGCGTGTCAAAGTGCTTTGTGCACCCGTGCACAGTCAGTGCAAGACCAGTGCACTCGTGTTTTCGTGTCCGACACGACACGAGATGTCACGAAACTCAGGGGGGGCCTGTCAGTGGTTGCCCCCACCTCTGTACCAAGTGGCACGTGTCCACGTGGCGTGGACACGAAGAAATTCGTGTCGGGTAGCAGGGCACAGTGTATGTGCATCGTGTAGTGAGTTCGTGTCCGTTTTGGACACGGACACGACTCGGATTCGTGCTCAGTCCTAGTGTCTCGTGATCAGCATGCCAAGGGCTATCCAAATGTGTTATTTGTTTTGGAAAACAACAACCTTTATTCCTAAGTGGCATTTCACCAAACACACTAATTTAAGCACAGATACGTGTCCGATACGGACACAAAATGGACACGGGTTCCTACCAAACTTGGCCTACAGGTCCATGGTACCTAGATGCATGAAACCATGAAGAGAAAACACAATATTAATAGGTTTTTAGGGCATGTTACCTATTTAGTGGAAAACCTCAATAATAGGCCTATTTAAATGAAAACCTCCTTCAACTCCCAATGTCCAAAGCTCCACAATTTCTTGCTAGCAAGCCACAATTGGTATCCTCTAGTGTAGGGGAGTCCAATGTAAAAGACTAGACCCAATTTGGTGTTGAAATGGTTAAATGGTGAAGGGTTGAAGTTGTAGGGAAAACTAGTTTTAAGGTGTAATGAAATGAGGCATGAATGAAGGGGAGGTGTTTATATGGAAGGGGTATGGGTTGGCTGGCCATGGGAAGGGTATGGGTAGATATTAGGGTTCCTTTCCACCTTGCAAACTTAGCCCTTAAGGTTTTGACTAAGGGGATAGATATTTCTAGGTTTTCTAAATATCTTAAGAAAGTAATATCTTAGATATTTCCAACCTAAGTTATTTACACATAAGCTAACATCTAACATTAGTCTTCTAGGTTAGTTGCTAACCTCTAGATTAGTGCTAAACTAGGTTAGAAAGTAACATGACACTTAACAACTAATTAAATAATAATAAATTACATAAATCAAAATAAATTCTAATAAATTACCAAAATACCCTTTTGACTAAAAAGTGGTAATTTGATATCCTAATCACATGGTTAGGCTCATATGGTCATAGTTAGTCTCTAAGTCATATAATCTCTAGGGTTACATTAGGGTTACACTAGTAGTTAACCAAAGTCATAAGCCATGACTTAGAAAATAGTTTTAAACTATCTAAAAATCATCAAAATTCATAACATGACTAAATCACCATTATTTAATAATAAAAATAATAAATTTTTAAAATATCCCAATTTCAGAAAACTGGGTGTTACACTAATCTTCTATTGTAACATTAATTTTGTCTCGTTGTAGCAACTGCGATTGTAGAGAGAAGAACTGATTTTTTCAATAGTTAGTTTGTAATTTGTATCCATCAGAGGAGCTTTTATCATCTTTGTTTTGAGAGTTTTGTTGGAGTAAGGTTATATCGTGATTTTCAATATCTCACGGTATAGAGGGGCTAACTGTGATTTTCAATATTTCATAGTTTTCACATCCATCTTTTGAACCTCGACAATAACAAGTAGTACAAGAGTGTGCATGCAACAACTTGGTTGAAATTTAAGAACATTGTAGTAGTTCGAGTGCCAACTAGTACAATACAAACTTGCTGGCTTTTGGTAGGAACCGTGAACTTGGTCGAATTTTTCTTTTTATTGAGGTGTCATTTTCTCCAACTTGACAAATGTCAATGGAAGATTCGAATCTGTATCTTTCACATCGGGACCTCCGTTGCTACCACTATACCATAACCCACGGACTGGTCGAAATATTTTGAGTATTGGTGATTCTGATGCCAAGGCCAGTTTGTTTTTTTGTCATTTCTGTTTTGTTACTAAATATTATGTATATAATTTTCCGATTGTACCAACACTTCTCACATAAACCAATCACATTACCGATTGCTGACACATTCAATCCAAAAAATGGAATTGAAATATGGTACTGATTGCTGACACATTCAATCCAGAGTATTTGCACGTATCAGGGAGGGGTCGTAGAGGCTGGGAGGACGGAACAAGAGGAGAGAGAAAAAATACCGTGTCTGGGAGTATTTGCACGTGTCAGGGAGGGGTCGTAGAGGCTGGGAGGACGGAACAAGAGGAGAGAGAAAAAAATACCGTGTCTGGGAGTATTTGCACGTATCAGGGAGGGGTCGTAGACTTGTAGAGGCTGGGAGGACGGAACAAGAGGAGAGAGAGAAAAAAATAACGTGTCCCGCCCCCCTTCTTTTCAATCCAGAAAAAAGGAAACGGAATAGGAGGAGAGAGAAGGAAAGTACTGTGTCTCTGCCGCCATCGCCGCCAACCCCCTTCCATCCCCGCCCTATACTCTCCGTCGACTTTCACGAGTACTGTCCGAGCTAAAGGAACGCAACCACACTTAACAGTAGACGATGCTGCAAATTATTCTATACAAGCAAAAAAAAAAAAAAAACATCGTACATAAACCAACAATAGCCTGTTCTCAAAGCCAAAAAAAGAAAATTATACTGATGACAACTTAGCACATCACGAAATTTTTTGTTGTTACTAGCTAGCTGCTCCTCCTAGGAACCAAACGAGCACGGAGAGGGTACTTCATGACAGTAGTGAACTCGTTCTTCTCCGACAGATCGACCTCGTGCCCCTCCGCAGCCCTCCACTCGAACTCCCTCACCAGGTTGGCCACGAAGTACTCCAGGTGCAGCATGGCCAGCCCGAGCCCCGGGCAGATCCTCCTCCCCGCCCCGAACGGCATCATCTTGATCTCCCGGCTCCCCGTTACGTCCACGCCCCCGGCGCCGCCGCCTCCCAAGAACCTCTCCGGCTTGAACTCCATCGGCTCCTCCCACACCCTCCCGTCCCACCCCATCTCCGCAACCATGAAATTGATCGTCGCCTCCTTCGGTATCACGTACCCTTCGATCTCCACCTCCTCGCTCGCCGCGTGAGGCAGCACGAAGTGCCCCGGCGGGTGCCTGCGCAGCCCTTCCAGCACCACCGCCTTCAGGTACGGCACCTTCTGCAGCTCCTCCTCCTTCACCGCACCGCTCGACGACACGCTAGAACTGATCTCCTCGTAGAGCTTCTTCTGCACATCCGGATTCCTGACCAGCTCCGCCATGATCCACTGCAGCGCGGTCGACGTCGTGTCGGTCCCCGCGTTGAGGAACTCGGAGCAGAGGCTGACCATCTCGTCCTCGGCCAGGCCCCTCCCCCCTTCCTCCGGGAGCTTGACGTCGAGGAGCGAGTCCAGGTAGGAGTACACGAACCTCTCCTCCGTGTCCAGCTGCCTCCGCTTGTGCTCCCTCCGCGCCTTGATCAGCGGGAGGCATATCTCCGTCTGTCTCCGCCGCATCTCCGCCGCCGTCCTCCACCGGCTCCGGAAGACGTGCTTGGTCACGGCCGGGAAGAACTGGAGGACGTTGAGGTTCCTCGCGTAGAGGAGGATCCCGCGCTGCGCCGACTCGATCTCCCGGATGGCCTCCTCGTCGAGCTTCTCGCCGAAGCACATCAGCACCAGCAGGCAGAACATGGCGAACTGGAAGCTGTCCTTGGCGACGACCGAGCCGTCCTCCGAGGACCGCGACTGGGCGTGGAGGTGGCCGCCGAGGACGCCGAGGACCCACTCGCGGCCGTGGGCGTAGAGCCTGACGCGGGAGGGGTGGAGGATCTCGGACATGAGGTTGCGGCGGAGGAGGCGCCACAGCGGGCCGTAGGCTGCGGAGGAGATGTTGTGCTGGTTGCTGCTGAGGAACCTGGTGGCAGGGAGCGGGGCCGGGCGGTCGGAGAAGGCGGCCCCCTGCTCGACGAGGACCTTGTGGGCGAGGCCGCGGTCCGAGATGAATATGGCCGGGCGGGAGCCGATGCGGAGGGTGACGATGGGCCCGTGCTTGCGGTGGAGGTCCCGGAGGAGCGACTCGATGTCGCCCAGCGAGTGTCGGAGCCACAGGAGGTTGCCGAGGAAGGGGACCGCGACCGGGCCCGGCGGGAGCCTAGTCTTCCTCCTCCTCCTCTTGGCGAGGAAGTGGACCGATGCGGAGAAGAGGAGCGTGAGGAGTGCAACTAGCCACAATTGCATGTTTGGTTTGGCAACTACAGTACTTACTTTTGCGAGCTCTGTCTTCTGGATTAGTGTGGGAGGACTAGCGAACGATATTCCAATGTTTGGTTGTGCTTCGGTGAAGTTATCGAATTATATTTATAGAACATGAATTTTGTGTGGGTCTACAATAGGAACTTGTTCAGTTTCACACCGCACGCAGGAAAGCCAGATTTTTTTTAATGTTCTAGAACCACTTAACCAGTTTCTTTTTATCATTTTTTTATTTTTTAAATAAACTTTTATATGTTAAATTGATTGATAAAATTAATTTTCGGTTTTTTTTTTTTTTTTTTTTTTTTTTAATTTTTTTTTTAGAATATTTTTGATCAACCGTCCGAGAGGGGCTCGAGAATACTCGGACTGGCCAGTCTGTGAGCAAGCGCTTAACCCAAACTACATTACCAACGTAGTCCTAATAAAGAATAATTTCGGTGAGCGGCATGTAAGCGTCTCATATAATTGTAGTTGGGTTGTGTTTAGTTGAAACGTTACTCTACTCTATTACAATTGTGATATGTTTAGTTGCCAAGTCCTTTTTGCGTTAAAGGCTACAGGGTGCTTTCACGTACGGTCTGTTCCAAACGATGGAATCATAATGGACGGGCTGCCTCTACCAAAAATATATATAAGCTGTAGGTAATACAAAATTTAGTCAAATAATTACTATATATAATTTAAGCTAAATTACAATTTGATATCCTCAACTATTATAAACGTTCAATTTCATACCCTCAACATTGATAGGTGTCAACTTGATACCCTAAAATTTAAAAATAACCAAATTACCCATGTCCACTCCTCTCACTCTGCCCTCCCTCGCTGCTTGCATCCTACTGACGGCTGCACCACTCCGACTCCTCCCATCACCCATGTCGCACCCCCAAGCCTCCTCTCTTTCTCCGTTGCGCACGGGCTGCTGCCTCCACCACCGCGGATGGAGAGAAGGGGGACGGGAGGTTGGGGGCGCGACATTCGGGTGGGGGGACGCGGGGGTGCAGTTGCGAGAGGAGGACGATGTTGGGGATAAGAACTGCGGGGGAGGGGGGGAGGGTGCGCAGGGGTGCAGCTGCTGGAGGGGGTGCTACGCTGGGAGGGGGCCGTAGGGGTGCAGCCATCGGAAGAAAAATGGGGAGGAAGGGACGAGGATAATATGGTCATTTTTAATTTTTAGGGTATCCAGTTGACGCCTATCAAAATTGAAGGTATCAAATTAGAAAATGGAATACTTGAGGCTATCAAGTTGTAATTTAGCCAATATTTTATTTTAGCCTGCAATCGGTTCTTACTAGGTCACCGTCCGTGTCTGTCACGCCCCAGAACCAGAATACTGGAGAGCGGGGGCGGACATAGCCAGCTACGTATGATGAAATAGAATCCATCTCACCATACGGTCACGGCTGTCTAGATATGTGAGGGTTTATCTACAAGCCATCAGTCTCTTAAGGTCATAAAATAGCCTATTGTCTCAATCTCAACCAACTAGTAATAATCACAAGATGTCAGAGCATCAAATACATAAATATAAGGCGTCCCAAATATTACATATCAGATGATCATGAAGCCAGTCGTACAAAATGTAAGGACTAGCAAGAGTTCAGTCATACATGATCAACCCCCGGGGCTTGTCAATCATGTTACAGCCCGTAGGCAGACAATAAGAAAAGTGCAATACGAGCTAACACTTGCTCGTCGGCTAAACGCCTCAACAGAATAATTTACAATATTACAGTGGGAGAACAAAAAAGAAACCCACTCGTTGCCAAGGTTCCGCCTAGTGGCCACCATCTGGCTGGAAATCTGGTAGATCCTTTGGTGCTGCTCCGGTATCTGGCCATACAAAACCAGCTGGGTCAGACCCCAGAAAGAGCAAGTGCCACAAAAGAGGCTTCACTTAAGGACTAAAACCACTAAATCATTAGCATTCAATAGGTAATAAAATAGTAAGTAATACAGATTGGGGTTTGTGCACTACCAATGCACTTATCCCAATCAGAGAAAATAGTTAAGACAACAGGAGAATCATGATAAATAAAATATAGCTGGACAATATATGAAGAGAAGACGAAGGTACTTTTTCGGAAGCCAGGTTACAATCCTTAAACCAAACAAGGACCGAGATTGTAACCCTTCGCCTGAACAGAACTTAGTCTCTGATCATTTATTGCTAAAGGTGACAATCATCAAGGTGAAAATGAGGGAGTACAATAATAAAAGTGACAATAAAGAGTACAGTGTGCTAGAGTGACAATAGGGTACAATTATTATGGTGACAATCTGGAGTGACAATCATTATAGTGACAATCTGGAGTGACAATCGTTCAATCATTCTGGCACAATCTTGCAATCAATCACTTCTAGACAATACTATACTGGACTAGACTCCATCAAATCAATCACGGCCAATCATTGCCTACGGCTTTCTACATTAACTAACTAGGGTTATCACAATCCTAGTTACTAGCAAGATGCAATGAGATGTTCCACCAGCCACAAGCCCTGCAGCTAATCCAGGTTATCCAGGCGATTAGGATTCATTAAGCAATTATCAAGAATTATTAGGTGTGCCCCACATGACAGTGGGCTGGAAGTGTGCCCTACTCGACGGCAGGCTACAAGTCCAACAATTGTGGCCGGGATAACGGGATCGCCTGTAACTGGGGAAATCTCTCATGGCTACTGAATTATTCTAATCATTAACCTTAGTTTATTTCAATATGTATCCCTGATCGTGGTACTCAGGGATCCATGCCCTAGACATGATGCGAGACTGGACAAGTGGATTTAACAAGCAAGAAAGAAAGAACCACCCACGGTGTCAAGACAAGTCAAGCTAAGTTATCAGGTCATGTCAAGTCAGGAGTGTGCCACGACGGGCCACTATCATGTCAGGTTGGTCATGTCAGGAGTGCACCACTACGGGTCACTGTCGTGTTATGCAAGTTCCTTGTCATACCATGCCATGTACAATAGTCATTCCAACATATTAAGTAAAATCAAGTTCATGACAAAAGGCGTAAGGATATAAAATGGACGTAAAATATCTAATAAAATATCAATATAAGGGCTTATAGAAGAGCCAAGCTTAAAGAATTAAAACCAAATATCCAAGAGCCAATAGATTGCGCAAGGGGTCAGGGGTTTGGATTGCGCTGGAAGGGGCAAGCTGGACTGCGCCGGGCTAGATTGCGCAGGGCTGAACTGCGCAAAGAATAGACTGCGCAACAATGGATTGCGCAGCAATAGGTTGCGCTGCAATGGGTTGCGCAGTCGGTGAACTGCGCAGCAATGGATTGCGCCAGCACTGGACTGCGCAGCGATGGATTGCGCCAGCACCAAGAGGCACTGGACTAGCTGGATGAATTGCGCCAACGCTAAAGAGCGCTGGGCTGGGCAAGCTGGATTGCGCCAGCGCTAAGGAGCGCTGGGCTGACTGGATTGCGCCCAGCACAGAAGGTCATCTTCCCCAAAGCTAAGAGCAAATGGCCATGGAAATTCAAAACTTCAAAAGACCATAACTAGGTCAAATCTCAACGAAAATCCACTTTGCAAAGGTCTAAATTATGTAAAATTAAATTCTCTTCCACATGGAACAATCAAAACATGAAAATGAACAAGTTTTATAGATCAAAACCACCATTTTTCGAAAATACTTCAATCCTAGATCTACAAAATTCCAAGCTCCAAATGAAGAAAACTCAAGTTCTAATGTTACTTAGAATGAACTAATAAAGCTATTAGACAAATAAAATGTAGCCCTTAAGTGATAGCAAGATGCAACTTGCCTAGAGCTTGGGTATAGGTGGAGAGGAGGAAGAAGAAGAAAATAAAAATGAGGAGAGAGAGAGGAAGTTTGATATTTATGGGAGGGGGTGGTTCACCATGTCAAACCAAAATAAACCGAACCAAGCCAAGCCAAGTCATGTTGAACCAAGTCAAGGCCAATAACTCTCCCTAGCAATTTAAACCAAATAAATCATGAAATAAACCCAAGCTTCACTAATCCAAAATAATAAACCAATGAACCATTAAAACCAATTGAACTATCAATGCCAATAAAATCAAGCCAATGCAAAATAAGCCAAGATAACTAATCATGAAAAATTAAATATGGGTCCAAAACACGTATACGTACACTAAATACGTATCACAAATTTGGGACATTACAGTGTCGGACACGGTCAACCGATTTTTGAGATAAGTTGTGTTCAGACCAATTGGGAAGCCAGGTCGGATCGGTCCAAACCTAGACAACAAATGCCCATCCGAAACTAGAAAAGGAGTAGACTGGATTGTAGTGTCCCGCTTCGATAGGCGACGGACTTCATAATATGTTAGCGCCGAGTCAGATCGGCCGGAAACTTAGATGGCCATCTGATTCGATCGCTGAGCTTGGTAAACGATAACATCTTACGGCATCGATCAAATCGATTTGGACGGATGTTACGAGAATCGATCCAACTAATGAAACGACTTATGTTGGAATAAATCCTAGATGCAGTAGGCTGTGTCTCGGCGAGTGAGCTCTATATAAGAGTCCCTTCGACAGGACCGGTGTAATGACCTGCTCCGCCCTAGCGGAACGTCGATTCAAACGACAAGTACAACGACTCAAACGAGCCGTCGACCCGAAGAGTTGGCATCGACCTGATGAAGAATTGATTCAAGGCTTACATTGGCCCGTCAAGATGAGTCCAGACTTAGACTTTCAAAGGCGCGCTCGGAGTATCGCTCGGCCGACGTGAACATCGCTAAGGTGGGTGGCTCCGATGAACCCGTCTTTGCTTAGCCTAGACACATAACAATACGGACACTATCACTGAAGTCGCTAGGTGATAACACCGCGCATGCTAATAAATGACCCAACGCACCTAGCTAAGGGAATAATCCCATCTTGTATGCTTGTATAGAATATGGAAAAGAACACAAAAAATACGAGAACTCTCGCATCGCGCTCCACGCTCGAGCTTAGGCACAAGCTTGCGTTCAAGTCCCTTATGCGTTCAACAATGAAACAATGAATGGGTTACAACAATGAAATGGGAAGACTATCAATATAGTCGTTCCGAGTAGAGTATAGCAACATTGAAAGGCTATGGGACCGATGGGTCGCCAAGGCGACTCCCGTACAAGGAGTTGCGTAATGTATGAATGAAAGAGTAAACGAATAAGTGAATGAATGAATCAACGAATGAATGAACAAGTGAAAGAAAGAATAAATAAAAGATAAGAAGGATGGAAATGGTTAGCGACAGGTATGACGGGCACGTGCAACGGGGCTCGCTACCCGAGCTGTACGGACGCCAACCTGGTCGATAACGCATTAAGGCTAAGGGTTAGCCTACGGCTCAGAGACAGCCGTTAAGTTAAAAAGACAAGTTAATACGAAATGGTCGTGGACAAACGGCACGGGCGAGGGGTGGCGATGCCGTGGCCATGAAGAAAAAGGGATTCTGCGGCATGATCAAAGTGTGAAGGACTTGCCGGTTCGGACGAAATCAAAGGAAATAGCTTACGTACAGGCCTGAGTGCGGGCTTGGCCACCAGGGGACGTAAGGCCGGGTATTTCAAAAGACTATCAGGGTGTACCAAGCCGTACGCCATGATAGGTGAGAAATTACCACAGGGGAAGACATGTCCAAATTGGCTTGTGATGCCAGCGACCGATGCATGCAGATTAAGTGGACTTTGTTGGTGGCGATCCATGTGCAAGTCCTTGCATTGAAATCAAAGTAGTCTAAGTTAATCTGAGCAAAGTACCTTCTGAAAATGGCTTGAAATGTATCATACCAAATGATAATGAATTAGAGAACACACCTACGACGCGCTAGAACCCGAGGCAGGTACACGTCCATGATATTGAAAGTTTACATGAGGCACGTTATGTTATTACATATGAATTATTGACTAACTTGATTTGCTTTGGACAGGGAAGGCCGGACGGTAAGTATGGATAAGTCGTGCATGTATTTCCATACGACACTTGAATTTGGCAACACGGGATAGGTTATGACATATGCCATGAAATTGATCCTAAGGCAAGATTAGAAAGACAATGAATGATAGAGACGCACAAAAGTAAATGGAACGTGTTCGGTAATGATAGCGATGTGGGCGAGCTAGCCTCTCCACCAGTGCATAACAATGTACTGATAACCCCACAGTCTGCATGCAGGATGCAGGAGACGTCGGCGGGTGCGGAGCTTTCCATCGAACGTGCTAAGGTACGGAGCCAACTCTGGGGCCTTGGAATGTTGTAAGAAACTGAAGCACCCTATACAGGACATAATGTATCGGAACATCGCCATGAATCATTCCATCTTGTAAGCCACTTGGCACGTCTTTTATGTTTCAGAGAGAGAGCTTGATCGATTTGTAATATCGGCCTAGCGCCGCTTGTAAACTTCTTAAAAATCAATAAAGTGTTTGAATTCGTTTTAACTTGTATTCATTTACTTTCTGCTGTAAATGGGGACACTCTGTGCGACTCTGTGGCCTAGCTTAAATCGGCCGTATCTGGACTTGGCCTTGCACAGGCGCAACCTAGGCCCGTGCGGCATCACGCCTTAGCGAGGACGATCGCTCCTACGGGAGCGGGGCGTGACAGATTGGTATCAGAGCACGGCTTCACGTCCTTGGACTTCACGTCGATTTTTCAGTTTTGAAAGCCCGTTGGAAATAAAAAAGTATACGCTCTCTCTCGTTGTGTCTTGGAATGTTCCATACAATAAGTCTAATATTTTCAAAAGTTCGTACGAGTACTCGGTTGGACGGGATCGATAGGCGAAGGCCTTTGTGCCACCACGACGGACTTGAGTTGGAAGGAACCGATGCTAAGAGTTAGCAAACGTAGTGCGTGCTTGAATAAGCTTACGCTGACAGCAAACAAGTACACGAGACCAAAGTATAGTTCGAACGGGATGGCTATGCACACGGCCTTCTGGCTAAGTTGTACCGCGTGTCGTGCACCTCGACTTTTGGGTGCAATCGGCTTGCGAGCGATATCAAGTATCGCTCGATCGAGAACGGAGATACACTTTGAGTGTCTATCGGTAGGAATGCTATCGAGTTCACGCTTAGGCGTGCACGAAAGATTGATTTAGATTTTGAGGAACGGGCGAACGCACGATTGAACATATCGAGTGGGAATCGAATGGTCTCTTGATGAATTATAGAATGGCTTGAACCCGAGTGGTGTATGTGATAGCTTCGAAGAAGGATAAGAGTGAGTGTCGACGAATAGTCGAGTGGCTCGAACCCTGAGTGGTGTATGGACGTTATAGAAATTATTCGAACGAGACTACCAGATATACGGATAGAACAGGTATGTCGGCGAGGCGATGCGATCGCACAAAGCCTTAGAACGCGTCACGCTTAGTTGATCGTCACTTCGAATATCCCAAACGAGATGTCGTTCGGACAACTTGTGAATGGGCAACGCATGTTAGAAAACGATTCGGAACGATGAATGAAAGTGAATGGTCTTGATCGAGGAAACTTAGAGGATCGCGCGTACGATTTGGGATTGATTCAAATGAAATGTGACTTGAGTTTTGAACAACGATCTTGAAACGAGCTTGAGGAATAGCGATCGAACTTGATCTTGAATATCGAGGAAATTGTGGATTATCCAACTCGGACAATAGCATCAGTCGTACGACTCGAAATTGGTTGCAAAGGAAGATCGTCAGGTTACGCATATCATCGATGGTATTGAGGCGTATCAAAGATCGATATGCGATAACTCGGGGGTACTCTGACTCGGCGAATGACGGTCGTGTAAATGTCATTGTTCCGTTGGACGCTATGCTTGAAATGTTAAAAATGTGTCGAGGAAAAGATAGGTTTGGCTCGAGGATTTTCTAGTTGAACGAAATATAAATGGACTATCGATCTTGGCTTGGATAGAAAATGAAATGCTTGAATTTGCTTCGTTGACAACCACAACGTTGACGTTCTTGTCTTATGCGAGCGCAACTCCAGTCTCGCACACGCGTCGCACCGGATTAGGACGATCACTCCGCGTGAGCGTCAATATGGTGATTCATACGGCAGAAGTGATTGAACTTAGATGGCATGGCACTTTGATTGCTTCGACTTGTAGTTTGACGCGAAGGTGGACTCGGGAATGAATTTGTGTGATTAACGATTGAAATTTAGGATTGTGTAGGTCCAATCCGCGTATCGAGAACGAATTAGTCTAGATGCAAGCAAGAGTTACGCCCCGATGAGAATGATTATTCTGCGGAAGCGTTGCATGGTGATTCATGAACCACCGTGGATAATCGGACTTGCGTGAGATTGGGGCGCAACATATTGTCAAAGCTAGACGACCTCGTGATCGAATACACGAATTAGTTAGAGTTGGCAATTTGAATGGATTCGAATATGCACAACGAATGCATTGATGCAAATAGGTGATCGTGCTCGATGTTTAGAAATTTGAGTGACGCGAGCTTGGGTAGAAACACCCGTACAAGCAAACAAATGGTTTGACTATAGGATTTGGGGCGAGCGTCGTGCAATGACCTTACACGATGAGCGACGGACTTGACTTGTAACTATGACCTTGTGAGCTGACCTAGCGGATAGGCGGACGACCCTATGCCAAGTGATTGAACTTGTGCGATTGACCTTACAGTATCATCCGGACGGACGATAGACTTGTAGCAGCAAGACTTAGAGTAGGACGGAGAACAGGAAGTGTGCGTGAACGACGATAAGATTGGCCCCAAACGAAGGGAATGATAGGAATGGATGACGCACAAGTAAAGTTGGGATAACGAATTGAATCGTTGATAGAAAGAAATACTCGATGATGGTGCGATACTTGGTCTTGAATCGGACGGAAATTACTTAGACTTGGTCGACTCCGCTAAGAAGAAATTGTATTGATTTCATAGACAAGAATACTTGAGAAGCGAACCGGATTATCTCGAGGACCGAGATAAACGATAGTGAGATACACGTGAGTTCGGTTTTAAATCGAAGTTAGCGAACGATCGACAAATCAAAACTATCACGAGTAGCTTGTCCGACTTTGCTAATCGCTAAGCTTGGTTGAAATGTACGTATTCGGGGGATGTCTTGAATATGTGCACGATCCAAACTCAGCGATGTGATGAACTCGAATGCAGCTGCAAGTGGGTGTTGAGATGCGCATGAAGGAATGAGTGAGTTTGCCTCAGCCTACGACTCTCGAGTTTGATAAAATATAATGCACCTCGTGCGACCGTTTTAGTCCCATAATACGTCGAAATAGCAACCAAGTCAAAGAAACACTTGAATTGAATAAGTGCCATCAACTCTAAAATGAATTAAAAGTTATTCAATAAAATCGACCAAACGTATGTGACGCGAAACTTGGAAAGGTATCGAGTATAGTTCGGCGCCATAGAACGATAGAGTCGTTCGATAGGAATCGTCTAAGAAACACGACGACACGAGTTAAGGAATGGTAGGATGACCTGCACTCAGGAAGTCTCGAGGACGAGACTTGTTTTGAGTGGTGTATTATGTAATGACCCGCTCCGCCCTAGCGGAACGTCGATTCAAACGGCAAGTGCAACGACTCAAACGAGCCGTCGACCCGAAGAGTTGGCATCGACCTGATGAAGAATCGATGCAAGGCTTATATTGGCCCGTCAAGATGAGTCCAGACTTAGACTTTCAAAGGCGCGCTCGGAGTATCGCTCGGCCGACGCGAACATCGCTAAGGTGGGTGGCTCCGATGAACCCGTCTTTGCTTAGCCTAGACACATAACAATACGGATACTATCACTGAAGTCGCTAGGCAAAAACACTGCGCATGCTAATAAATGACCCAACGCACCTAGCTAAGGGAATAATCCCATCTTGTATGCTTGTATAGAATATGGAAAATAACATCGAAAATACGAGAACTCTCGCATCGCGCTCCACGCTCGAGCTAAGGCACAAGCTTGCGTTCAAGTCCCTTATGCATTCAACAATGAAATAATGAATGGGTTACAACAATGAAAGGGGAAGACTATCAATATAGTCGTTCCGAGTAGAGTATAACAACATTGAAAGGCTATGGAACCGATGGGTCGCCAAGGCGACTCCCACACAAGGAGTTGCGTAATGTATGAATGAAAGAGTAAACGAATAAGTGAATAAATGAATCAACGAATGAATGAACAAGTGAAAGAAAGAATGAATAAAAGATAAGAAGGATGGAAATGGTTAGCGACAGGTATGACGGGCACATGCAACGGGGCTCGCTACCCGCGCTGCACGGATGCCAACCTGGTCGATAACGCATTAAGGCTAAGGGTTAGCCTACGGCTCAGAGACAGCCGTTAAGTTAAAAAGACAAGTTAATACGAAATGGTCGTGGACAAACGGCACGGGCGAGGGGTGGCGATGCCGTGGCCGTGAAGAAAAAGGGATTCCGCGGCATGATCAAAGTGTGAAGGACTTGCCAGTCCGGACGGAATCAAAGGAAATGGCTTACGTACAGGCCTGAGTACGGGCTTGGCCACCAGGGGACGTAAGGCCGGGTATTTCAAAAGACTATCAGGGTGTACCAAGCCGTACGCCATGATAGGTGAGAAATTATCACAGGAGAAGACATGTCCAAATTGGCTTGTGATGCCAGCGATCGATGCATGTAGATTAAGTAGGATTTGCTGGTGGCGATCCACGTGCAAGTCCTTACATTGAAATCAAAGTAGTCTAAGTTAATATGAACAAAGCACCTTCTGAAAATGGCTTGAAATGTATCATACCAAATGATAATGAATTAGGGAACACACCTACGATGTGCTAGAACCCGAGTCAGGGACACGCCCTTGATATTGAAAGTTTACATGAGGCACGTTATGTTATTACATATGAATTGTTGACTAACTTGATTTTCTTTGGACAGGGAAGGCCGGACGGTAAGTATGGGTAAGTCGTGCATGTATTTCCATACGACACTTGAATTTGGAAACACGGGATAGGTTATGACATATGCTATGAAATTGATCCTAAGGCAAGATTAGAAAGACAATGAATGATAGAGACGCAGAAAAGTAAATGGAACGTGTTCGGTAATTATAGCATTGTGGACGAGCTAGCCTCTCCACCAGTGCATAACAATGTACTGATAACCCCACAGTCTGCATGCAGGATGCAGGAGACGTCGGCGGGTGCGGAGCTTCCATCGAACGTGCTAAGGCGCGGAGCCAACTCTGGGGCCTTGGAATGTTGCAAGAAACTGAAGCACCCTATACAGGACATAATGTATCGGAACATCGCCATGAATCATTCCATCTTGTAAGCCACTTGGCACGCCTTTTATGTTTCAGAGAGAGAGAGCTTGAGCAATTTGTAATATCGGCCTAGCGCCGCTTGTAAACTTCTTAAAAATTAATAAAGTGTTTGAATTCGTTTTAACTTGTGTTCATTTACTTTCTGCTGCAAATGGAGACACTCTGTGTGACTCTATGGCCTAGCTCAAATCGGCCGTATCTGGACTTGGCCTTGCACGGGCGCAACCTAGGCCCGTGCGGCATCATGCCTTAGCGAGGACGATTGCTCCTACGGGAGCGGGGCGTGACAACCGGACCGCTGTATGGTTTTCTTGTAGCTTTTGCCGCTGGGTTTTGATGAAGTACTTTTCCGTCGTTTTTCTGGATGCAATCTACAAATTTTGAAGCAAGGAAAAAAGAAGGAATCCTAACAAAGTGTTGGTGCCATTGCAGGAGCGCACGTAACTAAAGCTTGAACGTTGCGAAGCGCTTCGACGGTCGGCACGACCAAAGGACTTGGTGGGTGATTCGGCCCTTCTTTTCTACTCTGTCTCGCAAATAAATTTTCCTTGCCTCAAATTCATTCAAATCGATGATGCCAAGTTAAATGCATGCCAATCCACTAAGGTCAAGAACTCGAAAAAAATGTATCGATTTAAAGTAATCTACTCTGAAAATACAAGTTTCTCACATAAACGAGAAAGTTTAAGGTTCTAGTAAAAATATAGACTATTTCATGTGTTACAAAATAATATGAAACGTCGATCGTGGGTTATGATGCCTCGGGCAATTTGGTGCCTACGGGATGCTAAATCGGAAGAACGGCTTTGGAGAAAATGAATCGTTGCATGAGTTGGAAGAAATGATAATGTCGTTCGATACTGTCCGTGCTATACAAATCTGTTGCATACATATTAAACTGTTACGCATTGGCATGGTCATGGACAGCTTGTGCACAAGTTTATTTTCCTCGAAACGGTATCCGGAGCATCGGAACCGATTCGTCCTAGGGGGAATAATGTATCGTGCTTTGGCGCGAGGCATGCGGGACCTTCAGTAAGCCTTATAACCTAGGCTGAAAGGGTAGCATCGCATGCCAATTTCGATTAAGTTCCAAGTGGTGTGTAACACCAATGACTACATGAAAGATAGTAGCATGCTCATCTATTGTCTTATGCAGGTAAAATTTCTATCTCTGTTTTATGCAGGGACGAGCATGGCCGTGGTAAAAAATATGATAAATCGTCATATTTTACTGTATGCTTATTTACTTCAAAAATGGCTATCGATATGAACAAAATTTATTTAGTTCTAAATAGAAAGACAACTCTAAAGCATGCCTACATTAACAATCAGAGTCGGTTTAGATGAGAGCGTTCGTCTCGTCCACTTAGCAAGTGTGCTAATTCCCTCCCCCAAATTCTCCAGGTGCGTCGGACGCTCTAAACTGAAGCTGAACTGCGGAGAGGTGTTTTGAAGCTCTTCTTATGTTGAATTATTTTGTAATCAATTCATTCGAAGGCTTATGTATAAAGGGGCGAATGTATGGAACGACAAGTGTTAGTTCAGGCAGCTTGTCGAGTATGTTTTCTTTTGTTTTCAATCAATGTAGCCGCAACGGCATCCAATGTAATTATGACTTTCACTTCGTTGCAAGCTAAGAATGAAAAGCAAATTTCTATCTTCCTATACTGTATCTCAATTTGATGTGATTTATGAAGTTTCAACTTGGCATTTCAATATAAAAATCAACAAAACGTTCTTACCTTATACGAGTACAATTCCAGACTCGTACGACATCACGCCTTAGCAAGGACGATCGAGTCGGCAAAATAACACCGGGGACGAACGGTTTGTCGACTCGGGGCGTGACAAATTGGTATTAGAGCTCAGTTATATTTTATCAGATTTTTGAAAGATATTTCATTGTTGGAATGTTCGTTGTGATGGCTCGATTGAATGCTTGTCGACATGTTGCATGAAATAAAAATTCCATACAGGTAAGCCCGTAGATATTTTTGAAAAATACTAACGAGTTTACTCTGTTTTGTAGGAATGACTAAGAAAAATAGAAACAATCCCGGCATAACAACCGAAACCGTGGATAGTACAGTACAAAGAGTACTGGTCCTAGCGAGACGACTATGGAAAAAATGCTACAGTTGATGGAACTGCAGCAGCAACAGCTTCAAATGTAAATCAAAGCCCAATTTGATGCCCAACAGAAGCAAATGAACGACCTAACGCATATCGTAAGCAAGATGAACGTCAATACCAAGGCAACGGTCGTGGTATCCGAAGAGAGACAAGATGTTCAAGACGAAGTCGAGGAAGAAGTCCCACCACAAATGATAAACTCTTCTTCCATGCTCAAGGTAAAGGAGTTCCGCAAGATGAACAAAGATCGATGTGATAGTGGGATAGCTCGCAGAAATGGAGGACTTGTATGATCCCAGAAGGTGGCCTGTACGGCGCTACAGTTACAACTAAGAGCAAACGACTAGTGGACGGTGAAGAAACAGAAAATCTGTGAAACCGATTCCAACACCAAGATTTTCTGGGAAGTGTTCAAGGCAGCCTTTCTTGAGCAGTACGTTCCTCGAGCCATCCGTCGGCAGAAGGGGGATGAGTTCATGATGTTGAGGCAAGGGAATATGACTGTTGAAGATTATGATGCAAGCTTCTCAAAACTTGTAAAATTTGTCGGCGCCTTCCTATCCAACAAAGAAGAATGGTGCGAGCATTTTTAATAAGGCCTCAACGACGAATTGCTTAGGGATGTCATGAACCAACGATGCATAACTTATCATGAATCCTACGAAGCCGTACTTGATAGTGAGCGGATCTTTGGCCGTATATCGCAAAGGGCCGTGCCTGTCGTCCGCAACAATTTTAATAAATGACCTAACGACGCCGGGGGATCGGGGGTGCCAAATCGTCAAAACACATATGAGAATCGATGTCACTTTGTCGCAGTAAATTACAACAGATGCGGCAAGGTGGGCACCGAGCACCTGACTGTAAATTGAGAACATGCTTCAAGTGTGGCGAGCTAGGCCACTTCATTCAATTCTGTCAGGCGGGAAAGCCAAATCAACACTCCCCAAGAAATGTTTAAAATTCGTATAAAGCGCCTACACTGCAAGGTGCGAATACGGTACTAGTGAACCCGCCGAATCAACTCTATGGTGCGCAAGGCCGAGTCTATGCATTGACTATAGACGAGACGTTTGGGTCCGATACTGTTGTAACAGGTATATTACTCTACAAAAATATACCTGCTCGAGTACTATTCGATTCGGGTGCGACGCATAGTTTTATATCTGCTGATTATGCGAAAGAAAATAATTTAACCATGCAATCACTAGATATAGATATTAGCGTTAGCACTCCGTCGGGAGTCGATATGCCTGTGAACTTTATTTGTAGGGACGGCCATATTTGTATCGGGGGGTATGAAACCCGTAACCTTTATTAATTAATTTAGTGTTATTTTATTTTAAAATTAAATTATTATTTCTGGAATTTTAGTGTTTAGTCAGACCCATAAAATTTTTCAGTTAATTAATTGAGTAATTTAATTAGCTTATAAATCATTATTATTGTATTTTAGGAAAAACATATTTTTGAAACATTATTAAATCCTGGAATTTTTGAACATTGGTTCAGACCCGTCCTGAGCCCATTTTGAACCCAAGATCTTTTTCCGAAATAAATTTTTTTGAATCCAAGATCTTTTTCCGAAATAAATTTTAAGTATATATATATATATATATATATATATATATATATATTTAAGTATATATATATATATATATATATATATATATATATATATATATATATATATATTCTTAATTAAAAGCAAAATAATTATTTTCCCATAAAATAACTTTCATAAACTCATTTAAACTTTCATTTACTCTTAACTCTCTCTCTCCTTACATTTATTCAATCATCAACTATTATTTCTCTTTAACCATCAGTTAGGAAAGAAAATTTTCTTTTCCTTTCCGAACGGCCGCTTGGCAGAGCCCCGATCCGCTGTCCGTGGTTCATTTCTGCTGTCCATTTTTCATTCCCGAGTTTATCCCGCGGCTCCCCGACCAACGGATATTTGGTAATTTCTGATAATCTCAGTAGTTCGTCCCTCCCGAGTCGATGATGATTTTGGTTCTCCGATCCCGTTGCGGGATTCAGTTTAGATGAGTTCGATTTCGGAAAATTTCCGAAGTCCTCTTTGGTTGTGCTGGTTGGAGAATTTAAGTTCTGTGGTTTAGTTTCGAAATTTTCGAAACTATTGGGTTCTGTGGTTTTTGTTCTTGTGGCTTCTCGAAAATTTTGAGTTATGTTTCGGATATATTCTGGAAATTGGTTTTATGGTATTTTCGGGTTCTGGATAATTTCGGTTTACCGAATACCGGACACAGACTGTGGATGTATTTTTCGGGTTCGATATTATTTTTCGGGTTTTTATATTATGGTGGAAATAATTTTATGGGTTAATTCCCTGGTTGGGATATTATTTGTGTGTTGTTGGCATAAATTCCCAGTATTGGGTTGCCCCAAATACAGAGGGAATGTTGCCCGAATTTTCAGAAAAATATTTTTAAAAAAGAGTTTTCTATAAAAATTTCTAAATTAGGCTTCTTGATTTGAATTTCGATTACTCGACCGTATCGGTCAACGGATCCTTAGCGAAATGTAAACGAAACCGATATTGTTCCGGACGTTGAGGCATTAGCTAATTTTAACATGATTTTTGAACCAAATCTGAGACCCTTCCTTTATTTTAATAATTAATATTAATTATATTTATTATTTAGAACTAGTTACTGGCCAAATTATATTTTGATGCAGGGCCTCGACCTGCTGAATGGATCGCTTCCCGGCGTTCAGGGTTCATCAGTATATTTATTTTATTCCATTCATTTATGTAAATATTTGTAATGGCATAAGCCCAACTTTTATTTCTTTTAGGTGGTTCTGTAATAATGTAGAGTAGTTTTATTTCCTGGTTTGTTGGTTGGACGTAAACACGTAAAATAATAAATAACTAATTATTTTATAGAAATTAATATTATTTTTTTCTCACATTAAATAACTAGGAAAATTACAAGTTTGTTATTTAAAAAAATTCACGTTCTTCTCATTTAAAGAAAAATATTAGTTTTATATATAATATTATAAAATACTAAGTTTTGCCAAATAATCAGAAAATGCGATTTTCAATAAATGTTAAATGGATTTTTCCTTCATAAATTAGTAACTAATAAATCACATCGATAAACGTGTTTTGGTAGAATTTGTAAATAATATAAAATTGGATTAGGACCAATTCTAGAGATTGTAACTAGCACACCTAGATATGGTTTCCTCTCTAATATGAAGTCAGGATTCTCAATATAGGATTTCGAAGACGAGTCTGATTGTCTATCCCGGAACCAACTCTTCGACCAGTCATTAACAAAGGCAAGTACGGTTGTGTTTATTTCTCGATTTAGTTAATAATTGTAATATTACAAGATTAAACCACATTACCACACGAACTCTCTCCTAGAGTATTGATTGTTATTGATTGTGGGATTGGGGGAGTAGTGTAGTGTATTATGACCAATACCCCTCATATTGCATATTGATTGTGCGAGCTTACCCCTCTGACACACGGGGATAAGCCGTATCGTATCACTAGGATACAATTGTACAACCCAAGCCGGTTATAAGCATTACATACTCAAATCACATTGTTTTCAATTGTGGAAAATTGCTAAAAAATATTGTTTAAGTATTTCAACTGTTTAAACTGCAAATTTCTAATTATTAGTTAAATTGTTAAATTTTTATAATTGTACTTTACTCCTTTCCTGACTGGATCCCCCACCCCCAATAGGTTCTTTTGATGAAGCTGGGCTATTGATAAATAGCTACTACGACCCGGTGCTTTATCCAACAGTGCTGCCAGAGTCCCATTTGGAGGATGATGACATTGTGGCTGATGAGCCAACACTCTAGAAGACGTTTTATCTTTTAGTGTTGATGTTAAATAAAGACAGTTTATTTCAGTTATATTTCAGTTGTATTTTGGTTGGACAAAGTTTATTTTAAATATTCAAATTTCAGATGTTGTGACAAAATAGATAGTGTTGTTGTGATTACCTACATTTGGATACAGCTTACTGCCGCCGTCTCACAACGGTGCAGGCTGGGCATGATCCAATTCGACCCAACATTTTGGGATCGGGTCGTGACAGGAGGAAAATCTATCCATGGATGCCGTTGTACTAGATATCAAAGACTACGTGTCACTCTCCGTTCCCAGAATACGTATTTTAATATGTGTACTGCTTGAATGTATTTATTTAATATTTATCATACATTTGTTCTGTATTCAATTTCTTTAATTTTTTGCTAATTATTTTTTTGTATTTTATTTTCTGCTCTTGGATTCGGCTTGGTTCGGTTTGTTTCCGAATTTTGATGGTTCATCATGAACCAAATCCAACTCTCTACCTACCACATCTTCATTTAAAGCCCCAATCCTTTTTTTCTGTAATGACCATGGTTCGTATTACGTATTTTTGGTATACGTGTACGTATATTGCCTGTCTCGTTGAATGGTTATCTTGGCATTTCATTGCATGGTTATCTTGGTTGGTTCGGCTTGGCTTGGTTTACTTTTGGGTTCATCATGAACCAAAAAAAACCCCCACCTACCCCCACTCTTCTCCTTTATAACTGCCTACTCCTTCTCTCTCTTTATTTACTTTTTTTTCTCCACCGTTACTCTCTTCCACCTACCAGGGAGAGAGCTTAGGCAAATACAGCTTGCTTTATGGAGAAACTCTATATTTTTATTGTTCTATTCTCTTTCTCACGAGATTCTAACACACTTTAATACTTAGCATTTCTAAATTCCATGGTTCAATTTGTGTAGATATAAGTATATTGTATTTTCGAATTTCTTGAATTTTGATCTACATAGCATTGTTATTTCTAAGTTTTGATGGTTCCATATTATAGAAAATCCCTTTTTGCCCTATTTTGACCTATGGAAGTTTGGATTTCGACCTTGGATGAAGGATTTATGGAGCTTTGAAGCCATGGACTTTATGGTTCTTCTTCTTGGACAAGCAGAGAAGAAGAACAGCTTCTGAGCCGCATGGCAGCCTTAGCTGCATGACTTTCATGCGACAAGTCTTCTTAGCCGCATAGGTCCATCATTCACGCTTCCGCATGAAGTCAACTTCTTAGCCGAATGAAGCCTTGGCATAATCCAGCCGCATGAACTCAAGTATCCGCAGCCGCATGTGACCCGTCTTCCCTGCAGCCGCATAGGGCCTTGGCTTGACTTAGCCGCATAACTATCATTTTTTCCAGCCGCATGAAGTCGATTCTCCTGCAGTCGTATATACTTGATTGTTCCGCAGCCGCATAAGCTGACCTTGGTCCCCAGCCACATAGACTTGCATTATTCCAGCCGCATAAGACCCTTTTTTCCTCCAGCCGCATGGGCTTCTGAATCTCGAGCTGCATAAGATCCGATCTCTTGGCCGCATGAGCCCTATTACCCCTGGCCGCATGAGCTCAATTCTCTTAGCCGCATGGCTCCTTCCACGGTCTTGTCTTTTATTATTATATTATTATTAAATTGAAATGTCACATTTATGCTTATGCCATGTAAATTCTAACAGAATTCCATGAATACAATAGTGGCCCGTCGTGGCGCACTCTTGACAAGTAAACCTGACATGATATATCTCGATATACTATTACGACAGCTAGCCTGACATGACAAGTACGAATGACCTGGATACCGTGGGCGATTGTGTTTGTACAAATAAACTAGTATTGTCTTGCATCATGTATAGGATAGGGATCCCTGAGTACCACGGTCAGGGATACCTACTGTAATTGACTAAGGCTAATGAACTAGAATAATCCAGTACTCATGGAGAGATTTTCTAGCTACAGGCAATCCCGTTATCTGGGCGCACTAGTGGACTTGTAGCCTACCGACGAGTAGGGCACATTTCTAGCACACAGTCGCATGTTGCACCCTTCATAAACGGACATTCGACCTGGATAACTGGATGATCTGCAGGGCTTGTGGTTGTTGGAAATAATCTCATTGCATCTTGCTAGTAACTAGGCATGTGATAACCCCAGTTAATTAAAGTATCAAGTCGTACTCATTGCTTGGCCGTGATTGATTGGATGGAGTTTAGCCCAGCTTGGTCTTGCCCTGATCCTGCATAAGATTATGACATGACATGATTAATTATGCTGGCCTTAACAATAAAGATCAGGGGTCCAGTTCTGTTCAGGCGAAGGGTTACAACTCCGGTCCTTATTTGGTTTAAGGGTTGTAACCTGGCTTCCGGAGCAGTTCTATGTCCTTTCTTCGTTCATTATCTTATTTCTTCCTATGTCGAGCTTATCCTGTTTTACCTTACCAACAGTATTTGAGACGGGTTTTTATTCAAGTGAAAGGCTGCAACTCCGGTCCTTGTTTGGTTTAAGGGTTACAATCTGGCTATTTGAATGGTTTCCTCGTACTCAATCCACTGTTGTTATTCTGTTGTTATCAGTATCTTTATAATTATCATTCATTTATGATTATGCTGGTTTTAGTTCCTAAGTGAAGCCTCCTTTGTGGCACTTGCTCTTTTTGGGGTCTGACCCAGCTGGTTTTGTATGGCCAGATATCGGAGCAGCTCCAGATGATCTACCTTTCTTTCAGCCAGATGGTGACCACCAGGCGTAACCCTGGCAACAAGGGGCTTTATTTTTGGCTCTCCCACTCTATTGTAAAATTATTCTTTTGAGACGTTTAGCCGACGAGCATGTGTTAGCTCGGGTGCACCTTTATTTACTGTCTGCCTACGGGCTGTAACATGATTGGCAAATCCTAGGGTTCATCATGTATGACAAAAAACTCTTGCTAGTCTTGATATTTTGTACGACTAGCTTCATGATCATCCAAATATGTAATGTATGTGATGCCTTACTATTGTATAGTTGGTTTTCTGACATCTTGTAACTGTTATTGCTTCCTTGAGATTGAGACAATAGGCTTGTTCATGACCATAGGTGACTGATGGATTGTAGTTAAACCCTCATACATCTAGATAGCCGTGATCGTATAGCAAGGTGGGTTGCACTTTATTATGCGTAGCTGGCTATGTACACTCCCGCTCTCCAGTATTCTGGTTCTGGGGCGTTACATGGTTTAAGTGGTGGCTCATGCAGGTCTTGTGAATCAAGATATGTGAGAGTTTACTGAATAGATGTCTCAATCAGTACACGCCCTTGATCTATGCTCGTATCTTCTAAATCTCTGAAATCTTGACCTGATCATATGCTTGTATCTTTGATCTGTCCTGGTCCTTCCTTATTGTTTCCTATATCGTCTTCTTCAGCACATTGTTCCTGGACCTGCCGATCAGCAAGACGGAGCACCTTCCGTGGACCAGCAGCAACCCGAAGATCAGGCCCATCATTCAGGAGTAGCCTCCAGAGTCGTGTCTACTGGAGGAGAGCCACCAGTTCAGCCCGTCCAGCCTGCAGAGCCTGATGATGGCACTTTGGTGGGTCTCATCAGGTCATTATTAGCTTCCCAAGATCGTCGAGGAGATGCCTTGCACCAGACGGAGGCATATACTTTAACCAGAGGAGATCATCAAGGTAACAGCGTGGCCAACAGCTTCAAGCGCTTGAACCCTCCATTCTTCGACGACAGTGAAGATGCTATCGCTGCAGATGCTTGGCTTCATGACACAGAAGTGATTCTAGAAGCAGCCAGGACTCCAGAAGACGAGAAGGTGGCCGTGGTGTAACTCCGCTTTTCCGATTTTATAAAAATTAGGGAATAATTCTAGTATATTTATTTTATTTTATTTTTCAATGATAATGCATGAGTATTTAATTTGGAAATGTGTTATAATATTTTCTATAACATAATACTTTCTAGTTAATAAATATTTCTAAGTTGGTTATTGTCATATTGTTTTCCTTTGGACCAATAAATTGGTTTGGGCCTCTATGGCCAGCTCATGGAGTGTTCCTACTCTGCGTAAGCTTTAAGCTTGGAGAGCAAGTTCAATATCACTATGCTAAGAAACTCCTTACTTTCCCTCCACTTCCTTCTTCCTTTCAAAAATTTCTAATTGCCTTTATATTTCAGCACGACCTTGCTTTCGACTCTAACAAACTCTACTTTCCCTAGGAGAACTACTCCTCTGCTCGATCACAAGGAGCTAATTGCTAAATAATTACAATTCAAACTTTTCCTTCTCATTTCTCTTCCTTCAACCTCAAGTTTTCCTCCATTGATTCCTCACTCCGCTGGCCACCAGTTCTGCCAAACTCTGGAAACTTTCTCCGCCATCGCCGGGGTCGCAACACCACGGTCAGCCTCCTTAGCCTCCATCCAGCCTTGACACACCAGCAGCCACCGCCAATACATTATTCTACCACCACCAGCACATCATTTCCACCACCGCCAATACATCATTCCACCACCACCAGCACACCATTTCCACCACCGCTGGTACATCATTTCCACCACCACCATATAACCTCCATCATCGGACCACAATCACCCTCGTCACTCACCTGAGTGCATCGCTCTGTGCCATGGTCGTGCGTCTTCATCCTCTCGAACCGTCGATCGATCCGGTTTCCGACCGCCGTACCGTGGTCGGCGTCCCTAGTTGTCGTCGAGCCACTACAACATTGGATCTGCAACGGCGAGTCCTCCCTGCGACTTCGACCTCCTCTGTCGAGTCAACGTCGGCCAAGGGCTCGCCTGTTTGAGTCAGATCTGGTGTTTATCCGTTGGCTTCCGTGCTCGGATCTACGTCGCGGGAGCGGAACCTCGAGCGCCGCCCTTGCATGACCAGATCTGTCGTCATTCGACTTCTATACCAGATCTAGATGACAGACCAACGGTGTGGCCGCCAACCAGAGTCGAGAAACCCCTGCTCGTCGGCGCCTGTGCCGCGTATCTGGATTTTCTCCTCGGTGAGTCTTCTACCGAGAAATTCCTTTCTTTTCTCCATTCTTTTGCAGCAGTCCTCTTCTCTATTTTTCAGGGTTAGATGAATTTAAATCATTTACCTTAGGACGGGCTTTACAGCCCATTATAGCATATTAGCTTAATAAATTTTTTTGTGTGTTTAACCATACAACTGGATATCCGGTTCCATTGCTGAGATTGGACTGGATGAACAGCCCAGTAACATGTTGTGGGCTGGGATTATATACATATTGATGTATTATTATTAATAATAATTTAGTTAACATAAAAAAAAATTATGTGTATTTTCATTTTAGTAGATTACTAATGAAGGTAGTCAATAATTTACTGTGTCTAATATATTTTAATATTTTATAAATTTTATGGGGTCTAACTATGTTTCTTAATAATTGATTAAATTTTAGTTATATCATTATTTAATATTTCTATAATGTTTGAAAATCAATTTTAATCTATTTTGAGAACTTAAATTAATTATATCTAAAAAAATATTAGTATAAGGATTGTTGATTGATAGCCAACTACAATAAACCCATTGATAGTTTACCAATAATTATTCTTAATAATTTTGGTAATTAACATTTTGAAAATGTGAGTATTATTAATTATTGTACAACCTATTATTCATTTAAATTAAACATTAATTTTTCTATATATAAAAAATATAGTATTTAATCTTCTTGATAATTGTTATATGTAAATATAGTTAGGATTTTATTAATTAGGATTAATGGTTAGCAAGTTGTGGTTGGAAAATAAATAGTTAGTTAGATAGTAGTAGTCAAATGATATTGTTTTGAGCTTACCCCACATATACATATAGAGGTGGACATACAGCCTTACCAAACATACTTGATCACCCTGAGCAAGGCAAGTATACTCCTCGGATTTGTTCATTTCTCATGTCTTGCATGTTCATTCTTGAATCTCCTTGATTGACACGATGTATCACGGCATTGTCTGGTTTCATGTTTCATGTATTACCTGGTTTGGAAGGGGAAATACTATAGATATGTGATCAAACCCTGTTACTACTCATGTGAATAGCTTGGGTCCCGTACCGTGCACGCGGGACCAAGGCCGTACCATTTCAATATCATTGCATCTACCCAAGCCGATCATACAATCTAGATGTATTTTAATATTGCACATGTCAGGATTCAGGTTGTATTTCAGGATTCATGGTTGTATTTCATATTCAGGTTGTATTTCATAATTCAGGTTGTACTTCATATTCAGGTTGTATTTCATGTTTAAGACTTATACCATGTTCCCTGTTTTACTATCAGTATTTCCTGCTCAGTTTCATGTCTTGTCTCATTTTCTGTTTTTATATATTTTTCTGTTTCTTGATTCATACCATGATGTTCATGTTCATTTTCTTGGATATACTTAGCTCCGCTCATGACTAGGATATGTTGCAGGTGTACTTGCAGGTGTATTTGCAAGGCACCATTCTACCCTATTGGCTAGAGCCCAGGATATTAGTTGAGCATGATGAGACTTAGCTTGAGGCTTTAGGTTTAGACTATTTAGCTTTACTTCTAGATATTGTCTTTACAGTTCATAGCATTTTTCATTCATGTGATTCTGGTACTTCATGATATCTGGATTTGTGGATTATGGTGATCTTTCTGAAAACGTTTTTAGATGCTGTGATTGTACACATTTATGTTTATCTGGTTAGATTTCCCTAGCTTGGTACAGCTTACTTTATCGTGTCTAACGACGAAGGCTGGGTATGTCCGACTCGTGTCTGAATATTCGGGAGCGGGTCGTAACATATTTTTAGTGGTAGCCCATGCAGGTCTATCCTAATGGTACCTAGGTCTTAGTGTACTATTGGGGGACTTGATTACACTAGGAAAACTTGATCACAGCATAGGAAAATCGGATATATCAGGTATATCAGGTATATTGATATCATTATACACTTGTTGTTTTAGGTTTAGGAAATTTTAACAGTTTTCTGTTTTTCAGACGATTCAGACACACAAATATCAGAACCGTCGATTCACCTACACTTAACGCTTTCGAGCTTCCACTACCTTCTACCACTCTACTATCCCCATGGGTAGTACGTAGATGACAGAGACGTTTGAAGAGTCCCTTGACAACCAGAGGGAGCATGCCATTCTTTCCAAGTCAGACTTGTGGATACACTCTCCAAGCCAGGAAGGACTTCTGATTTCCAGACTCTCAAATTTTTGGACATCTCCGACACCGAGCGCATATCTTGCATCGAGGAGCAGATTGAGCACCTGGAGCCGCTGCTGAAGAACATCCAAGCCTCTAAGGATCCGACTCCTCTGATCCCGAACGCAGCACAGACAATAGAAGGAGACGGTAAGCTGAAGCACATAAGAGACATGAAAACTTATGACGAAGACAGCAACTACCCTGGACCCGTAAGGCGTTGCCATACTCAGACATTCCTTCTTTAGCCGCATCATCGGATTCATACTCAAATCTTGCCAACAACCAATTACAATTTTTGTCACCGTTCGAGACACCACTATGACGAATGCATTAAAAGACAGAGACTACGCTTGTACTGCGGATCGCCTACTCACCAAGTCAAAGATTGTTTGGAGACCGTTGATCACACTGCCCAATGACAAGCACGAGGAGCACCAGTATCACAGAAGAAGGACCCGTCTCTCCAGATTTAGCAATCACACGGAGCATTACCGCAGGGACCAGTCTACGTCAGGAAAGTTGGGGAAGGTTAGAGAGATTTTCGTCCCGGAGAAATACTGAAGATAGACTGAAGACAGAAGATTTTTTTGCATGGTTTGGAAAACCATGTATCTTGATTAGCAATTCAGTCTCTCCTTAGAATCCTCTTAGCACCTAGATTATTTCTTGAAACTTTTTGTTTGAAACCTTGGTTGATGTCGAAACTTCGAGATATTGTTTCCTATTTCGGTAAACTTGTTTCAGATCCACAATTTGATAATTGTTTGAAATCCATTAATCGATACAGTTTGCATATTCATCATTCCTGACCTTGTTTCCTACTATGGCTCCTATTTGCAAATTTTATTTCTTTATCAAACTTCGTGTTAATTGATATTTAATCGTTTCTCGAGAATTCATTTCGAAATCCTGTTCCTTATTCGAAACTTGTTTAAGCTCCGTCCTATGCAGACATTGTTGCAAATACCTTTGAGGGTTTTGAAGATTTCGTTTCCTATTCGAGACTTGTTTCCTCATTCATGACTTTGATTTTCTAGTCGAGAGTTGTTGGTCCACTATTTTTGTTTCGATCTTGTCTCCTATCCAAGATTTTGCTTGTTTCATGAATACTTGTTCCTACTTGTTTATTGATATTCTGTTCGCTAATCGAACTTGTACTATTCCAGCATTATTCCTACTTGAAATATCATTCTGAAACCGTGTTTGAACCTTCATTTCTATTTTTTTTGAGATTCTATTTCTTATTTTGACTTTATTCGGGACTCGCTCTCTATTTACGATTTTGTTACTATTGAGATTCACCTGTTTCATATTTACGATCCAATATCTTATTTCCTATTGAAACGTGTTTTCTAGTTACTATTTAAAAATCTTGATTCCTCGTTGAGATTTTCTATTCGAGATTTTGTTCCTTATTCACGACTTTGTTGATACTTGACTTTTTAATTTTCTACTATGTACCTTATTGGAGATTTCGTTTTCTATTCAAGTTTTGTTCGAGATTTCATTTTTATTCGAGATTTTATTGAAACATTATTTCCAGTACAGGATTTATTTCTTATTTTGAAACTTGTCTCCTATCTGATACGTTACTTCAGTTCATCCTTTGAGACTCTGTTATCCCTTCGGGAAAATATTCCATATATGGAATCTTGTTATCATTCCTGATATCGGTGGAAATTCTGTTATAATTGGAAACTTCGCTCGCTGTTTGAAATTTTAAATCTTCCTGGTTGCCCTTTTGTACTCATTGATTGGATCCCTTGTCGTCTCTTAGTACATAATAAACCCTTGTATTCTAATAGTCAGATAACCTCACCATTTTCTTGACTTGGACTATTGAAACTTATTTTGATTCCTTGAAATTTTCTATGGATAAGTTCAAAGACTATTCGATGATACTAGAGCGTGGCAGTTGTTCACTGCAGCCATCATCTGGATTATGGAGACTGAGGATTCACTTCAGCCAGCTGTACACTAGCGAGGCATGAACTCCAAGTTGAAGTGATTTCAGACATTCTTAGGTTTTCGGGTATTATTGAGACTTTGTCCTAAACTCTTCATATTTAGATCTCTTGAGTTGCTTTGTCGATAATTGTTTGAAAATGAATAAAGTTGATATGTTATTCAGTAACATATTGTTATTTAAGTCATGGAACCGAAAGTTCACTGCAGCCAGACATACACTGGCAGGGCAGGAATTCTAAGTAAAGTGACTTCAAATATCTACATGTTCTTGTATATCATGAAGAGTGTATTCCCTTTTCATATGATTATTGGTTTTCAAGAATCACAAATCCTTGCACGTTTATCCTGATTTGATATTGTACCTCCTGAATATATTTCGTACATTTCCTAAATCAACCCATGCTAATTTTTCTTCTAACATTTTATCATTAGATCATTGATTTCCTCAAATTATATATTGCCAGATTTTAATTCCATACTTCGTTCATGTCTTTTCTAAACTTCAATCTTAAGTCATGTCTATCTAACCGTGATTTTCCCATCTTACTCTAGTCCATATGTGAATAACTTTTGATTCAAATCGTGCCGTCATAATTTTGCTCCTCTAAGTTGTAATTGAAACTTCATCCTATCTCGTGCCTATTTGATTCTTGATCATTGTTAGATCGTGTTATTCCAACTTCTTGTGTGTAATTATCGTACAAGGTCTCAAGGCTCAGGAAGCATCTTAGAGTTGCACAGGATCGGCAGAAGCATTTCGGCGGACAGCAGCAGACGGTCACTCGAGTTCGCAGTTGGGGATGGGGTGTTCCTGAAGATCTTGCCGACCCAAGGCATCTTTCGTTTCGGCAGAGGCGGGAAGCTCAGTCCGAAATTCATCGGGCCTTTCGACGTGATGGCACAAATTGGTGAGGTGGCGTATTAACTAGCGCTTCCAGCCAACTTGGAGAGAGTGCACGACGTTTTCTACGTATTCTAGCTTCGATGCTACATTCCAGATCTGAGCCATGTAGTGGACTATTCAGAGCTAGAGGTGGGTCCGAGCTTGACCTATGAGGAGCAGCCAGTGGAGATCCTTGATCGGAGGGAGAGGCACTTGCGGAACCAGACTATTCTACTTGTCTGCGTCATGTGGAGACACTACTCTCCGAGAGAGTCCACATGGGAGCACGAGGACGAGATGCGGGAGCGCTATCCCAGTTTTTTGTTTGAGAGTACTTTGATATTGAGAAATTTTTTTTAAATACAATAAAAATGAATTATGTTTGAACCTTTTTGAAATTTTGCTTTGAGATTCTTTTGTTTGTCTCTCGAATTTCGAGGACGAAATTATTTTAAGGGGGGAAGATTTGTAACCCCGCTTTTTCGATTTTATAAAAGTTAGGGAATAATTCTAGTATATTAATTTTATTTTATTTTTCAATGATAATGCATGAGTATTTAATTTGGAAATGTGTTATAATATTTTATATAACATAATACTTTCTAGTTAATAAATATTTCTAAGTTGGTTATTGTCACATTTTTTCCTTTGGACCAATAAATTGGTTTGGGCCTCCATGGCCAGCTCATGGAGTGTTACTACTCTGCGTAGGCTTTAAGCTTGGAGAGCAAGTTCAATGTCACTATGCTAACAAACTCATTACTTTTCCTCCACTTCCTTCTTCATTTCAAAAATTTCTAACTGCCTTTATATTTCACCACGACCTTGCTTTCGACTCTAACAAACCACTCCCTAGGAGAACTACTCCTCTGCTCGATCACAAGGAGCTAATTGCTAAATAATTACAATTCAAACTTTTCCTCCTCATTTTTCTTCCTTCAACCTCAAGTTTTCCTTCATTGATTCCTCACTCCGCTGGCCACCAGTTCTGCCGAACTCTGGAAACTTCCTCCGCCATCGTCGGGGTCGCAACACCACGGTCAGCCTCCTTAGCCTCCGCCCAGCCTTGACACACCAGCAGCCACCGCCAATACATCTTTCCACCACCACCAGCACATCATTTCCACCACCGCCAATACATCATTTACCTCGAGCGCCGCCCTTGCATGACCAGATCTGTCGTCGTTCGGCTTCTATACCAGATCTGGACGACAGACCAGCGGTGTGGCCGCAAACCGGAGTCGAGAAACCCCTGCTCGTCGGCGCCTGTGCCGCGTATCTGGATTTTCTCCTCGGTGAGTCTTCAGTCGAGAAATCCCTTTCTTTTCTCCATTCTTTTGCAGCTGTCTTCTTCTCCATTTTTGAGGTTAGATGAATTTAAATCATTTACCTTGGGCCGGGCTTTACAGCCCATTATAGCTTATTAGCTTAATAAATTTTTCTGTGGGTTTAACCATACAACTAGATATCCGGTTCTATTGCTGAGATTGGACTGGCTGAACAGCCCAGTAACATGTCGTGGGCTGGAATTATATATATATTGATGTATTATTATTATTAATAATTTAGTTATCATAAAGAAATAATTTATGTGTATTTTCATTTTAGTAGATTACTAATGAAGGTGGTCAATAATTTACTGTGTCTAATATATTTTAATATTTTATAAATTTTATGGGGTCTAACTATGTTTCTTAATAATTGATTAATGATTAAATTTTAGTTATATCACTATTTAATATTTCTATAAAGTTTGAAAATCAATTTTAATCTATTTTGAGAACTTAAATTAATTATATCTAAAAAATATTAGTATAAGGATTGTGGATTGATTGCCAACTGCAATAAACCCATTGATAGTTTACCAATAATTATTCTTAATAATTTTTGTAATTAATATTTTAAAAATGTGAGTATTATTAATTATTGTACAACCTATTATTCATTTAAACTAAACTCTAATTTTTTTTATATATAAAAAATATAGTATTTAATCCTCTTGATAATTGTTATATGTAAATATAGTTAGTATTTTATTAATTAGGATTAATGGTTAGCAAGTTGTGGTTGGAAAATAAATAGTTAGTTAGATACTGTAGGACCGTTGAGCACCTCTAGAGGGAGGGTGAATAGAGTGTGTGTGTGTGCAGCGGAAAATAATCACCAATTCAAAAATTAAAGTTATAACTATAGCAATAAATAGGAGACATTAATAAATATAGCAAGAGATAGAGAGATCAAACTCAGTGACACAGCGATGTATACTGGTATCCCTCTGAGAGGACTAATCCAGTCTCGAGTACTCTTGCTCGATGTTAATCCACTATGGCACAAGCTAAATGAGAGCTTGCAGTCTCTTACAACACCGTGCTTGGTGACAAGTGCACGACCAACTTCACAATACCGTGCTTGATGACGAGCGTACGACCGGCTACACAACAAAGATAGTTGTTGTACTTGGAACGACTTCTTTACAACTCTTGGACACCAAAAGACTCTAAATCAACGTAGATATTGCTGGCTTTTGGCTAAGAGAAGTATAGATGTGATTTGAAAGCTTTAGAACGTTTGAAAATACTTGTTGAGTAGAGAAGAGAAGATGAAGAATGAATGAGGGATTTGAAATAAAAAACTCTCTTCTATTTATATGTGTTTTCTGGGACCGAATTCGGACAGAGTTCTGGCAGAGTTCTGATACAAATATTTTGCATATAGATGTTGCATGCAGATTTGGAGGCAACTGTCATTTGAATTCAAAGTGACCGAACTCGGAAAGAGTTCGGACCGAACTCGGTTTTGAGTTCTGTCATGGAATATTTTGAAATATTTGTCAAAGACTGTTTGTAAAAATTATTTAGAATATTTTATAAAGATGAAATGGAAATAGGTAGGCTTTTTGGAAATTTGGACTGTGATAAACCTAAGCCAGTATTACCTAGTCGATTTTACAATTTTTAAATCCTAGACTCAATAAAGATAAAATATAGAATAAATTATAAAATGACTCAAACTAAATTCTATTGAAATTCATCTTCAGATTGATGATATCTATGCTTTGTTGATGCAGTACAACGTCCGTTGATATTGATTTCATATACCCTGAAATGATTAGCAGCAGTTTGTATATTTTGTGTATTAACTTAAGTGCATATCGATTATCAAAATCGGGTGTGACCATAGAATGGGCCAACAATCTTCCCCATTTTGATAATTGACAAACTTGAGTCTATACCAAAATATATCTTAAAAAATAGAACAAACAAAATACCTGAGTTGGTTGGTTTTGTTTTGTTTTGGATGGATTGATTTGAAAGTATGCTTTTGATTATGTATAGCTCTTCTCCCCCTTTGTCAATATAAAAATGACTTTGGCTCCCCCGTAATGTGTGAAGCCAACAATATAAACCAAAAATAGACAAAGTGAAGCAGAAGATATCTATAAACACATCATAAAAAGACAGCTAGTATGGAAATAAAGTGCTGAAATAAAGTACTGAAATATCTCACTAAAAGTGTAAAGATACAATCATGAAGTACTAAATATGTCTAACTAAGAAGTTTAGACATAACAAAAATAAATAAATAAAAACTACATCATAGCAAAAGATCATCTACTAACATCCTATCCACTAGTCATCAGCTGAGTCCGTATCACATAGTGGGGTCATCACCGCCAGGAGCATCAGGAGAAAAATAAGCTGTAGTTGGATCGAAGTAAGAAAAAGATGTCTCATCTCCGAACCTAGGACCTATGAAGCCTGGGTGAGGAATAATAGTGACTGGATGAACTGGATCATGATAGAGACTCCAGTGAAGATCCGTAATCCCGTTCTGCAATACCTGAGCCTGATAGATGTGACAAAACTCCGAGTCAAGATAATTTTGATGATGTTGCGCAGAAAGAGCAACAAAGTCATCAAATCTCTGATAGAACCTGGATCGAATCCCGGAGTAGGGGCTGGAGCAGGAGCAGCATCAGGATGAGGAGCCTTAGCACCAACATCTGGAGCAGGCTGAGCTCTAGGAGGCAGAGGTGGAGCAGGATATCTACGAGATTGGGTGAGCTCGATGGGAGTGGAGGAGTAGGCACAGGTTTGAAGATCAATATCAAACCTGCGAAAGATAGAGGCCAGGTGCATAGGATACACCAGGTTGCGTCCTGCATTTCTACAGTTCAGCATCCATGCCATCATAGTCTTAGGGATAGAGAAAGGAATACCAAAATGAATATGGTACATAGCAGAGAGCTCTAAGAAAGTAAGCTCGTCAGTAGATCCTTTCTTAGGAAGGAGTACAGAGAAAATAAAACGATTCATAAAAATTTTGGTTTAGATGTTTTAAAAATACTCTTCGAGGAATGGGGTTTGGATGACAAATCAATTCCTTAAAGGAGGTAAGATTGACATCCTCTGAAAATTGTACATGATGAATATCTACCAGAGCTTCACCAACATCAGGAACATAAAAGTATTCGCTGATATCAGTGGCACTAAACTCCAATTCTTGTTCAGCAACACAAGAATAGAAGTTGTCGTTTGGTTTTACTTGCAGGTTGCAGTAAAACATACGGACTGCATTGTCAAAGATGTTTTCAGCTACTTCGAAAAAATCTCGGTAGCCTAGATGGTCAAAGGTATGAGCGTACTCAGAAAAAATTGTAAAGTTTACAAAAGCTCCATAACAAATTTTTCTACCGAAGAAAGAATCAAACCATAGGTCAGAAAATTTCTTATCAGAAAATAAAATGGAATCATAATCTTCTGATCCTACTGGTCTGGCTGGACTAAACAAACTAGCTGGAGTATAGTCAGATGCGGAGGATCCAGTTTGGGAAAGATCAATTTATCCCCTCTGACGTTTAGGAGCCATGGAAGAAAAGAGAAAAGGAAATGAAATACCTCAAAAAGGAGGAAGAGAACGAAGTCGAGTAGCCCACCAGATCTCCTAGAACACTTACAATGAAGGAGAAGGAAAGTGTTTTTTGGGGGAAGGAGATGATTTCTCAGTTTGGTGAGTGAAAAAGAAGAGGAGAAGTAGGGTTTAAATAGGGGTTAGGGCCGGCTGTTCAGTTATAGAAATAAATACAGTGCCGACCGAACTCGGCCCGAATTCGATCCGAACTCGGTCAGATATCGGTCCGAGTTCGGCTACTTGCATTTCCGAGACAATAAGTGCAGTTTTGGTAATTAAATTTTAACTTTATGACTTTGTGACTCCTATATTTAATAACGTGCATTATTTTGGGTTTAGCTGTAGGGGTATTATCCCAGCTAACGGAGGTTCACTGGGGAACTCTTAAGTACCGCTTCGCTTCGACCGTAGTCGTGGTAACAAACAGACCCTTTTTAGGCTTGTACTCCAAAATAATTTCCGTTAAATAAATTTCAAAGTTTCAAGTCATAAAATCAAATTTAATTGCCATACTACATTATGAATCTGAAAATTCAAGTATACCGAGCTCTCGCCTCATTATATTAAACCAATCTTCAGCCAATGGTTTTGTGAAAATGTCTGCTAGTTGATGATCTGTGTCAATGAACTCTAAGCAGATATCCCCGTGTTGTTGATGATCACGTAAAAAGTAATGGCGTATCTTAATATGTTTTGTGCGTGAGTGACAAATAGGGTTCTTAGTCAGATTAATGGTGCTAGTGTTGTCGCAATAAATAGGAATCTTAGTGTAGTGCAGATTATAGTCTTCTAAGGTTTGCTTCAACCATAATATCTGAGCACAGCAACGACCTGCGGCGATATACTCAGCCTCAGTAGTTGATAATGCTACAAAATTTTGCTTCTTGCTAAACCAAGAGACTAAGGCCTTTCCTAGGAAATGACATGTACCGCTGGTACTTTTACAGTCTACTTTGCATCCTCCAAAATTCGCATTCGAGTAACCTATCGGGTCTGTAACGCCCCAGTCCCAAAATACGTAGGACTAGGAACGTAGACATGCCAGCTGTATACATACGAACCCTAATATATGGAAACCTCGTATGCATATATAAGCTGTAATATGTAGTAGAAACCATAATGACTAATCTCATCCACAAAATAAAGGAAAAATAAAGATATCATAATACCAACTATGAAAAGTCTTTATACAATTGTTTGCCATTGATTATAAAAGTACAGAACAGTTTTAGGGGAGGACTAAACTTAGACTCACAATACAAACTCGCTTGTACAAAGAAATCCTAGGGACGAAAGCCTAGGTACAGCAGACTAAGTACAATTATTTATTTTAGATTCTAGGGAGTAACGATAGAGGCTCGGGAAGGCGACGGCAGCCCTGCCTTACTCCTTGGACGATCGGTATGCAGCCTTGGCTCCAGAAGATTTGCTCAGCATTGAAGAAATGCTCTCTTTGCTCCCTCTCTGCTTTTTCCTCCAAGTCTTCTAATGCTCTCTGATCTCGAAAAGGGGTCTCTCTGGTCACACTCTCTCCGTTGTGTATATTACCAGGGAATGTGTATTTTGTAAGGGAATCGCACCTTGCTATTTATAGGAATGGGGTGTGATCATTAGGGTTGCCAATGATTGCTTCCTGGAGATGGCGACGGCCTGTGGATTGGTCAATCTAGGTCATTCGTTTTGATTGTGATGAATCTGGACCATTAAGTGTAGATTACACCAAATCTTATCAGCAATTAATGCTGATTGGAATAAATCTTCCTCATAATGATCTTCTGATGTCTGCGAATAAATTTAATTTATTCTCCTGCCACGTGTTCCAGATTATTGGAATTTGACCCAATCTCTGATTGCAATAAATCTGGGAAATTGATCGGCTTAGGACACGTGTCCTAGGAGCCACTAGGGGGATCTGAACCGCATGAAGATGGAGCCGCATAAGATTTGGGCCGCATAAGGTTTGGGCCACGTGTCAGGGCTGCTTGTGTAGTGGCCCTCCCCCCTTCGAACCTTTGAACCGCATGGAGGTGATCATTATGAGCCGCATAGGGATGCATCCGCCTGAGCTGCATGGAAATGGTCTGCTTGTGCCGCATGGAAAGGCCTCCGCTTGAGCCGCATGAGACTGTTTCGGCCTGAGCCGCATAGGACGGCTTCATTCTGAACCGCATGGGAAGTCTTCGCTCGAGCCGCATACGAACGCCCACGTGGCAAGGCCACGTGGCATTTTTATGGATCTCGGGGGATTGTGTCAGAGATCTCTTTCTCTTCCCTAGGGGTCTGTCATTATGACAGAGTCATAATTGCCTCTCTTGTGTCAGGGCTGTCACTTTTTCTTTTAAAGTTGTCAGCCGTCAAAGTAATTAATGCAGCATAGGGCGGAGGGAAACACTGTTACGCCACGTATCTTCTGAGCCGCATGGGATGTCTTGGGCCGCATAGTCCCTTATGCCGCATGACTTTCTGAGCCGCATGGACTTTCTGAGCCGCATGAGATTTTCTAGCCGCATGGATCATTTTCCATGCTTCTACAAGACCCCCTTCAAAGTTTTCAATTTATAAAATTGAAATACTTTGAATAAGAAGCATGGCCGTATATTCTTTTGGCCGCATATGAAACCCTGACCGTAGGGATATCTTAGCCGCATAGATTGTTCAACCGCATAGGTGATTTAGCCGTAGGGGACTGTTCAGTCGTATGGATGGCTTAGCCGCAGGAGACTTTCGGCCACGTCATCATTGCCACGTATGGCAATCCTTTGCATTAAATACTGTTGATTTGCTGTCAGCTTTTAAAGGCCACCTTTTGGTACGGGATCCGAGGAGTTTGGCCTTCATTTTCGGCGGCTCACCTTAATAACCGAAGAGTCGGTCTTCGTGTATGCACGGGGATCAAAATGCCTCACTTTTGTTTATAAATATGGATGAGTACGGTCGGGGGGACTTCTTTACTTTCTCTTTCGTTCAACTACTGTTGTCTTGCCTTTCTTTTCTCATTTCCCTTCTCCGATCGTCGGTCATGGCCCCTAAATCCTCTAGAGTCGCCTCAGCTGCTGCGAAGGGCAAGAAGGCGACTTCCTCGTCAGCCGTTACTCCCGAAGTGCATCCTGATGTCCGTCCTGTCCTTAACGGTAAGGGTTGTATTTGGATACTTTGAATCCTAAGAATCCATGGCTCTGTTGTATATTCATACACAAGCCTTCACCCAAGTTCGGCTATAATAGAGCCGCATATGCTGTATGGACTGCATGAACCTCTCATATCCGAGCCGCATAGGAGATACCCTATGTTTGAGCCGCATGAGAGGGTTTTGAGCCGCATGAAGTCTCCCTTGAACGGAGCCGCATAAGCTTCTAACTGCATATGTTCGGTTGATCCGCATACGCTTCTAACAGACTGATCCGTATAGCGCTTCAGTGCCACAAAAGCTCTTCTGCTTAGAACCGCATATACTCGATTGATCCGCATAAGCTATCGAACTAATGTCATATGGAACTCCCAAATTGATTTAGGCTGCATGAGGCTGTGTTGGCTGAACCTCATAAGCTTCCTTGGGGCCGTGCCACCTGAAACCCAGTTGTAATTGAGCCGCATAGGGCTTCGTTTGATCCGAGCCGCATAGGCTCGTAGGGACTTGAGTTCAGCAACCAACTTTTGATCCTGTTTCGTGTTGTCCTTTTTCAGTGAGCCTTCCAACCAACCCAGCAGGAGAGCTTCTTCTGGGTTCAGCTCAGTTTGCTGTGGGCGTGCGGCTCGACGGCTTAAGTCGACATATAGTGGATCAGCTTCCCACTAATGAACCTAGGGAGAGGGTGGCTGTCATCAACAACCAACCTTTCCACTTTCTCCATTCCATGCTGAATTCAGGAAAGCTGGACGAAGAATATCTGAAACCGGCTTTTCTCTTTGGGGATGCCTTTTCTATAAAGAACTCCCGACTGCTGGATGTTTCTGAGAGCTGGGATTTTTCTGTAGACGGAGTGGCGATCCATATCCCCGAGATGGAGCGGCATTATCCCCACTCATGGTTTAACATGGTACCATTGGGCAGGACAATGGTGGGCTCTCTGACTCCCACCCAACCGGGAATGTTTGTGGGCAACATCCACTACAACAGGCGTATCGGTTCAGCATGTGCAGGCAAGGAATCAGTTAGTCGGAGTGTAATGGGGCTGCTCTCTGGCACTTTTGTAAACGTGACTGGTCCTAACTTTACTTTTACTCGAGCTGATACTTTTCTGAATCAGCTCGCTCGCAAGGGGTCTTATCCTATGGGCAGGTTATCGTTGCTGAATTGGATAAACCCCATTCCTACATGGGCCAATCTTACCTCGTGGATCCTGAAGAAATATGGGAAATCCCTTCGGGAAATTGACCTTTACTATACCGTCCGGGGCACCTGTTACGGGTTGCCTACTAACAAGCCTTTGTTCATGGCCCTTTTGGAGCTGTATAACCGACGTACGGGGACTTTCTTCGTGCCCGGGGGAGAGTTGGGACTTGCTCTCCATGAGATACATGCTGTTTCTAAACTGCCATGGGAAGGTGAGGCTTTTGAAGTATACACTCCAACGAACGAGGAGTTCGACGATCTGGAGCGACGATTTTCGGGTTTCGTTGCTGTGTATCGGGAACTTCTGTACCACCATAGCATCTGTCACCAGCTGTTATCAAAAAGAAGAATAGTTCGGAAGGGAGTGCCCCCCATGCCACGGCCTGGGTCGCGTATCTGTTCTTATTACGTCCTTCCGGCCGAGTTTCTTCTCGGCGTCCTCAAACCCAAACAGAGATAAGGAACCTGAAGTTGAATGCAAAAAGGTCGAGGTCCAAACGCGACAAATTTGGGAGTCGTACTGACTCCTTCAGTTATTTCCACTACGATACCCGGGAGATGTCTGAAAAAGTAGTTTTAGTCTGGTTCTTGATGTTGTGGCTACGGAATTACGTAGTCTCAGGAGGGGCAGGTTCTACTGAAAGGATCAGCCGCCACTTCATCCTCCCGACGGTGAAGCTGGTTTTCAAAGTCAGGCTGGCCCTTCTTCCTGCTATGGTGTGTAGTATACATCACGGCCTCTGTACCTTTTCGTCTAAAGTCATTGCTCGCGAGACGACGCTGGGCTTTGAGCGGATAGAACTACCATACCATTACCTCATGGGGTGGTTATTGATGCACTATCGGTCATTGATGAGGCCAGGAACTGATGAAGATGTTACTATTGATGATGCCTTCCTTTTCCGATACCGTCATCAGCCTTGGGAGCATGATACCATGCCGGCCTGCCGGAGGGCGTTGGCGAGGGTTGATAGGCCCGAATTCTTTCTATCTCTTCCTGAATTTACTCCTAGAGAAGTGAGGGGAGTACATATTGACGGCATTGATCCATTCCAACTTTTATCTGAGAGGATGCTTCTTTGGCTGCACAATATTCGCCCTACGTACCTAGTATACCATTATCGAAATAACGTATACCTGGAGCCTTATTTGCCCAGTAGATTTTCCTGTCAATTCGGGTATAGTCAGCTGTTCCTCGATTGTCCCAGCGCTTGCCTCGGCTTTGAGGGCAGCGTACTCGATGGCATTCGGGCTTGGCATTATTACAACGCGGTCCATACCCGGGCTAGCTTCTCGGTCCCTGATGCTAAGACGGCAGGAAATATTTTGTACATAGCGTCCCTTTATTATGTCGCAGCGAGCAAGCCTCCTGTCGACTTTGATATAAATACTAGCTTCATTGCTGGCACTGGTTTGGCTGAGAAGCCAGAGGGATCCAAGAAGAGGAAGAGAGGAGCGAACAGGGTTCCAGCGCCGAACTTAGAGTCCACTACGGCGAACGAGGAGGATGATGAACAAGACGTCGATGACTCGTCGCATTCTTCGGATGAGGGAGTTGGGAATCAGCCCCCTATTATGCCAGATAAAAGGGTGGCAGGTCAGCCGCCTACTTGGTTTGCCGAGGTGGTGGAGGATCAACCATCTGCAGTGCCTGGCCCTTCGTATAAGCGAAGCAGGCGCGTAATTGTCCCTGACGGCCGAACCTACTCCACAAAGCATGCTGCGGTAAGACGTCGCAGGCTGTTTATTGATGATGTTGACGTTGTTTCTGAGGTGATTTGAGTTTCGACTACCTCTTTTCTTCTTCTTCTATGTTATGGCCTAATCGTTTTTTTCTTTTGCTCTTTATAGGCATCAAATGAGTTCGCTTCTCAGGACCCGATTGCCGAGGTTGATTCGGTCCTGTCCCATTTGGTCAGTGATGTGTGCACTGCTATCATTGCTGCTGGGGTTCTTCCGGAGGCGGTCGAGGAGTCTCACAGTGCTGGTATCTCAACTCAGGGGGATGGGGGTTTTACTGCGCCCGTCCTTGAGACATCTGAACTTCGACAGGATGACACTGTCCTGGCTGGCTCCTTTTCAGGGATGGCCGTGACAGAGGATCTGGTTAAATTCAGATCAGAAGTTGCGGGTGGGGAAACTACACCGGCTGTGAACGAACCGCAGCCTCGACGCTCTTCCTCTGGTAATACAGTCAAACCTTAACCTGTGAATAAGCCTATTATCCTTCGAATTATGTCGAATAATGGTTTCTTTGGATGTTCAGGTCCCGACCCTTTGTTGCTGGTGACGGCCGTTGCCGGGGCGGACCCTACCGGAGGGGATCTGACGGCACCTCCTTGCATTGAGGGGCCTCTATCTGGGTCGAGTTCGGGAGCCCAGGTAGCAGTACAGCTAGGACAAGGGACGATGCTTCCTGCGCCTTCTTCTGTGAATATAGTTTCGGGAGTTAACCTTTCCGCTCTGCCAAGCATCCAAGCTCTTCGGGCGGCGGAAGAGGAGATAGCCGCTATTCAAGCATCTTTCTGCACGGAATTTGCTTCCCTGGTGGCGGGGACATTCAGTTCTGAGGCTACTCCTTCGGTACTGCCTGCCACGCTCCCTTTGACGCCGTCCTCCACAGAGGTTTTGGATGAGGTGTCCCAGAATGTGGTCGACAGTTTCCACCGCCACCTGAGGAGGGGGATCGAGGCAGCTATGGAAAGGGGGACTCCCTTTACTCTGGCCCGTCAATGCGCTGGTGGCCAGATCAATATCCTTAAGACACTCCCCGGTGGAGGGGAACTGGCTGCGCTTCTGGAGCCTAAATTGTTAGAGGCTGATCGTCTCGTGGCCCAACTTCTCAGGCTGCAGCAAACTGATTTACCCACGGCGATAAACCAAGAGCACAATTTCCTTGTTACCACGGTAGAAAAGGTGAAGATGGCCCGGGAGTCGCTCAAGCCGGCCATATTGAAGGACTGCCGGGATCTGACTCGGTTATACGATCAATGGAGCCGTCGAACTGAAGATTGCACAACTCGGGAAGCGGATGCCTCTCGTGGGGTAACCGATACCCGGGAACAGATCCTCGAGCTCCAAAGAAAGCTGGCCTTCCTGGAGTCCGAGCTCGAAGCTGCTCGTACTGAAAAAGGGATCGCTATTCAGGAGGCTGAGAAGCTTAGTAGGGCCTCTGCCAATCTAGAACTTGCCCTAAAGAAGATAGAGAACAACTGGCAGGCGTATATGTATTTGAATGACGTAGAGCAGTTATCCCAAGAGGTCGAGCGCCGGGCTAAACAGAGGCTTGAGCGGGGGACTGCCTTGGTGAAAAATCGTCTCTCAGAGTTATGTAATGCTGAGCTATAGTCGGCCTTTTTCTCTTTTGTTTTGTTTATGTTTTCTTTTTGAGAGGGACGTGGTCCCAAAAGATGTAATGCTTTTTTCTTCTTTCAAATAAAGAGTACTTTCTGTTCTACTCTTCGTTTGCGTTAGTTGTTGCATCTGTGAATGATGGTGATGTTCGCCCCGTGCGGGGGACTTGTTTGTGGACTCGTCATCCATGTCATACCTTGGTTTTAGGTGTGGATGACAAGTTTGGTTAGGACACCTGGAACAACTATGACAAAGTGGTCATAGATGCTCCTGGTATCGGAAAAAGGAATGCCGTAGAGCAGCTGGGCTCCCGGGGCATGATGAGATGGTAGGCTTGTGCTAAGAAACTTAGCAGAGTATATTTATGGGCCTATTATCCTTGGCGTACCTTGGTTTAGGATACGGATAATAGGATGAAAGGAAACCAACATACTTGCTCAGAGGTTATGAGGACATGGCAAGTATGAGGGTTTTATCGTAGAATCTTCCTACTCAGAGGTAATGAGGACATGGCAGGAGTTAATTCACGGAGGATATTTGTGGTCAACAGAGGACGTTTGTGGACCTATTATCCTTGTCGTACTCCGGTTGTGGGTACAGATAATAGGTTGAAAGGGAATCGACATACTTATTCAGAGGTAATGAAGACATGGCAAGTATGAAGGTTTCTTCTACGGAGCCTTCCCACTCAGAGGTAATGAGGACATGGCAGGAGTAGGCTCAATGAAGAGGGGGTACATAGAATGACTCAGAGGTAATGAGGACATAGAAGTTCTATGTAGGGGGTGATTTGTTTTTGGCGGAAGTGAAACGACTCAGAGGTAATGAGGACATGGCCATTTTAGAAATTTGTGGATCGCTTACCCTTTTTGTGCACTGGAAGTGCGGGTATTGGATCATGAGGGAGGATCTCTTCCAGTGAGAAAGTTCAGAGGTATGATCATACATGACTTACTATCTGAAAGAGTGACCGGGATGTGAGTTCAGAGGCACCAGCGGGTACATGACTCGATATTTGTGAAAGTGTGAGTTCAGTGGCACCAGCGGGCAAATGACTCGATAATCTGGGATGTTGTGGACGTGAGTTCAGCGGCACGAGAGGGTACATGACTCGGGAATCTAGGAAAATTGTAAGGGTGAGTTCAGCGGTGCTAGCGGGCACGTGACTCAAAAATCTGGAAACTTGTGGATGTGAGTTCAGCGGTACCAGCGGTCACATGACTCAATGATTTAGAGAAGGGTGAGTGTGAGTTTAGCGGTACCAGCGGGCACATGACTCAATGATCTGAAGAATGTCATTTAGACATAGTATTTCTTTAGGAACTTGCCGTTGACGGGCAACATGAGCAAATCTCCATTCTGTTTTGCGAGGCGGTAGGCTCCGTTTGAGAATACGGCCTCAATGACAAATGTGCCTTCCCATTTTGGCTGAAACTTGCCGGCGGTCTTGTGAGTCATGACCATCGGTCTTCGAACTGCCAGAACGAGATCGCCCACCTGGAATGTTCTGATCTTGACCTTTTTGTTGAAGGCTCCGGAGATGCGTGCTTGGTATAGTTCGATCCTTTGCTGAGCTAGAAGGCGTTTTTCATCTAAGGCCTCCAACTCTTGTAGTTGGCGTCGGTAGTTATCATCCGTCGTCAATTGATAAGTGAGGGCGACGCGGAGTGAGGGTATTTGAGTCTCTAATGGGAGAACTGCCTCACTCCCGTATACCAGGGAGAATGGTACATGTGTTCCCGGTAGTAGTTCGAACTGTAGTACGGTACGCCCATAAACATTCATCGAGCTTCTCGTTCCAGTCGTGTTTGTTGGAAGAGATAAATTTCTTGAGGAGTTTGATGATTGTTTTGTTGAATGCCTCTGCCAACCCGTTTGCTGTTGGGTTGTATGGTGTCGAAGCAAAATTCTGGATGCGGTACTTATCGCAAAACCGATAGAAGGCGTGACTTGCAAACTGCGGACCATTGTCGTGGATGATCCTTCGGGGCAGTCCAAAGCGATAGATGATGTGATGCTTGAGGAAGCTGATCACTTTCGAAGTTTTAACTTCTACAAGTGGAACAGCTTCTGCCCATTTGGAGAAGTAATCCGTGATCGCAAGTATGAAGTGATGCCCACGGGAGGAAGGTGGAGTAATTGGACCAATGATATCCTTCCCCCATGCTCCGAAGGGGCAGGATGCCACTGTCAGATGTAGAAATTTGGATGGCTGGTGAATGAAGTCTGCGTGGACTTGGCAGGCTTTGCACCTTCTTGTGTAGTCTATCACATCCGCTACCATTATGGGCCAGTAGTAGCCCATTCAGCGAAGACGGTCTTGCAATTTAGGACCAAGCTGATGGGCCCCGCAGACACCGTCATGCGCTTATCGTACGGCTTCTTTAGCTTCTGCGTTTGACAGACACCGAAGCAATAATCCATCGTAGGATCGCCGATACAACATTTTTATCTCTGTATCGTAGAAGAATCTGAGGGAACGCCGTCTAATGGAGGTGGCCTCCTTTGGATTCTCAGGGAGGATGTCGTAGACGACGAAGTCGATGAATGGTTGTCTCCAATCTGGGGCATCATCAATTGCCAGAGCGGAATAACTTGCCACAAATTTAATATTGTTCTTGGGGCAAACCAGCTCGTGGTCTCTCACATCTACCGATTGATGGGCATGATTCGGCACTGCTAGGGAAGCGGCCAGGCCTGCTAAGGCATCGGCTTCGATATTTCGGAGTCTGGGGATGTGTTAGATGAAGAACCCCTCGAACGACGAGATGATGTCGATCGCTATTTGGTGATAGGGGATCATGTCTTCGTGGCGAACTTCGTATGAGCCCCGGATTTGATTGACGATTAACTGAGAATCGCCGTATGCTTCGAGATATTCTACCTCCAGCTTCCTTGCAAGTTGGAGGCCAATGACCAGAGCGTTGTACTCGGCCACATTGTTAGAGCAGGGTTCCGTGAGAGAGTAGGCGCGATTGATCACCAATCCGGAAGGGGAGACTAGCACTACCCCAATTCCGACGATGATGTTGCCCTTGGGTCATGTTCTTGAAGCACCGTCAAAGAACATCCGCCATATGCTATCGTGAGAGGCTGTATTCGAGTCAGCGACCTCATCTGGGATTATTTCATATATCTTGGACGACTCTGAGCCCGGGTGGGCTGCCAAAAAGTCTGCCAGGGCTTGACCTTTGACAGCCTTTTGCGGGATGAAGATCATATGATAAGGGGACAGCAATATTGCCCATGTAGCGAGACGAGAGCTGAGTGCCCCTGGTTTAGTCATGAGGACCCTGAGAGGGTTGACTCGTGAGATCACATGTATTGTTTGTCCAGTGACATAGTGCTACGTCTTCTGAATGGCGAACACCTGGGCAAGGCATTCCTTTTCCATAGCGGTGTATCGGTGCTCTGGCCCAATCATCATTCGACTGAGGTAATATATGGCTTGCTCATGGCCTGCATCGTTGTTTTGTGCCAGTAGAGCTCCGAGGAAATGCTCCATTGCCCTTACGTAGAGCAGGAATAGTTTTCCAGCAACCGGAGCCACCAGGACTGGAGGATTTGACAAATATTCTTTGATGCTGTCGAAGGCACGCTGGCATTCTTCGTCCCATACGAATGAGACACCTTTCTTCATGAGGTGGGTGAATGGTCGACATCGCCCGGAGAGGTTAGAGATGAATCTTCTGATGTAAGCTAGCCTCCCTTGAAGGCCTCTGAGTTCGCAGAGATTTTTCGGAGGATCCATTTCCATAATTTCCTTCGTCTTCTCAGGGTCTACATGAATACCCTGGGCGGTGATGATGAAACCTAAAAACTTTTCACTGGATATGCCCAAGAAAGATGTTGTAGGGTTCATTTTCAAATTGTGCGCTCGCATCAGATCGAATTCCGTCCTCAGATCCTGTAGATGGTCTTTCTTACGGCGACTCTTGACGACGATGTCATTAACATAGCATTCCACCGTCTTGCGCAAGTGTTCTCTGAAGATGATACTCATGGCTTGTTGATATGTGGCGCCAGCATTCTTTAAATCGAAAGGCATGACTGTGTAACAGTATGTGCCAATTGGTGTTCGGAATGATTTATGCTTTTCGTCGTCTGGAGACATCTTGATTTGGTTGTACCCCAAGAATCCATCCATAAATGACATGCGTTCGAAGCCGCAGGTGTTATCAATCATAATGTCTATAATAGGGAGGGGGAATTCATCTTTGGGACACGCCTCGTTCAGATTACGGAAGTCGATGTAGATTCGAATCTTTCTATTTTTCTTGAGGACGGGTACTATGTTAGCGACCCAGTCGGGATGTATGCTCTTCACGTATGAAGCCGCTGGCTATCAGTTTTTTGACTTCGGCTTCGATCGCATCCATGATGCCTGGGCGAAAGCGTCGCTGTTGTTGCTTGACTGGCTTTGCGTCCGGACGAATGTTGAGCTTGTGAAGAGTAATATCGGGATTTAACCCCGACATGTCTTCATAGTTCCATGCAAACACATCAATGTATTCCTTGACAAGTTCCAGCAGTGATTCTTGCCCCTCGTCTGTTAAGCTTTTACTGACGAAGATTGGTTTTGGAGAAGATTTGCTGCCGAGGTCGACCTGGATAACCTCATCTTCAGTAGGAGGGTCCCTCAGTTCGAACCGCTTTTCCCATTGCGCATCCAACTGCTGGGCCCACGGCTCTAGCTCAAGGATTTTGGGGATGTCTTCGTCTTCTTTATAAGCGTCGGCGAATGCCATGTTGACTGACAAGACTTGTCTGAATACATCTCCGATGCTGGTATCAGAGTCAGAAGTTGGTGACCCGGTCGAATGTGAATGCCAGTCACATTCTTCATCTGAACTTTCAGGGGTCGTCGTGGGTCTTACATACCCTAATCCACATCGAGTCTTGCTATAGTAGTCCCATGGTTTGCCTGCCGGGACCGATGGCTTCAAAGGTAGTCGTCGTCCGGTGCCGTAGTTCAAGCCTGGCGTAGTCTCCAGATCATATCCCTGTTTTTGCATGAGATATTTGGATTGGGGGCTATAAAGATATAGAGGCAGTCTCCCGGCATCTGGCCCAAGATCGACTTCTTCTATGGTAAAGGGATGAGGATCGTCCTTCCGGCCGAAGATGATTGGGTGGTTCCCTCCTTCGATTATGCGGTAAGCGTCTTCAGCTGGAGTAAGCTGGATTACGGTGTGCACATTTGTTACCTGTGTGTGGAGGTGAGTGCCTATACCGTGTTCTATAGCATACATCGTACAAAGCTTATTAAGTTCGAGGTAGTTCAAAGATAGCCCTTTATTGATGAAGTAAGGTATCTTTTCTAGGGGGATTACATCATCTGCGGAGGGAACATCAGTGTGGACAGCCACATACTTGGCTAGTTCCGGTTCCTCTTCAGCTACCCCATGTATAAATGAAGACTGAGAGGATGACCTGAGCAGCTTGATCGTCCGCGGTTCAGAGCATGGAGTTGTTGGCAAACTAGCGACCCCTAGCTTGGCACTTGATGCTGGGCGGGGAGTGGTTGGTCCGCTAGAAGTTCCAGGCCTTGCATCGGGGTGACGACCCTTCTTGGGAAGGCGTTTCGTCATTGTCTTGTCAGAGGGATTGAGCTTCTCCGTTTGAGGCTGGCCGGCTCTCGGCAGCCTAATTGTCAGCGACTCCGTTGTGGGTCTTGGCACTTGGCCAGACCTTGGCAGCCAGATTATCATCTGCTCTTCTTGTGCCGAGAGGCTGCTTGCGTCCTTACGCAGAGTGGCGATAAGGGGTGCTGACTTGCCAGGTTTGCGAGCTTGGAGGTGGATCGTCAGAGGCTCTTCTGATCCTGTGGTTGTCTCGGTACTAGCTTGTACATCTCTTTCACCAAGATGCTTCTTTGACTTTTCATATAGGTAGGAGTCTGAGTAGTAGGATTCGACCCCTTTAAAGGGATCGATATCAGCAAATTCCGTCCTCACAAAGCCGTATTTGTCGACATATTTGAAGCATTGGTGCAGCGTGGAAGGCACGATCATATAATCGTGTATCCATGGATGCCCCAAGAGGATGTTGTAAGAAGTGTCTGCATCTATGACGTAGCAGGTGACTTCGGATTGGAGATCGCCAATTTGATACTTCAGACGAATCTTTCCAATTGGGTAGCTCCTGCCCGAATTGAAACCGCTGATGGCGGTGCTTGTAGGCGTCAGGCGATACATTGGGATGCGGAGATGATGCAGCAGACCCTTCGAGATAATGCTTATGGAAGAGCCAGGATCAATGTACATCCGATCCACCTTTACGTCGCCGATGTATCCAGTGTAGTATAGCGGGCGATCGTGCAGGTTGGTTTTGATGAGCATGTCCTGCAGAATGAAGACGATGTTGGGTATTGCCCCCGTACAGGCGCTGTCTTGGAGATCTGCAGGCGGGATCTCTCCTGTGAGCTTGACCTGAGCGAGGTACGCGTCGGCGTTTTGGAGTACATCGCTCAAAGTCGCTCAGAAGCTCGTATAATGACAACTTGGCCGGTGTGTTGGCCAATTATGCAAAGATGTCGAAGTTGTAGGGCTTCTCCAGCCCTTGTGATGCCTCTTTTCGGAGGGATTTGTCAAAGCGAGTCTCCCTCGGCCTAGGCTTGTCGGTCGTCGGAGGCTGAGCCGGTCCCGGAGCATCAGTTGTAGCGGGTTGATGATCTTCAGCTGGATTGTGAACCATGGGTTGGGATTGTGCCCCAGACCGTGTGACGATGGCTATAGTTCTTCGATGTCTGCCGAGATTGTGCGGTAGGACCTGATTTTTCTATTCTTCTTCTTGCAGGTAGAAGATGATATGGGCCGAGTCACTTTCGATACCAAGTCTGGATGGATCCACATGACCTCCTCTCGTGATGTGGTGAGGGGTACTAGACCAGCGGTCTAATCTCGGGGAGGAGGAAGATTAGCGATCTCCATTGTTGCCAGAGGGATGGGGACCACTCCGTCTTGAGTTTCCGTCGGAGGGAAGCTGTCGAATTGTACTGACACCATGTTGGCTGCCACGGTTACCTCCTCGAAATCGATAGCCAGCACATTCAAATCGATTAGGTTTTGGATGTACCGTTTTAGCTGGTAGCAGTCGTGTATAGCATGGTGGACGTAGCGGTGATAATGGCAGTACTTTGGGTTCTCCATCTCTGCCGGCCGCGGTTCCCGTCTTGGTGGAGGAAGCTGGATTCTGTCTCCTTGTATGAGCATGTCCAAGATGGGCTTGACGTGACCGTCTTCGAAGGAGTAAGTGATTTGCGGCCATTGTTTGTCTGCCGGCTTTGGCTCAGGTTTCTGTGCTGTATCGGCCACCATAGCCTGTATTCTCCTACTGTCCCGATTGTTGGAGGGGCTACCCCCATTATCATTGTTGGGATGCTTGCCCTTGTTCTATCCGTCTGAGATGTGCAATCCCAGTTGGCGATCCTTCTTCAATCGTTCTTCGGCGCTTATGGCACTGATGATGAACGTCTTCCAGTCCTTGAATTGACTTTCGCCCATCCAGGGACTGATTGTTGGGAGCAATCTCTTTTGGCAAATTTCAATCAAGGAGTAATCCAGATTTCCAGAGGGCAACTTCATGGCGGTTTGGCGGAACCTCTCGATGTAGTTTTTTGTCAGCTCTTTCTCCCCTTGGACAACGTCCATGAAGGTAGACATGGTGATGTCCTGCCCTACTTCGTAGAATCTCTCCAAGAACCACTACTAAAATAACCCAGATTAGCGACGTCAGGAGACGTCGCTAAATACAGGAAATACGTCGCTAACAATGATTTGCGACGTATTAAGCGACGAAAAACCTACGTCGCTTATAGGCAAGTCGCAGATGGCAATTTAGTCGCCAAACGTTGCTATTTGCGACGCGTAGTTAATTGTCGCTAGACGTCACAAAATGAGCGACAGATAGCGACGTATAAGTACGTCGCCAACATTGCGACGTAAAGCGACCACTAGCGATGCTTCAAAAGTTTATAAATGATGACGAGGCATGGCATCCACGTGGCCACGTGGACAACGTAGCGACGTATATTAGCAACGTCGAGCGACATAACGTCGCTAGTTAGCAACATATAGCGACGTCTGTGTGACGTCGCAGTACGTCGCAAAATGTCGCTATCCGTCGCTAATATAAAAAAAATTTAAAAAATATAATTGATATTTTTGTTAGGCTGTGTGTCTGTGTTTACAGTGTGTGTGTGAAGTGCAGTGTTCGAACCATCGACAGTTTCGCTTACTGTTGTATGTTTTATCTTTGATAGAAAGATCAACAGTTCACGGTGCACTTCTCAGAGCTTCCTCTTCACGTCCTTCACCTTCTCGGGAACCTTTACGACGTCCGAGAAAGTGAAGGACGTAAAAATAAAGCTCTCAGAAGTGCACCCTGAACTGTTGCTATTTCTATCCAAGATAAAACATACAACAGTAATCGAAACTGTCGATGGTTCCGAACACTGTATTTCACATTCACTGTAAACACAGACACACATCATAACAAAAATACACAATATATTTTTTTAAAATTTCGGCAGCATCTCCTTTGTATATCAGATCATCGCTTATAACCCAGCGTAGGTATATTTGTCATCCCGTCGCAGATATCACAAAGTAAATATCACAATAAAAATAGGAGGCAGTGCAAAGTAAATATTACAGACACACATCCTCACAAACATCCAATAGAGTCAAATAAAAATGAAAGATGATAAAAAGTCTTCCACCAAGTGTATAAACAACAGTGTATGAATAAACAATTTGCCCATAGGGCCAATACATACAAGTCATAAAAAAACAAATAAAATTACTGCGGACCCCTGCCGCGCAACTGGGATAGAATGTAGTCATACTGCTCCTGGGTGAGCTGTACCGTAGGGGCAGTAGGAGGCAGTACAATGTCTGGAGTCGGCGCCGGAGGCAGTACAGTATCTGGAGTCGGCGCCGTCGATGGACCCGAAGGACGTACCTGCTCCAGCTCTCGCAGTCGCTCACCATGCGCAGCAAGGGTACTCACCACCTTCTCAGTATACTGAGCGAGTGAGAGAGAAAGGCTCCTCTGCGATCTGTCCAGCTCGACCTGTCTACGCTTCGTGTACTGCGTAGACTCGGTGAGCGTCTGTAAGTTGGCAGCTGTAGCCTGATGCAGACTCATCAGCTCCTGTATACTGCGCTCGACCGCATCAAATCGTCCGGTGACGATCGGAGGGTCGGATCGTCGCTCGACCGCATCAGAAATCTGCTGCTGTAACTCGCGACGCAACTCCTCGATCTGACGACGAACATCCTCAGCTCGTGACGACGCCTGCGTAGCCGGAGACTGCGCACTGACAGAGGGGGCCCGGGATGACTCCGAAGCCAAATACGTGCCGTAGGATCCCGTACCGTAGTACGTACCCTTCTGAAGACCGCCAACGGCGGTCATCCAGAGCTCGTCCGGCGATGGCTCTGCAGGCGGCTGGGAGGAAGTACCAGCCCCTCCATCTGCTTGCGCACTAGCAGCAGCAGCAGCATCAGCCGCCTCTTTCTGTAGCCGAACAAACTCGGCCTAGAACATGTTTGCTTATGTGTAAGTGTTTACTAAAGTCTATATTGATATCTATTTTCCTGTTTTCTAAATTATAGTCAATTAATATTAGTTGAATAGAACGTACATATGCCTGCGTCGCTCTCTCGTCAATGAAGTCCCCAGCCCTCCGATGGGTGACCAGGAAGACGGTCACCATGTTCGGGTCCTCACCCTTCTTTACCTGTTAAAATATATTATCTATTATTAGTATTAAACATTATATCGAACTATATATAAATTAATGTCCGTCATAGGAAACGTACCAGAGGACAAAAATGCTCCGTCATCGGAATGGAGCCACCACACCACTTACCGGCGCTCGACCGTGCCACCTTAGCCTTCTCAGACCGCTCCTGGTACTGGCGCTCGCTGAATCTAGCCTTCATCGCAGTCCACTGCTCTGGCGTAATCCAACCCTGGATCGAACGTCCGGCACGATCACGACGCTTCTGGTCGTCGATCGCATCACGGATGAGCTTGGCTATGACGGCAGGAAATTGGCCCTCGATCCTCGTCGCCCGGTGTGGTGGATAGAAATAGGTTCTCTACAAGAAGTAAAATACAAAAGTTGTATAATATACACAAATTATTATTAAAATTTAAAAATAAACAAATTTTTTACCTTGAAGTGGGCAAACCAAAAGGCCTTCCTATCTGCGGGAGCATCTGAGTAGTTGAGCCAAGGCCCACCATAGTTCTGCCTCACAAATGTCCCCAGCTGTCTCTGTACTGCAGAAGGCCGATATCTATACAATATTAATTTTTCATGAATATATATGTACATATAATCATTTGAGAAATATGTAATAATTAATTAACTTACTTCATAGGCCTGTCCGTCCAAATCTCCATACGCGTCTCGCCCGAGGGAGCGCATGGAGGGTCGCTCTCACCTCCTGCCTGGGCAGGATCAGTCTAATCGCCGTCCTCCATATGATCGGCGTGGGCTCCCTCCATAGAGCCATCGACAGTAGGAATGCTGGACGGGGGATCAGAGATGCTGGACGCGGGATCAGGAAGGCTGGACGACGAGGGAGGAGTCGCCAACCTGCTAGAACTGCCCTGTCCCGGTAATGGACCGGGAACAGGAAGGCTGGACGACGAGGGAGGAGTCGCCAACCTGCTAGAACTAGCCTGTCCCGGTAATGGACCGGGAACAGAATGGTACACTGGCGTACTCGGAGATGAGAATGAGGGTACGGAACTACCCTCTCCATCCCCAGCCCGAGGCTGACGGGACTGCCAAATATATAATCCTCCGCGTCGTCCAGATGGTCTAGTCATACCTGACAATAAAACATATGACAATAAAACAAAAAAAATATTTATATGATAGACATCACAGATTTTTGAAAAATATCATAGTCAAAAAGTGTCACTGAAGTGTCAATAAAAGTGTCAATAGAGTGTCACTGAAGTGTCACAGATTTATATGATAGAAGTATCACTAAAGTGTCAAATATGATGATAAAACAAACGTACAGATTTAATCCTCTTCTAAAAATTCATCTAGTTCGTTTAGCTCATCTACTTCTTCTTCTTCTTCTTCTTCTTCTTCGTCTTCTTCTTCGTCTTCTTCTTCTTCTTCTTCTTCTTCCTCCTCTACATCTTCACTTTCATCTGCATCTTCCTCTTCAGATAATTCTACTTCTTCTACACAATTAGATGTGTAATAGGGAACTTCCGTCGTATCCACTTCTATAATATTTGTTACAAGAGGTAGTTCATCCTGTTGATAAGCTATATCGTCAACCTCAAAGGTATTTCTAGCTTTGGTCTTGCATACTGCCCACCAGTCCGACCTTGTTGTTCCCCGTTTATGATAACTTATGAAGTACACGAGCTGAGCCTGACTTGATATGACAAATGGTTCATAGGCTTGATATCGACGTCGATAGTTTATATCAACAAGACCGTGCTTGTCTACTTTCCAACCTTGACCTTCAATCGGATCGAACAAATCACACCTGAATAACACAATCTTAGCAGGCTCTATTCCATAACTATATGTCAGCTCCACGATCTCCCGTAACACGCCATAGAAATCGTTGCCCGCATCAATATCTTTGTAGTTCAAAGATCTGATACACAAACAGCAGTTTTTGGTGGAATCGAGATCCACAAAGTTGTCTCTGATCGGGCAAGTTGTTGACTTGAACCTAAACCCATTAACACAGTAGCTTGGCCATATTTTTGCAGCATAAATTGGTCCCTTGGCTAGCGTTCTAATAGACTCATTCTCAAGTCTTGCGTATGGACGATCGACCTAAATACCACGAAAGAAGCAATTAAGCTCATTCTCAATCAAGTGCATATACAAAAAGGTAATTACAGAGTTCTCAAGTCTTACATATGCACTCAACCATGATGGAAAATAACGCCTCATTTCTTGTTCTAGTTCTTCCTCTGTTATGTGTGGCCTACCCGACCTCACATCATCATTAAATATGCTGAAAACAACATCGATCAATTAATATAATAGTATAATAATTAACACTATTAAAATAATATAGACGTATTAATTACTTACCCCTCCAGTTTCTCTACTTCCTCCTCGTCGCAGTTGAGTAATACATACACCTGAGCAGCCCTTAGCTCATCATCGTTCAGATATCTCTTTTTCATCTTACCCGATGGCTTTCCTGGAGCATTGAATACCTTCAGTATTGTATCATTACTTTCATGATCTCCCTCGTCGTTTCTAGAAGCTCTCGTTCTATTAGTTGCAACATGAGGCTTGAAATACATCGAACAAAAGTTTGTAATCTCCTCGAGAACATAGGCTTCACAAATAGAACCCTCGACCCGTGTCTTATTTTTCACCTTTCTTTTTAGGTGATTCAAATATCGCTCGAACGGGTACATCTATCGATATTCGACGGGTCCACCAACACGTGCCTTATAGGATAGATGAATCGGCAAATGCTCCATAGAGTCGAAGAATCCAGGAGGAAACACCCTCTCTAGCTTGCATAGTGTTACCGTAATGTCCTTCTCTTGCTTTTCTAGACGATTAACGAGCAATTTCTTAGAACAAAGATCCCTGAAGAATACGCTAAGCTCCGTCAATAGATCCCAAACTGCCTGCGGTTAGAATTCCCAAAATGCAATCGGAATTAACCTCTCCATGAATACGTGACAATCGTAGCTCTTCATACCCGTCAATTTGTTTTCCTTCGGATCGACACATCTTCTCAGATTTGACACATATCCGTCTAGAAATTTTAGGCCCTGGATCCACCGACAAAGTCTCACTTTATCCTCCTTGTCCAGCGAGAAAATTGACTTCGGAAGGAACTGTTTTCCATTCTGCTGTATCAAATGCAATGCAGGGCGTTTGCATATTTCTTTTAAGTCCAACCTGGCCTTGGGATTATCTTTCATTTTTCCCTTTACGTCCATCACAGTATTAATTATGTTATCAAATACATTCTTCTCAATATGTATGACATCAAGATTATGTCTGATCAGATTGGTACTCCAGTATAGGAGATCCCAGAATATGCTCCTCTTTGTCCAGTTATGAACTCTACCAAATCCATCGCACTTGTACCCAGTTGTAGGATCTTCGATAGCACTTGGAAAATCTTTAACCTTCTACCATATCGTGTCTCCGCACCACCTTGGCGGTGGATCACCCTTCTCTATAACGCCGGCACGGAAAGCATTCCTGTTCTTCTGAACGGATGATCTTTTGGCAGAAATTGCCGATGACAATCAAAGAAGCACGGCTTTCCGCCGTGTTTCAAGCAGAAAGCCTTACTACGGTCTATGCAATACGGACATGAGAGACGGCCATGAGTGCTCCATCCAGATAACATTTCATAGGCCGGAAAGTCGTTGATGGTCCACATAAGGGTTGCCTTCATCTGAAAATTCTGCTTCCTGGAAACATCGTACGTGTTAGCGCCTACTTCCCATAACTGATTCAACTCATCTATCAAAGGCTGTAAGTACACGTCAATGTTCCTCTTGTACCGGTAGGTGCCAACTCATATTTTTGGCCGTCTCTTTCACCATAAATAATCTTTGCAACCGCGGCGTTAAAGGCAAGTAGTGCATTGAATCGGTCGGTCTTCTTGCACCGGTAGACCTTCCTGTACTAGTTGTCTTATAGCGATCAGCACCACAAAATTTGCACACATCTGCGTCCTTGTCGTCTTTGTAGCACAGCATGCACCCATTGCGACAGGAATCGATTTTCTCGTATCCCATCCAGAGCGATCTCACCATCCTCTTAGACCGGTAGAAGTCTTTAGGCAACTTAGCACCCGCCGGCAAGATCTCTATAATCAACTCCAACACTCGGTTGTAGCATTCTTGCGACATGTTAAAATCTGACTTAATGCTCAACAGTCTTGTAACCACCTCCAACCGTGAATGATCCTCACAACCAGGATACAATGGAGTCCTTGCATTCTCCAACAACTCCATGAACTGTGCAGCATCGGCGTTCGGTGCCTCCTCAGGTGCATCATGAACGAAACTTGGTCCCGCAGCGTCGAAAACCATGTTCACGCACCCGTCATCGTATGCATGATTATCTGAAACAAAATTAGGTCCCGCATGCATATACGGCTCAACATAAGGCTCCGGCTCTGATGCTAAAGACACAAGTTCTCCATGTGCGGTCCACTGATAGTAATTAGGCGTGAAACCCCTCGAGTACAAATGATATGTCACTTCCACTTCTGGATAATATTTTACGTTATGACATTTCACACACGGACACTTAATTTTGGTGCCGTCCATGTACTGAGGGAACGCCTTAGCAAACTACAGGAACTACTCTACTCCCGCTATGTATTCATCTCGCACACCACACATATCATCAGCACGACGATTGTACATCCGTGAACGATTCCGCAAGTAGTAATTCATATCCATTTGAAAATAATTCTGCAAAGATGGACACACATTATCCAACAGGCACAAATTCGTATATTATGTCTTATTATGGGACACACATTAGTAGCGGACAGTTACTAATAACAATGATATGCAATCTAGGTCAAACTAGGTTGTACTAAGTCAAACAAGGTCAGGCTAAGTCAAACAAAGTCAAACAAAGTCAAACAAAGTCAAACAAGGTCAAACTAGGTCAAACTAGGTTGTACTAAGGTAAAATAGTCAACCTTGGTCAAACAAGGTCAAATCTAAGTCAAATATCCTATTTCTAGTCATGACCTACCAAGTAATGAGCAATAGTGAGTTAACAAAGCAAACTGAAACTAAAACTAGTATCTGGGTGTCATTTAAACAACAAAAACTAGTATCTGGGTGTCATTTAACAAACATGAAGACAACAAAGTCAAACAAGGTCAAGCTAAGTCAAACAAAGTCAAACAAGGTCAAACTAGGTCAAGGGTTGACCTATAGTTGATTTTGTCAACTCTTAGTCCAATCTAGGTCAGATGTTTACTCTACTTTGACTTTCAGTTAAAATAGTCAACCTTGGGGGTGACTACTATTTCATATAATTTTAAAGTATCGGCCGATACCGATCCGATACGGCCGATACCGATACGGTTTGGCATGTTCCGATCCGATACCGACCGATACCAAATATTGACCGATACCGACATTGGGGGTCTTTGTTCCGATCAATTCAAGTACCAATAATGACCAAAGTCAACTCAAGCTATCTCATACACACAAGTAATATCTATATAGATATATACATATAATATATATATAGGCATGTATATACTATATGCCTATATTACAAGACAAGGCAACTTTCATGCCTTCATATATTTAGACACTCTAACATAGGCTATATGCCTATATCACATATGAGTTACATGATATAGTTATGTATATATGTATACAATACCATCTAGGCTATGTGTACGTGTCCAACATAATGTCGATGTGCAAGGGTGGAATGAACTAAAAAGGTAATCCTTCAACCAAACAATACCTAATCTATATGTCAGTCATGGGACTGAACAACTGAATACAAGACAAATAATAGTACTGGAACTAAATAAATGCCTGGACTGATATGAAGAGATAATATGGACTGCAATATATATATATATATATATATATATATATATATATATATATATATATATATATATATATATATATATATATATATATATATAATATGAGGAAACAATGCACAAACTGTTCTCAGATTGACACGTATATATATGTGTGTGTGTCATGTATGTGGTGTGCTAACATTGTGTGTGTACAATAGGGTGTGTGTATATAGGGTAAAGTGTGCCATGTGTGTGTACATAATATGGGCTAGGTGTCTCAATGTGTGTGTGTACATAGGAATCAATAGTGTGAGTGAATTAGCTATTCTCGATTTTGAGTGTAATGTGAGTGAGCTATAAGAGAAACAGTATACACAAACAGTGTATCAATCTCAGGAAAATCAGTAGATAGCAGTAGTGTGTGTTTATATTCTCAGGTTACACTTATGTGTGTGTGTGTAGGTAGGTGTAAACAGTGCATAATTTCTCGAGAAAATTCAGTGTAATGTGTGTGTGCCAATATGTGAAAACAGTGTATTAAAACTGTTCTCAGTTTTGACAGTCAATGGCATACGAAAACCCAAGAATCCCCAATCAATGTGAACCCTAACATGCACATTAATTCTCAGAGAAGATATGGGATTAATCATAATGGTTTAATCATTCAAAATCAGTTTAAACCAATGTTAATCTCAGAAAATTAATATATAGTGAACTACGTATCAGAAAATTGGGGATAAACCAAATTCGAAATCCAAATTCAATTAATAGCAAAATCTAATGGTTGGTAATGATATGTATATGTGTCATAGAGTCACACGTGTCGAGTGTCCACCAAAACAGGACACAATCGTGTCCAAATTATTTTTTAACACACACGAACACAAATGACACAGTGCAGTCTCGTGCACATGTCCACGCGTGTGTGTCCGTGTCTGTGTATGTGTGCGTGTGTGTGTGTGTGTGTGTCCGTGTCTGTGTGTGTGTGCGTGTGTGTCCGTGTCCGTGTGCGTGTGTGTGTGTCCGTGGGAGAGGAGGAGGAGGAAGGAGAGGAGTTAGGTTAGGGTTTACCTGAGGAAGAGGAGGAGGAGGTCGAATTGGGGGAGGAGGAGCTCGAGGAGGAGGATCTCGAGGAGGAGGAGCTCGCCGGAGGGGGAGGAAGTCGCCGGGGGGGAGGGGGTCGCCGGGGGGGGGGGCACTGACAGAGGGGAAGGGAGTCGCCGGGGGGGTGGGGGGGGAAATGAAATTTTCGGGTTTTCGAGTGAGAATGAGGGGGAAAGAAGGCAGCTGCGTGCCCTAAGTAAAATAACTTAGCGACGTCACGTTTTGACGTCGCTAAACATCGCCAATTTGGCGACATGTACATAAAATATGTCGCTGAACGTCGTTTTTTCGGTGACGTAGTACCCTCCTGTCGCAGAACATCGCTAGACAGCGACGTTTTGCGACGTGTTTAAAACGACGACGCTACTGGCGACGCCATTTATTGCCGTCGCTACAGTACGTCGCTATTTGATGATATTTTAGTAGTGAACATGCGCTTGAAGCCGGCGAAGGAGTGGATGCAGTTGTCCGGCAGATTGCGATACCAGTCGAAGGTGACTCCTTCCAATGCCCCGATGAATAATCGTGTGAGAATGGCATCGTCATGGGGCAGATGGTCGATGGTGACCTCGAAGTAAGTAATGTATTGACTTGCTGAGGTTTTGCCATCATAAGGATTGATGTTGAATGGCTTATATCTTGGTGGGAAAAGAATATCCCTCCATGCAGTAGGGTACGGTTGCCGTATTCTGAGGTCTTGAGAGTTTTCTCGAGCGTAGAACATGGCTCGGAGCTCTTGGACCTCTCTTCTTGCTTCATGGGCCTCATCCACAGCGGTGGGGGCCGTTGTTTCAGGAGGATCGTTGCCCGGGTTTGGTGCCGCCGAATTCGAGTCTGCATTGACCGTGGGACCCGCGCTTGTTTGGCCTGGCGTCCCTCCTTGCAGAGTTGGAAGGGCCGCTTTAATCTCGTCTACAAACTTGACCAAAGCAAGCAATATGGCTTCGAGACTGTCGATGCGCTGGCGATCACTGGAACCACCTTCGTTGCTGTCTATCATGAATACCTTCTTCATATAAGGAGAGATAGACGGAGCGGTGGAGGAAGCGCCCTCCGAATCGTACCCCTGTAGTGAGAAGTCATCGGGGTACGTAGGTATGTTCCCTTCTGTTTCAGACTCGAAAGGAACAGTACCCCCAGTCTCCGAGTTCGCCTTGTCTTGGGAGTTGTGTATGTCCTCGGGGACGTCGAGGTTTGCTGTATCCGATGGGAGAGTTGTCTCCCCTGGCTCGTCTTCTTGGAACATCGGATTACTGTGGAGGCTCGGAGGGGTGCTACCCCCAGCCCCAGCAACCCCCTGCGTTGTGGACGACGATTCTCCCACTGTAGCAGATTTTGTCTTAGAACGAGTACCTTGGTAAACTCCGGTAGTGGGCACCCGTTGGACGATAGTCTTTTTGTCGCAGTGGTTGAAATCTTCGGGCTGGGGACATTTGCCTTCTTCCCCCTTCCATCAGCGGGGACTTTCCGAGCGGTATTGCAGGAGGCGACGGGTAGTGCCTCGTCTTCTGAAGATGGCTGTTGCAGTCTTTGAAAGACATACTACCGGTCTTCTCGTATCGTCGTGCTGTTGCAGCAGCAGTTGACGATGACTTGGGTACAGTGACGTTCGTGGGAGGACTCTTTGCACCCCGATGCATCTTCTCTTTCCTTGCGTTTGTGGAGGATGGCCTCACGCAAGTCAGATGGGTCTGGACCGACCATGTTTACTCTCGAGATTTTGGAAGACTTTTGCGAACCTCTCTGTCCGTCTGCCGCCGGGGGCTGGACTCGAGTGGTTCTGTACAACTTCCCATCTGAGGCCCGCGTAGCAGTATGCGGAACGCTCGGATGGTCAAAGGTCAGATCAGCGGACCGAACTCGCCAGGCTCATGCTGCTTTAGACTTCTTCGCTCTAGTGCGCACGGGCACATAGTAGGAAGAGTCTAAGTGATACTGGAGAGAGTCAGACATATCTTCTTGGGAGCACAAGAGATCAGGGCCGTATGAGAGGCGGTCGAAGACAGAGCCGCGGGGAGTAGGCGTCATGCGGCTGTCATCGTTGGTCGTTATGCGGCTGGCAGACGTAGCCGCATAAGCTTTCTTCATGCGGCTGGAAGTCTCAGCCGCATGAGTCTTCTTTATGCGTCTGGATGATCTGGCCGCATGGATTTTCTTCATACGGCCGGTAGATCCACCCGTATGAGCCTCCTGCATGTGTTTGACAGACTTGGACACAGGAGTGCTCGGCTTCTTCTTGGGGCGCATAGAGTCGCTCTTTGTCCCTGCAAGTCCGGCATCGTAATGCTTTCCTCTGCCGGACTCGGGGACAGCAGAGTTCTCTACGGCTCGAAGTGGAGCCGTATGAGAATCACCTTCGCCGCCTTGGGTACCAGAGCGTACCCCGTCCAGAGCTTGTGGAGGAGCAAATGATTTTGGCCTCCACTCGCAGCGAGCTTTCTTTGTGCGGGTTCGCTTCTGGATCGGGCCAGCACTTCCTTCAGAGAGCATCTCTTCAAACGCTTGTTGGTCGAAACGGATGACCAACTTCTGTTGCGTGGAGCCAAGCTTGGCTGCATCCGACTGCTTCACCAACTCCTCAGCCGTGGAGAAGTTTGTTCCCAGCAGAGTCGCCATCGTGTTTGCCATTGATTGTAAAAGTACAGAACAGTTTTATGGGAGGACTGAACTTAGACTCACAATACAAACTCGCTTGTACAAAAAAAGCCTAGGAAGGAAAGCCTAGGTACAACAGACTAAGTACAATTATTTATTTCAGATTTTTGGGGGGTGACGATAGAGGCTCGGGAAGGCGACGGCAGCCCTGCCTTACTCTTTGGATGATCGGTATGCAGCCTTGGCTCCAGAAGATTTGCTCAGCGTTGAAGAAATGCTCTCTTTGCTCCCTCTCTGCTTTTTGCTCCAAGTCTTCTAATGCTCTCTGATCTCGAAAAGGGGTCTCTCTGGTCACACTCTCTCCGTTGTGTATATTACCGGGGAATGTGTATTTTGTAAGGGAATGGCACCTTGCTATTTATAGGAATGGGGTGTGATCATTAGGGTTGCCAATGATTGCTTCCTGGAGATGGCAGCGGCCTGTGGATTGGTCAATCTAGGTCATTCATTTTGATTGTGATGAATCTGGACCATTAAGTGTAGATTACACCAAATCTCATCAGCAATTAATGCTGATTGGAATAAATCTTCCTCATAATGATCTTCTGATGTCTGCAAATAAATTTGATTTATTCTCCTGCCACGTGTCCCAGATTATTGGGATTTGACCCAATCTCTGATTGCAATAAATCTGGGAAATTGATCGGCTTAGGACACGTGTCCTAGGAGCCACTGGGGGGATCTGAACCGCATGAAGATGGAGCCGTATAAGATTTGGGCTGCATAAGGTTTGGGCCACGTGTCAGGGCTGCTTGGGTAGTGGCCCTCCCCCCTTCGAACCTTTGAACCGCATGGAGGTGATCATTGCGAGCCGTATAGGGATGCATCCGCCTGAGCCGCATGGAAATGGTCCGCTTGAGCCGTATGGGAAGGCCACCGCTTGAGCCGCATGAGGCTGTTTCTGCCTGAGCCGCATAGGACGGCTTCATTCTGAACCGCATGGGAAGTCTTCGCTCGAGCCGCATACGAACGCCCACGTGGCAAGGCCACGTGGCATTTTTATGGATCTCGGGGGATTGTGTCAGAGATCTCTTTCTCTTCCCTAGGGGTCTGTCATTATGACAGAGTCATAATTGCCTCTCTTGTGTCAGGGCTGTCACTTTTTCTTTTAGAGTTGTCAGCCGTCAAAGTAATTAATGCAGCATAGGGCGGAGGGGAACACTGTTACGCCACGTGTCTTCTGAGCTGCATGGGATGTCTTGGGCCGCATAGTCCCTTATGTCGCATGACTTTCTGAGCCGCATGGGCTTTCTGAGCCGCGTGGATTATTTTCCAAGCTTCTACAACAATATGTTGGGTAGAGACAAATCCAATACCAACAAGCAAGCAAAGAAATACATGGAAATGAAATGAGTTTGGCGAGCGAAGCGAAGATGATCCAAGTGCAATCATCCTTAAAAAAATAGCAATAATCACGGCTAGAGCTAGAATACCTGCGAAAGACAAGAGCACACACCTGGCGAGATAACCAGGTCCTCAGAGGGACGTAACAAGACACATAATATCATGCCAATAAACTAAATAATAAAGCTCAACAGAAAAGTATGCATGAGTAAAGGTTCCTAACCATCCTATGTGATATGCATTTTGAGGACAATGTTCTACGCAGGGGCTGTAACGGATTCACACAAGCAAGTAATAGAGAGTGGCCGTCAAGTAGCGCTCATCCGAGACACTATCGGCCCTGGGCAGAAGGTAGTGCTCATAAGAGTCACCCTCGGCCCAAAATGTGTGTAAAAATTAAATGTAGCCCCTACGCTAATAACTGTCCCCTCCCCCCAATGATACTATACATGTGTCGACTCTACGACACTGTTTAATCCTTAATAACTGCCAAGTCTTCTACACAAATCTATTAGCAGTTATATCCTAACGCACGGCCTGTACGCACTAATGATCAGTCAGCACGTAAGTCCGCATCTATATGCGACTCACAACTCATACACAATCCGTGGCACATCGTGACAGTTTATGAGATGCACTAAACATACGGTGGTCCCTTAACTCTAAGCCAATTGCATAAAGTATAATAATTTGCATCTATATATATTTTTGTAAGAACAACATAAAGAAAAAGCATGCATGATATTGAGCAAGAAATTAAACAGTAAATGCAAGGTGTCTTACCTGAGGTTATGTGCAAAAGAGAATAATCCAGTAGCTCGAACCGGCAAATAAACAAAGCAAGAAAAGCCAAATCCCACAGATGAATCCGGATGCTGTAACAAACATCACGAACGAGTTTGGAATATAAGATATGTCTAGAAAATGTCTGTCTAAAAGTTAAATTTTGGAACAGGGGCAAAATCATAATTTTGGGTCAAATCGACGTCCGTCGTTGGACCCGCTTTGTACCGAAATGCGCGCCAGAACCTACGATCTCTAAAGTCGTCAAACTATATGTCTACGAATTTGTTTTGATGAGACGAACCAAACGGTATGTCCAATTTTGGATTCCGGTGGACCGTGCACAAAATTGCCCGTTGAGTGGGATTGTGGGCCCGCCAAAATAGCGTCCCGATCAACTGTCTTAGAATCGGACCAAACTTGGCTCACAGGACCAGAAGAATAATTCGAGTCCAATGGCACAAGTTTCGTTACGATTTGATGAGTGTACACAAAGTTGTGACTTAATTTGCAAAGGGTCGATACAGGGTATCTCGACGGATACGCACTGATTTCGTCGCGCACATACGACAAAATTAGGTTCCGTCAGTTTCCACACGTCAAAAACATCCATACGCGCCTTTCGATGCGTATAGTGTGTGACCACGTCGCCCGGTTTGTCGGGGCGCACGCCGTATCGGGTGTTTTTCTACTTTTTGAAAACAGAATTTATAATTTTTTGGGAAACTTTAACAACATGTTACTTTTTACACACTAGATGAAAAGTGAATCCAGAAGGTGCATTACAATCTTGGTTATGTTGTCTTTGACTGTCTTTAATTAGTTTTTACGAAAGTTTAATGGACATCGAGAAAAGTGGCCGACAAGTTGATGTTTCAACACAGTTTTCAATATTCCAGAAAAGTAGTTTTTTCTCCAACTTCGTCTCGATTGTTCGAGCAAATTAGATAGCCATGTCAAAATCCACATAGGAGATCTCGAAGAGGGTCATGTTGGCTTTCTACACGAATTTACGGATCTAAAAACGAACAAGAATCGAGAGAGAAATCAAACGAAAAAGTGGGATACCATAAAATGGAAAACTGTTGTTGTTGTTGTTGTCGTGACGACCGGGAGACGGGACTGCTGTCGCTCCGGCGAGATTGGACACGCACGCCGAGGAGAGGGAGGAGGATGGAGGAGGAAGAGGAGAAAGGAGGAGGAGATTAGGAATTTTCTTTTGAGAGTTATATATATATATATATTTTTTTGAGAGTTATATATATATATATATATATATATATATATATATATATATATATATATATATATATATATATTTTATATATATATATATATATATATATATTATATATATATATATATATATATATATTTTATATATATATATATATATATATATATATATTATATATATATATATATATATATATATATATATATATATATATATATATATATATATATCCAAATGAACCCAATCAATTTTTTACAAAATTCAAAAAGAAATTTTAATACCATCTATCATATATGAAATCAACTTAAAAACATATACATATATATTTAAATTCATTTGACATTAAAATCAACTAAATAATAATAATAATATCTAATAGGATAACATATTTATTAAATCTCCACAAAATAACTTTAATAATAATAAATTAATAAAATTGTTCCAATTGGTGAACTGTACCACACACCCTTATCCGGGTCCAGGAACATGTACAATCTTGTAAAATATTATTTAAAATAAAATACCAATAATTGTACAAATATTTAAATAATTAGAAATTGTACATAAAATTCTAAAATAATTTAGGAGATATTTCTAAGTACATAAAATATGTCTACATGGCCACATTTGGTCACACTACCTGCTTACATGGGCTAAAATTTGGTTCGGGTCCAGTTCGGACTGAATTGGACAAACCGGATCATCTAAAAATTAATATATAAAATAATATTTAATTTAAAATACTTTATATAAGTCCATTCACAACTCTGTCTGGTTTTTCTAGTTTGGTCATTACCATGGCTAGGCTTCCTCCGGCATGGCTAATGTACTAGTCAAGGCACACTACTACATTTCTGTGCCAAAATTCATGGTAGTCTTGTGTTACAAAATTCAACAGTGGCTACGGTCCTTAAAAAATAAATAAAACCAAAATTATATAAATTCATTTTTAAGTCTAATAAAATAATAATAATAATAATAATAATAATAATAATAATAAATAGGAGTTTTACATCCTACCCAACTTACAAGAATTTTGTCCTCGAAATTTAGGAACAATAGGGTAGATGGGGTTGAGGGATAGAAGGAGTAGTTTAATGCGAGGATATAGCCACATGACTAAAGTGATACCTTGGGTCCATTTCTCAAGTACAGTGCATTCTCTCTAAAATAAGTAAAAGACAAGAACAATAAAGGGTTCAAGACGATGCTATTGAGTACCATACGTGATTCATAAACGACGAAAATAATTCAAAAGAGAATTGCCAAGGTTATCGTGGATGAGACTTTAAGGCAAGTTTAACTATGTCTCCATCCACGCAGAATAATATATGATAAGCGAACCAAAGTGCAATAGGTTGATCAGACCATCATGCACCGGTTCTGATTAGACAATTTGTTAGTGGGTGCACCCAATAAAATATGTCATGATCAAGCTTGATAACGAAATAAGCTTGCAAAACTGAAGCTACATTAGCAGCATGCACTACAACAAAAAACCCTTTTAATAACGCTCGATAAGACGTATTGATGACGCCTGATACCTAAGCGTTATCAAAATTCGAAATACCTTTATTTCTATGATGGTTTTGACTAATTCTGGGCTTTTTATGACGTTTATAAAACAAAGCGTCATTAATAGTTTAGAGCGGTGGCAAACTTGTAATATTTTGCAAATGTATTAATATGTTTGAAATACCATTCGTCGTCTCTCTCCTAAACAGACTTCAACTCTCTTTCTTCCTTTCTCCATCCAAAAAAATTAGGGTTAGGGTTTTGAGAAGAGAAGGATGAAGAAATCGGGTCCGAGCAGAAATCACTGGGAGCTCTGCGGAGAAGAAGCCTCCCTCTACTGCACGGGGTCATCCTGATGGGAAGGACGGTGTTCTCCTGCAGGGCCCCGGCACCGCGACGAGCAGGGAGTGCAGGCAGGGGCTGGAGAGGGTGATCGGCCTGGCGCTGGACCAGGCGACGCTGGACGCCCCCACTTTCACCACGCGCCAGCAGCAGATCGGCTTCTGCCCCCGCCGTCCCCGCCGCCCCCGCCCCGTCCAGAAGCCCGTCTGGCAGAGCGGCGAGACCTACACCCTCCTCCAGTTCGAGTCCAAGGCCAAGCACTTCGAGCGCTCCCACCTCAAGAAGCTCCTCTCCTCTGGAAGGCTCGCGCCGACTTTGACCCCGCTCGAGACCGAGTCCCTCTTCTGGAAGGCTTGCGCCGACCGCCCCTTCTCCGCTCGAGACCGAGTCCCTCTTCTGGAAGCATATAAATTCTCCGATGCATCAATTGCGGTATATTTCTCGGTGGCAATTTCAACCTTGCTATGTATTTATTTAAGCTACTAAGCCCTACTTTTTTAAGGAATCACAGTATAAATCTGAAAGAGAGGCATCTAGAGATGCTCTTTGGCTATGTTTGGATATTGGTTTGCTTCTACTCCATTCATGTCATTTGCTACAGAGGAACTATGGCAGCGGCTTCACCAAGCCAAAGGAAAACCTTGGACAGACTACAGAATCAACAATGATATCAGAGTATCGATCCATCAATTGTAGAGGTATATATGCAATATGTTATAGAATTTGAAGTTTTGTCTATCTTCCATGTTTTAAATTTTGTTTCATCATTCTAATTTCATTTGCAGGAATGGACAAATGGAAACATTGAAAGCGACATAGAAATTATTATTGGTGCAGTGAGCAAACATAGATCACTCCGCCAAGCAATTGATAAAACTGAAAGGTATATAACTGCAAATAGGCCACATTTTTTGTGTATCTTCATATTAGGCCACATTTTTGGTTAAACTAGTATTATTTATAGTATCAATGTTTGGACAATAGTTTGACATAAAAGATTTATAGTATCAATGTTCGGACAATAATTTGACATAAAGGTTTTATTCATGAAGGAGAAATAGCTTCAGATTCTCCAAAAATTCTAGCATCACACTCCCATTCACCATCCTAAGCTCTTTCTAACAATTCTATCAATCCTGGTCATATAGAGATACTGAGTTTATTGAAATGTTAATGTCTGGTGATTAGGCCGAAGAGATTTTCGGAGTGAATTAGGTTCCAAGGCTAGCTATGTTCCAGCAAGATAACATGAATCTTCAACATAATGCAGTAATTAATAACGGAGAAAGTCACTCCGACAAAATGACATGTAATTAATAAAAATCGGATTTGTGCCTACATACATATTTTCTATAAAACTTTAATCCAGACTTGTCTCAAAAAAGTGTAGATATCCAAAATAACACTAACAACAAATTTTTGGGTATACTAAATTGACCAGAAACTTGGATGAATGATTAATAAAGCCAGCCAATCTGACCAGGAACCACCAAGAATTCCCAGCTAAGGGAGTGGAAAGAAACTACATATCTAAATTCAATTAACTTTTCCATGATAATTATAATGACAATTAGCACAACAATTACTGTGTACAAGAACTATCAATCCTCTACGAAATAATGATCACCAGACACTCATATTCTGACTCTGACACTCTGTAAAAAAAAACTAATATCAATGAAAATCAAATTAATCCAATAACTTATAAATCAAATTAATCCAATAACTTATAAAACATTGTAATAAAGAAATAGTTCCAGTTTCTAGTTGCTGAAGGTTAGTTTACATTGTAGTAATTTCCTGGTTTTAAGCATGGTACAGGGAAGAGTACTGAGCCCCATGGATGTGCTGGAAGTTCTAAGAGAGGCTTACGAGGAGGCAGAGAAATGCCTGAACATAAACTACTACAGCATCAAGCGAGGAACTGAGGCACTCATTCTACTTCTTCAGCTGGAGCAGACAACTAGGATAATGAATGTTACTTCTGACCTTGGACAGCTCAAGGTAAAGGAATCCATTTCATTATGCTTTCAAGCCATCATATTGTTGCTCTTTTTGAATCTGTTTGTTGATGAAATTTGCACAGTAACCAAAGAGAACTTTCGCTTCAACAAAATTTCTGTACATTAAGCTAACCATATTACTTGATTATTAACCTGATTCTTTATGGTTACTGGACCCATAGGGTAACATAGAAATCCTGTCAGTATTTGTAGGCCAGGGGTGTGCATGGGGGGCCGGGGTTGTGTAAGAGAGGGGTTCAGCTCTGATGTCTCTAAAAAAAATCTAGTTCTTCGAGTATTATGCTCTGGGTAGTAATTTTGAAAATTAGTCCTCATTTGCTACCCCTTCATGAAAAGAAAATTATGGAATTGATCCAGCAATAGAGACATGATGCAACATAAAGTATCTTTATGGGCATCCAGAGCCAAAGCCTGCTTGAAGATCGACCGTGAAGCTAGTGAATGTTCAGGTTTTGTTTCACATGGACTGAGATACCTACTGTGTATTGCTTTCTTACTGTAACTTACAATAGAGGAATTGGTTGGCAGTTTCTTTGATGACCATCACATAGGAGTGAGTTTACTGCTCCTCAGTATCAAAAAAAGAATATGTTGCATGAGAGTTGCTCATAAATGTAAAATCTTATAGGCGTCTTTCGACATTCATGCTTTTAGTTTCTGCATCGCTCTACTATCTTAATTATTTTACTCTTAAGTTTTCCTTGCATGGTTCCTTTCTATAACACTGGAGTTTGCAAAGAAAATCATCCTAGAAAGCTGAATACAGTGATAGGCCTGATTTACTTACGCTTAATGGGCTCTCAGTAGAGCCTGACACTAATAACTTGTAGAAAGCACAGTCAAAATTTTGTTAATTAACAAGGTCACATTGTCATAGATATTGGAAACTCTCAAATGAAGTAGAAAACCTTTTTGCTTGTATTAATAGTTGAGCAGTAATTAATTCTGTGACTGATGAATTGCAGGTCCTAACAAATGGCATAGAGGTAAAGCTGCAAAGGAATGCTTTTAGTGTGATTGAAGCCCCGACTGGTCTTGAGGAGAACAATGATGTTGAATGTGAAAATATGCTATGGAATGGTTCTGATATATGTATTTGGATGTCCTATTTTAAAAAAATATAATGAAGATGGTGATATATATTATGTATATTTGTAAATGGATTAAATGGTACTTTATAACATTTAGATGTTTTCTTGTGAATATGGTTCAAAATGAATATTTTGAAATTGAATTGAGCAACATTGAGCATTGATCTATAATTTTTTGGAAAGTAATATATAAATGTGCAGAATTGAGCGTTATAAATGTGCTGAATTGAGTCTATATAGATTATCCATTCATAACGCTTTCAAACTACGCTAAAAATAAGTGTAGCAGAAACTCATCATATTCATGACGTTTTTATTTATGACGCTTTTAAAAAACATTTATAACATCCGTTTTCATCACACTTGCTTTGGAAAAAAAAGCGTCATGGTTTGTCATTAATGACAATTTTTAGCCGTCATTAAAAGGTATTTCTGTTGTAGTGATGAGATAGTCACACAACAACAAAAAATTCTTTTAATAACGCTCGATAAGACGTATTGATGACGCTTGATACCTAAGCGTTATCAAAATTCGAAATACCTTTATTTCTATGACGGTTTTGACTAATTCTGGGCTTTTTATGATGTTTATAAAATAAAGCGTCATTAATAGTTTAGAGCGGTGGCAAACTTGTAATATTTTGCAAATGTATTAATATGTTTGAAATACCATTCGTCGTCTCTCTCCTTAACAGACTTCAACTCTCTTTCTTCCTTTCTCCATCCAAAAAAAAAAATTAGGGTTAGGGTTTTAAGAAGAGAAGGATAAAGAAATCGGGTCCGAGCAGAAATCACTGGAAGCTCTGCGGAGAAGAAGCCTCCCTCTACTGCACGGGGTCGTCCTGATGGGGAGGGAGGCGTTCTCCTGCAGGGCCCCGGCACCGCGACGAACAGGGAGTGCAGACAGGGGCTGGAGAGGGTGATCGGCCTGGCGCTGGACCAGGCGACGCTGGACGCCCCCACTTTCACCACGCGCCAGCAGCAGATCGGCTTCTGCCCCCGCCGCCCCCGCCGCCCCCGCCCCGTCCAGAAGCCCGTCTGGCAGAGCGGCGAGACCTACACCCTCCCCCAGTTCGAGTCCAAGGCCAAGCACTTCGAGCGCTCCCACCTCAAGAAGCTCCTCTCCTCTGGAAGGCTCGCGCCGACTCTGACCCCGCTCGAGACCGAGTCCCTCTTCTGGAAGGCTTGCGCCGACCGCCCCTTCTCCGCTCGAGACCGAGTCCCTCTTCTGGAAGCATATAAATTCTTCGATGCATCAATTGCGATATATTTCTTGGTGGCAATTTCAACCTTGCCATGTATTTATTTAAGCTACTAAGCCCTACTTTTTTAAGGAATCACAGTATAATCTGAAAGAGAGGCATCTAGAGATGCTCTTTGGCTATGTTTGGATATTGGTTTGCTTCTACTCCATTCATGTCATTTGCTACAGAGGAACTATGGCAGCGGCTTCACCAAGCCAAAGGAAAACCTTGGACAGACTACAGAATCAACAATGATATCAGAGTATCGATCCATCAATTATAGAGGTATATATGCAATATGTTATAGAATTTGAAGTTTTGTCTATCTTCCATGTTTTAAATTTTGTTTCATCATTCTAATTTCATTTGCAGGAATGGACAAATGGAAACATTGAAAGCGACGTAAAAATTATTATTGGTGCAGTGAGCAAACATAGATCACTCCGCCAAGCAATTGATAAAAATGAAAGGTATATAACTGCAAATAGGCCACATTTTTTGTGTATCTTCATATTAGGCCACATTTTTGGTTAAACTAGTATTATTTATAGTATCAATGTTTGGACAATAGTTTGACATAAAAGATTTATAGTATCAATGTTCGGACAATAATTTGACATAAAGGTTTTATTCATGAAGGAGAAATAGCTTCAGATTCTCCAAAAATTCCAGCATCACACTCCCATTCACCATCCTAAGCTCTTTCTAACAATTCTATCAATCCTGGTCATATAGAGATATTGAGTTTATTGAAATGTTAATGTCTGGTGGTTAGGCCGAAGAAATTTTCAGAGTGAATTAGGTTCCAAGGCTAGCTATGTTCCAGCAAGATAACATGAATCTTCAACATAATGCAGTAATTAATAACGGAGAAAGTCACTCCGACAAGATGACATGTAATTAATAAAAATCGGATTTGTGCCTACATACATATTTTCTATAAAACTTTAACCCAGACTTGTCTCAAAAAAGTGTAGATATCCAAAATAACACTAACAACAAATTTTTGGGTATACTAAATTGACCAGAAACCTGGATGAATGATTAATAAAGCCAGCCAATCTGACCAAGAACCACCAAGAATTCCCAGCTAAGGGAGTGGAAAGAAACTACATATCTAAATTCAATTAACTTTTCCATGATAATTATAATGACAATTAGCACAACAATTACTGTGTACAAGAACTATCAATCCTCTACGAAATAATGATCACCAGACACTCATATTCTGACTCTGACACTCTGTAAAAAAAAACTAATATCAATGAAAATCAAATTAATCCAATAACTTATAAATCAAATTAATACAATAACTTATAAAACATTATAATAAAGAAATAGTTCCAGTTTCTAGTTGCTGAAGGTTAGTTTACATCGTAGTGATTTCCTGGTTTTAAGCATGGTACAGGGAAGGGTACTGAGCCCCATGGATGTACTGGAAGTTCTAAGAGAGGCTTACGAGGAGGCAGAGAAATACCTGAACATAAACTACTACAGCATCAAGCGAGGAACTGAGGCACTCATTCTACTTCTTCAGCTGGAGCAGACAACTAGGATAATGAATGTTACTTCTGACCTTGGACAGCTCAAGGTAAAGGAATCCATTTCATTATGCTTTCAAGCCATCATATTGTTGCTCTTTTTGAATCTATTTGTTGATGAAATTTGCACAGTAACCAAAGAGAACTTTCGCTTCAACAAAATTTCTGTACATTAAGCTAACCATATTACTTGATTATTAACCTGATTCTTTATGGTTACTGGACCCATAGGGTAACATAGAAATCCTGTCAGTGTTTGTAGGCCAGGGGTGTGCATGGGGGGCCGGGGTTGTGTAAGAGAGGGGTTCAGCTCTGATGTCTCTAAAAAAATCTAGTTCTTCGAGTATTATGCTCTGGGTAGTAATTTTGAAAATTAGTCCTCATTTGCTACCCCTTCATGAAAAGAAAATTATGGAATTGATCCAGCAATAGAGACATGATGCAACATAAAGTATCTTTATGGGCATCCAGAGCCAAAGCCTGCTTGAAGATCGACCGTGAAGCTAGTGAATGTTCAGGTTTTGTTTCACATGGACTGAGATACCTACTGTGTATTGCTTTCGTACTGTAACTTACAATAGAGGAATTGGTTGGCAGTTTCTTTGATGACCATCACATAGGAGTGAGTTTACTGCTCCTCAGTATAAAAAAAAAGAATATGTTGCATGAGAGTTGCTCATAAATGTAAAATCTTATAGGCGTCTTTCGACATTCATGCTTTTAGTTTCTGCATCGCTCTACTATCTTAATTATTTTACTCTTAAGTTTTCCTTGCATGGTTCCTTTCTATAACACTGGAGTTTGCAAAGAAAATCATCCTAGAAAGCTGAATACAGTGATAGGCCTGATTTACTTACGCTTAATGGGCTCTCAGTAGAGCCTGACACTACTAACTTGTAGGAAGCACAGTCAAAATTTTGTTAATTAACAAGGTCACATTGTCAAAGATATTGGAAACTCTCAAATGAAGTAGAAAACATTTTTGCTTGTATTAATAGTTGAGTAGTAATTAATTCTGTGACTGGTGAATTGCAGGTCCTAACAAATGGCATAGAGGTGAAGCTGCAAAGGAATGCTTTTAGTGTGATTGAAGCCCTGACTTGTCTTGAGGAGAACAATGATGTTGAATGTGAAAATATGCTGTGGAATGGTTCTGATATATGTATTTGGATGTCCTATTTTTAAAAAATGTAATGAAGATGGTGATATATATTATGTATATTTGTAAATGGATTAAATGGTACTTTATAACATTTAGATGTTTTCTTGTGAATATGGTTCAAAATGAATGTTTTGAAATTGAATTGAGCAACATTGAGCATTGATCTATAATTTTTTGGAAAGTAATATATAAATGTGCAGAATTGAGCGTTATAAATGTGTTGAATTGAGTCTATATAGATTATCTATTCATAACGCTTTCAAACTACGCTGAAAATAAGTGTAGCAGAAACTCATCATATTCATGACGTTTTCATTTATGACGCTTTTAAAAAAACATTTATAACACCTGTTTTCATCACGCTTGATTTGGAAAAAAAAGCGTCATGGTTTGTCATTAATGACGGTTTTTAGCCGTCATTAAAAGGTATTTCTGTTGTAGTGTCAAAATATGAGCAAGGGAGGTACTGATGAAAGAAGTTTTTAGATAGTCCAAGATCTTTTAAAATCAAGGCTCGTCTGAAGTTTGGGCCTATACAGTTGTCCTAGTGTTTCTTTTTTTATGGCTTGGTAGACTAGATAAGGTAGGGTCCTCTGAATTTAGTCTAAGTGAACTTACCAACGTGGTTCATAAGAAAAGGTTTGTTAGGTGGTGAGGTATTCTACCCAACTTACAAGAGTTAAGCTAGTAGCGTGATGGGACAATGGGTCAAGCAATCAAGATAAAGCACAAATTTAAGCATTTAAGGAATTAAGTAGAACAAAATCATATATCGGTCGAAAGAATTGAGTCGAGATGGAATCCCTATCTGTGGTCAAAAATATATCGGTATCCTGGTAAAGGTTATAGTTTGGCCATTTTGACCAAAAGGTCATATCAAGAAATAGAGTACAAGGAGATGGGTTTTGGTGGGACATGATATGTCTACAGGAAGGTAGGCTTGTCTAGGTCTTATATGTGAAATTTGTTGAGAGGAAAAGTCTAGTATTGTGCTCCAATATCCAAGTCATGGTAAGGGACGCCAAAAGATCTAAAATAGAAAGTGGAAGTTTACGAGGTGATAATTAATGCACAAAAAAAGATCAAGTTAAAGCATGAAATAAAATTAATTAAAGAATCCAGTAAAAATAATTTAGGAACACAATTCTGGAAAGAAGATAGTCTTCTAGATGAATACAGTTAAGGAACCATTAACTAATTATTTAAATTGTAAATGGATTAGAAGGTCGCATTAAAAGATCTAGAGTTGAAGGAAGGTCGAGTAAGTCGAGATGGTAATACAGTCACATAGCTGGGTAGATGACTAACAACACTTATGTATATACTACTATCATGGTCATGAGTGACATGGCAATTAGTGTGGAATACTCAGTAGGATTATCTTGTGGCCTACCATTAAAATTTTAGTTCAAGTATCCTTCAAAAGTTTCAAAAAAAACTTTCAAAAATATACCACCAAAATTTGTATTCACTGCAAGTCATTCAATTTAATCATGACCAAAATTTAAATCACTTTCATAAGTCTCAAAGCAAACTTTATCACGTTACTACTAACCTTTTCCAAAATTTAATATTTTCATTCCAACTTTTAAACTCAAGAGTTCATCAATCATAAATCTATATAAAAGTAAACTTCCATAACAAATCATAACTTTAAAACTCTAAAAATTTTCAAATAACCCTCGAGATAAACTCTTAGCATATTAAAAGCAATCTCAAAAAAAATTAAGCTCAATGCTCTCATCAATTTTAACTTCTATTCATGCTAAGTTATTCCAACAAAATCACAACTTTTAAATGGTAACTTCCTTTAATCAATTAAATTAACTTTCCATCACATCCTTCGAAATTCTTCCAAAAATTTTAATATTAGCAATCCCACATTAAACTAAATTTTCAAATAATCTTATCAGTCAAAATCTTTTTTTACCAAAATCTAAATAGATTTGTAAATCCTCAATCATAGGACACAATTTAAAATAAAAAATTCTCAAAAATCGTTTTCAATTATTGTAAACCAAAATTTACCATCATTACTTCCACTTATAATTCAAAATTTACTAAACACAAAAATCACAAGTTGTACAACTCGGTTTAAATAACTCCTACGGCCATTTTTAAAAGCAAAGATCATTTTCAAACCAACTTTATAACCGTTCAAAGGTGTATAACCATAATCCAATAAATCATAAACATCAAAACTCAAAAATTAAATAAATTTTATATTTTTTCAAAGATGTATATCTATCACCCAAAACTCATAAATATCACAACTCGAAAAGCAAATCAATTTTATACTTGTGCAAGGATGTATAGCTATAACCCAATAAATCATAAATATCAAATCTTGAAAATCAATCAATTTCTTAAATCAAGTATGAAATTCTATAAATCCTCTGGTGTTTACTATTTAGAAATCTCAAGGTTAAAACTTTCTGTGGTAATATCCTACTTTACCAATTACTAATCATTAAATTACACTAAAAAGCCTTTTTAACTCAACTAGAGTCTTGAATGTATTCCAATTGCCAATATAACCATTCTAGCCATATGTGTTTGACCTATGAGCATATACTAGTGTAGTCAACTTCCTAGTTGACACTAAGCACGAAAATAAGAATCGACGGTAAAAAGGAATCAACCAATATGCAGTTCAAGGAGGTCGAACAAGAGTTCAAAATTTGAAACCAAAGAAAGAGGTCAAGCTGTATGGATGAGATTCCTAGATTATAATCCTATGTTACAGGCTCACATCGGTACAATTACGTAACCGAAGTGACAACTGACCTGCATGGGCCACCACAAAAACATGTAACGCCCCAGTCCCAAAATACGTAGGACTAGGAACGTAGACATGCCAGCTGTATACATACGAAGTATACCCCAATATATGGAAACCTCGTATGCATACATAAGCTGTAATATGTAGTAGAAACCATAACGACTAATCTCATCCATAAAATAAAGAAAAAATAAAGATATCATAATACCAACTATGAAAAGTCTTTATACAATATGTTGGGCGGAGACAAATCCACTACCAACAAGCAAGAAAAGAAATACATAGAAATGAAATGAGTTTGGCGAGCGAAGCGAAGACGATCCAAGTGCAATCATCCTCGAAAAAATAGCAATGATCACGGCTAGAGCTAGAATACCTGCGAAAGACAAGAGAACACACCTGGCGAGATAACCAGGTCCTCATAGGGACGTAACAAGACACATAATATCATGCCAATAAACTGAATAATAAAGCTCAACAGAAAAGTATGCATGAGTAAAGGTTCCTAACCATCCTATGTGATATGTATTTTGAGGACAATGTTCTACGCAGGGACTGTAACGGATTCACACAAGCAAGTAATAGAGAGTGGCCGTCAAGTAGCGCTCATCCGAGACACTATCGGCCCTGGGCAGAAGGTAGTGCTCATAAGAGTCACCCTCGGCCCAAAATGTGTGTAAAAAATAAATCTAGCCCCTACGCTAATAACTGTCCCCTCCCCCCAATGATACTATACATGTGTCGACTCTACAACACTGTTTAATCCTTAATAACTGCCAAGTCTTCTACACAAATCTATTAGCAGTTATATCCTAACGCACGGCCTGTACGCACCAATGATCAGTCAGCACGTAAGTCCGCATCTATATGCGACTCACAACTCACACACAATCCGTGGCACATCGTGACAGTTTATGAGATGCATTAAACATACGGTGGTCCCTTAACTCTAAGCCAATTGCATAAAATATAATAATTTGCATCTATATATAGTTTTAAAAGAACAACATAAAGAAAAAGTATGCATAATATTGAGCAAGAAATTAAACAGTAAAGGCAAGGTGTCTTGCCTGAGGTTATGTGCAAAAAAGAATAATCCAGTAGCTCGAACCGGCAAATAAACAAACCACGATGTGCTTGTTTGAGTCCATAGAGTGCTTTCTTAAGCTTGAAGACGTGATCAGGTTTTTAAAAATCTTCAAAACCAGGGGGTTGTTTCACAAAAACTCTCTTTTAAAAATTTGTTCAAAAATGCACTTTTCACGTCCATTTGAAATAATTTAAAATCATTAAAACATGCAAATGCACAAAATATGCGGATGGCTTCTTGTCTAGCAACAGGAGCATAAGTCTCGTCATAATCAATCCCTTCTTCTTGATTATAACCTTGTACCACTAGACGTGCTTTGTTGCGTAGAACTTGTCCATCTTTACTGAGTTTATTTCGGAACACCCATTTTGTACTAATTATTGATTGACCAATAGGTTTAGGAACAAGTTCTCAAACTTGGTTTCTCTCAAATTGATTTAGTTTCTCTTGCATGGAATCAATCCAAAACTCATCAGAAAATGCATCATCTATATTCTTAGGTTCTATTTGAGAAATAAATGCTATATTTGCTGCTATTTCAGAATCCTCAAGAGAGGAGCGTGTACTTACACCTTTTGATACATCACCTATAATGAGTATCTCTGGATGATCTGGTAAGAATTTTAATGAATTAACCTTTTGAGTCAGATCTTCCACAGGACTCTTCTCAGTTTTTGTATGTGCATCTTAATCATCACTGTCGCTAGATCTGTGACTATTTAGCTCATCAAAAGTAACATTAATTGATTCTTCAACAATCATAGATCTTTTATTAAAAATCCTTTATCCCTTACTCTTAGCAGCATATCCGAGAAATATCCCTTCATCTGCTTTAGAGTCGAACTTTTCCAAGTTGTCCTTGGTGTTCAGGATAAAACAGCGATATCCAAAAACTTTAAAATAAGAAATATTTGGAATCTTTCCAAACCAAAGTTCATATGGTATTTTCTTCGAGATAGGTTGAATTAACACCCTTTCAAAATATGACAGGCTGTACTAACAGCTTTTGCCCAAAAATACTTAGGAATATTATGCTGATTCAGCATGACTCTAGCCATTTCGTTTAGAGTATGGTTCTTCCGCTCCACAACACCATTCTGTTGGGGAGTTCTAGAACAAAAAAAATTCATGGTAATATCCACTATCATTATAAAACTTTTTGAAATTATAATTTACGAATTTGCTACCATGATCGCTTCAGATACGAGTAATCATGAAGCCTTTTTCATTTTATACCTTTTTGCAAAATATCTAAAATTCAAAGATAACATCACTTTTGTTTGATAAAAAGTAAACCCAAATAAAATGAGAGAAATCATCAACAATAACAAAAGCGTAGAGCTTACTGCCAAGACTAGCGACTCTACTAGGCCCAAATAAATCCTTATGAATCAACTGCAAAGGTCTAGAAGTACTTACAGCGTTGATGGATTTAAATGTAGACCTATGTGCTTTGTTCTTTTCACAGTAAGCACATACCATATCTCTCTTGAATGGAATCTCGGGGAGTCCTTTTACCAACTTCTTAGTACTGAGTCATGAGATAGTGTCCATATTTGTATGTCCTAGTCTCATGTGCCAAAGCCAGCTTTCATCAAGATTAGCTACTAGGCATCTACCTGCATTATTAGTATTATCCAAAAAGTAAACATAAATGTTGTCCTCTCTAATCCCTTTATATACGGGATCACCAGATAACATATCATATATGGTACATTTGTCTTTCACAAAATTGATACCATAATCATTATTATCCAAATGACTTATGCTTAGTAGGTTTTGTTTCAATTCTGTTACTAGACAAACATCTTTTATTACTGGATAAGGAAAAATACTGACAGTACCATTACCAATAATATTATCTCTCAAATTATTTTCGAAGGAGACGTATCCTTCTTTCTTCATTGATAGCGTGGCGAACAAAGATGCATCACCAGTCATGTGCTGCGAACATTCGCTATCGAGGATCCATTTGCTTTTAGCATGAGAGGGTTGAGGGTCTACCTACAAAACAAGTAGATGAATCCTTTGGTACCCATTTACTGAAGGGTCTATTATGATTAGTTTTAGGTCTCAAGAATAAAGTGTGATTGTCAACAAGTTTCCTTGCCAAGCAATTCTGTGATATGCGTTCGTGTGTACCACAATAAGTGCAAGTTAGTTTAGAACCAGTAGTGGTTAAAACTGTGTTCACATGCTTGTTTGGTTTCTTGGAGAACCTATAAGTGAAAGCATGATGATAGTCGTATTTCTTCTATGCTTTATTATTTTTAGTCCTCTTAGGTGTATGCTTAGCATTAGGACTAAACTTAGGCTGTGTCACAGGTATTGCCTATTTGCCTAACTTGATTTCTAACTTTTTAGAAATTGCAACAGACTCTTCATATCTAGCAGTCACATCTGAGAGTCTTTGTTATGTGACTAAGTGCTTCTTTTTCTCTCTGTCATATAATTCTTGCATTTTGACATAATCTCTTTCTTTCTTTCAATCTTGAGGATAGCCTCCTGATAGTCTACCTTAAGTGTGGCTATCTCTTCCGTGTTACTGGTAGTAGACGTCTTTTTAATATCTTCAATAAGATTGGACAGTCTAGCTATCTCGGTTGTGTATGCCTTAATCTCTTTTCGAGATTGCTTATACTTTTCAAGCACAGTTTTATGATCTTCAAGTAATTAGTTAAAGGCATTTTCTAATTCATCGAAAGTAAAATCATCATATAGAGGATTTGAGGATACCTTATCAAATGCCATAAGACAGACATTGGTATTTCTGCAAGGTCTGTCTTCTTCCTCTGTATCACTGGCATCACTTTCATGTCAGATGCTTGTGCTGGCATACTTTCGACTGGGTGTTGCTTTTCTGCTTGATCTTGATCTGTCATATGGACTGCTTTTTTTTTGAAGTTGGGCAGTCCTTCTTCATGTGCCCTGTCTTCTTGCATCCAAAGCAAATGGTTTCATCATCATTGCTTTCTTGGATATCTCTCTTCCTTCTGTTTGATTTCTTAAAATTTAGGAATTTTCTGAAGTTCTTCACAAGTAGGGCTTGTTCATCACCACTTGATGATTCTTCATCAGAATCATTGCATGTTGATTTTTTTGCTTGAGCTTTGAAGGCAATAGATTTTTTTTAGATTTTCTTCTTCAAACTCTTGTAGATCAAGCTCATGGGTCATGAGCTTGCCCATCAGTGTTTCCAAGGATATAGTGGTGAGATCGTTTCCTTCAATGATTGTTGTAGCTTTAGGATTCCAGTTCTTGGTTAGAGCCCGCAGTACTTTTCTGATCTTCTCATGATTGTTGTAATCCTTACCAAGGGATTGCAGAGGATTAGTTATATCAAGGAAACGAGTGAACATCTGTGTAATTGACTCACCGGGTTTCATCTTAAAAGATTCATATTCCTGTGTTATTCTACTAATTTTGGATTCCTTCACTTGGGAAGTACCTTCATAAGTTACCTCAAGAAGTTTCTAAATTTCATGAGACATTTTACAGGTTGAAACTCTGTTGAACTCCGTTTTGTCAATTGAACAGAATAGTGCATTGATGGCATGAGCATCTAGACTAGCCTTAAATTTTTAGCTTTAGTGTATTTGTCATAAGGCTTGTCTACAAGCTGGCCTTTAACTACTGTGGGTGCTGGTTTCTTATAACCATCAATGACTATAGACCAAAGATCAAAGTCAAGAGATTTTAAGAAGAAAGTCATCCGTGTTTTCCAATAGGTATAATTTGTACCATCAAATCATGGGGGTCTATTTGTGGATTGCCCTTCACCGTTGAATATTGATTTCACGGCTGCCATATATACTCTCTGATATTTGTTATATTAGAATATAACCTGCTCTGATACCAATTATAGGACCGTTGAGCACCTCTAGTGGGGGGATAAATAGAGTGTGTGTGTGTGTGTGCAGCAAAAAATAATCACCAATTCAAAAATTAAAGTTATAACTATGGCAATAAATAAGAGACAGTAATAAATATAGCAAGAGATAGAGAGATCAAACTCAGTGACACAGCGATGTATACTGGTATCCCTCTGAGAGGACTAATCCAGTCTAGAGTACTCTTGCTCGATGTTAATCCACTATGGCACAAGCGAAATGAGGGCTTTCAGTCTCTTACAATACCGTGCTTGGTGACAAGTGCACGACCAACTTCACAACACCGTGCTTGATGACGAGCGCACGACCGGCACCGCAACAAAGATAGTTGTTGTACTTAGAATGACCTCTTTACAACTCTTGGACACCAAAAGACTCTAAATCAACGTAGATATTACTGGCTTTTGTCTAAGAGAAGTATATGTGCGATTTGAAAGCTTTAGAACGTTTGAAAATACTTGTTGAGTAGAGAAGAGAAGATGAAGAATGAATGAGTGATTTGAAATGAAAAACTCTCTTCTATTTATAGGTGTTTTCTGGGACCGAACTCAGGCAGAGTTCTGGCAGAGTTCTGATGCAAATATTTCGCATATAGACGTTGCATGCAGATTTGGAGGCAACTGTCATTTGAATTCAAAGTGACCGAACTCGGGCAGAGTTCGGACCGAACTCGATTTTGAGTTCTGTCACGGAAAATTTCAAAATATTTGTCAAAGACTGTTTGTACAAGTAATTTAGAATATTTTATAAAGATGAAATAGAAATAGGTAGGCTTTTTGAAAATTTGGACTGGGATAAACCTAAGCCAGTATTACCTAGTCGATTTTACAAATTTAAGTCCTAGACTCAATAAAGATAAAATACAGAATAAATTATAAAATGACTCAAACTAAATCCCATTGAAATTCATCTTCAGATTGATGATATCTATGCTTTGTTGATGCAGTACAATGCCCGTTGATATCGATTTCATATACCCTGAAATGATTAGCAGCAGTTTGTATATTTTGTGTATTGACTTAAGTGCATATCGATTATCAAAATCGGGTGTGACCATGGAATGGGCCAACAGATAGTAGTAGTCAAATGATATTGTTTTGAGCTTACCCCACCTATACTTATACAGGTGGACATACAGCCTTACCAACCATACATGATCACCCTGAGCAAGGCAAGTATACTCCTCGGATTTGTTCATTTCTCATATCTTGCATGTTCATTCTTGAATCTCCTTGATTGATACGATGTATCACGGGATTGTCTGGTTTTATGTTTCATGCATTACCTGGTCTGGGAGGGGAAATACTATAGATAAGTGATCAAATCCTGTTACTACTCATGTGAATAGCTTGGGTCCCGTACCGTGCACGCGGGACCAAGGCCATACCATTTCATGATCATTGCATCTACCCAAGCCAATCACAAAATCTAGATGTATTTCAATATTGCACATGTCAGGATTCAGGTTGTATTTCAGGATTCATGGTTGTATTTCATATTCAGGTTGTATTTTATGATTCAGGTTCTACTTCATGTTCAGGTTATATTTCATGTTCAGGACTCATACCATGTTTCCTGTTTTACTTTCTGTATTTTCTGCTCAGTTTCATGTCTTGTCTCATTTCCTGTATTTATATATTTTTCTGCTTCTTGATTCATACCATGATGTTCATGTTCATTTTCTTGGATATACTTAGCTCCGCTCCTGACTAGGATATGTTGCAGGTGTACTTGCCGGTGTACTTGCAGGGTACCATTCTACCCTATGGGCCAGAGCCCAGGATATTAGTTGAGCATGATGAGACTTAGCTTGAGGCTTCAGGTTTAGACTATTTAGCTTTACTTCTAGATATTGTCTTTATAGTTCATAGCATTTTTCATTCATGTGATTCTGGTACTTCATGATATCTGGATTTGTGGATTATGGTGATCTTTTTGGGAACGTTTTTAGATGTTGTGATTGTACACATTTATGTTTATCTGGTTAGATTTCTCTAGCTTGGTACAGCTTACTTCGTCGTGTCAAACGAGAAGGCTGGGCGTGTCCGACTCGTGTCCGAATATTCAGGAGCGGGTCGTGACACGTGGTGCGCTTGCAATTATTGGATCTTGCCCGCAGCTGGGGGGCAGCGCAGGCCGTTGGATTAGCCGTACCCATTGCTTGGGCAGTATTCAGATGGAGATTCCAGACCAAGTATTTCGATGTTGTAGCTCGGTACGATCTACAGACGAGGTTCACCAATTTGAAGCAGATGGGCAGAACGGTTAACGGATATTCGGTCGAGTTTTCGAGACTTAGTCGATTTGCTCCCACCTTGGTAGCGATCGAGTTTCGACAGAGCCCAGCGGTTCCCATAAGGGCTCTATCTAGAGATCTTATTAGTAGTGGAGCAGTTTGAGCATCGAACTTTTGATACGATATTGAGAGCAGCTATGAGGCATGAGTGTACCTCCCAGAGGATCGTGGACAAGACCGGAGGTCGGAAGAGATCTCACGGCCAGATGAATCAGTCTTCAGGACCAACCCCGGCAGCTAGGGCTTTGACCATTGGAGCTCCGAGGCGGACGACCTCAGTGACGTCGGTTCAGAATTCAACCCCGACGTACCCTCAGCAGCAGAAGCAAAAGCAGCCTTCCGCAGTGGGATGTTCATACTACGGGAAGCCGAGGCATGTGGTATCAGAGTGTCGCAGAGCACAGAGTTTGTGCTTGGTTTGTGGTGCCCTGGACCACAGGGTTAGAAACTGCCTGAACAGGGGGAGTTCATCTTCATCAGCCTTCTCTAGTCCTTCAATTAGTGGACCAGCACCAATCCAGCAGTAGCAGCAGTACCCGTTCCCAAGGTCACTGCCGACGCAGGCCCAGGCATTCCAGCAGCACAGACCGCAGCAGTATGCCTAAGCCTAAGCCCTGATCCAGAGGAGGCAGAGAATTTTTTAGCAGAGGAGACCTGCACCCAGAGGACATGGTCAAGTGCTGGCTTTGACCATCGGAGAAGAAGGATTGGCACCAGGTGAGGTAGTGGCAGGTACTATTCTCGTCAACTCCTTTCCAGCATCAGCGTTATTTGATTCTGGTGCATCACATTCATTTATGTCTGCACGATTCGTGACACGAATAGGACTGGAGCCCGAGTCATTATCAGTAAGGCTCAATATACTTACTGGTAACGGACTTGTGGGAGTAGATAGAGTGTTTTCCTCGTGTCGGATCGTAGTTAGCGGTAGAGAGTTTTCTGCTAGACTGATAGAGTTCCCGATGGCCGATTATGATGTGGTCTTAGATATGGATTGGTTGAGGGACCAGTATGCTATGATAGATTGCCACATTGGCAGGGTTATTTTTCACATTCCAAGCGAACCGAAGTTTTTTTTCTTTCGAGGCAAAGTTGAACCTCCTTCTCCAGTATTGCGGATGGCCGTAGCAGCAGTGCAGTTACCCCGGATAGTTAAGGAATTTCTAGATGTTTTCTCGAAAGAGCTTCCAGAAATACTGCCAGAGCGAGAGATCGAGTTTACTATCGACTTGATTCCCGGGACAGCACCAGTGTCAGAGAGAGTCTACAGGATGGCGCCGTCAAAGTCAGAGATATTGTACAAGATGATTGAAGAACTCAGGACCAAGGGATTCATTCGTGCTAGTGGATCGCCTAGGGGAGCTTCGATGCTTCTTGTGAAAAAGAAGGATGGTACGTCCAGATTATATGTAGATTATCGTACCTTGAATTCAGTGACAATCAAGAACAGATACCGTCTCCCGAGGATAGATGACTTGTTTGATCAACTCAAGGGGGCAGCAGTATTCTCGAAGATCGACTTGCGATCAGGATATCATCATATCAGAGTCAGAGAGCAGGACATCCCGAAGACAAACTTCAGGTCTTGTCACCCCCAGTTTTCGAATTAGGGGTATTTTTGTTATTTTCCAAGTTTTATAATTTTTGGGAATTTTATTTGATTTTATAGGATTTTTAGGGATTTGTTTGATTTGGTTTAAATTTTATCCAATTTGGACTTAAGTTGGAGACCCGGGTAGTCTGGACCCTAGTGGAACCCACATACTAGTTGGACTTGGCCCACATGCCATCCTAATTAGGCTAGAAACCATAAACCCTACTTCCATGGCTTAACTAGTCATTTTAGAGGCTTAATTAGTTAATTAGAATTAAACCGAAATAAACCGAACCATACTAAACCCGAACCAACCTAAACCAAGTCTAATGGGTTTGGAGGCTTATTGGATCTCCACCCAAACCCAATAAACCTCCATGGCCGGCCATGATAGGAACAACCCCCTCCCCTTTGCTTCATCACAAAGCAATCTCTCTCTCTCTCTCTCCATTTCACTTCTTTCTTCAAAGCTCCTTCTTCTTCAAGCAACCCAAATTCTAGGTATGCCATAAATTCCCCATTTATTTCTCTTTTGCATTTATTTCTTCACAATAAGTGTAGACGAGACCAACCTCTACACTTTGACCATAGCTTTTATTAGGTTTCCTAAAAACTAGTTTAGGGATTTTGATTAGGGGTTTTCTTAATTAGAGTGGTGTATATATATATATATATATATATATATATATATATATATATATATATATATATATATATATATATATATATATATATATATATATATATATATATGTATATGTGTGTATATATATTAATATGTATTGTGTGTGTGTAGAGGAATGGTGGTGGTGGTGGTGTGAGAAAGTGTATATGTGAGAGTGTGAGAGTGTGTGTGTGTGTGTGTCTATATATATATATATATATATATATATATATATATATATATATCTATATGTGTGTGTATGAATTTATATATATATAGATGTGTGTGTTGTGAGATTATATATATATATATATTTGGATATGTGTGTGTATGAATTTACATATAAATAGATAGATATATATATAGATAGATAGATAGATAGGTATATAGATAGATATATATATATAAAGAGAGAGTGGAAGAGGAAGGAGAAGTAGAGGAAGTAGGAGTAGAAGAATTAGAAGAAGAAGGGGAATAAGAAACAGCAGAATAGTAGCAGCAATAGCACTAGCAGGAGCAGCAGTAGTAAAAGGAGAATGAGAAGGAGAATGAGGGGAGAAGGAGAATGAGAAGGAGAATGAGAATAAGAAGGAGAATGAGAAGGAGAATGAGGGAAGAAGGAGAATGAGGAGGAGAATGAGAAGAAGAATGAGAAGAAGAATGAGAATGAGGGAAGAAGGAGAATGAGAAGGAGAATGAGAATGAGGAGGAGAATGAGAAGGAGAATGAGGGAAGAAGGAGAATGGGGAGAAGAATGAGAAGGAGAATGAGGGAAGAAGGAGAATGAGGAGGAGAATGAGAAGGAGAATGAGAAGGAGAATGAGAATGAGGAGGAGAATGAGAAGGAGAATGAGGGAAGAAGGAGAATGAGGAGGAGAATAAGAAGGAGAATGAGAAGGAGAATGAGGGAAGAAGGAGAATGAGGAGGAGAATGAGAAGGAGAATAAGAATGAGAAGGAGAATGAGAATGAGAAGGAGAATAAGAAAAAGAATAGGAATAAGAAGAAGGAGAAGAATAGGAGTTTGAGATGAATCGGATATGGGTTGTAAGGGTTGGTAATAATTAGAAATAGTCGCCTAGACCTAGTCTTGACCTTGGTTGACAACGGTTGACTTTTTAAACCAAAAGTCAACTATGGGTCAACACTTTACCCAATTTAGTCCCAAATTCCATTAGACTTGGACAGTTGACCAAAGTCAACTGTTAGTCACCATTGACCTAGGGTTGACCTAGAGTTGACCAGAGTTGACCCGTTGACCAAAAGTCAACTGTAAGTCAATTTTTGACCTAGTTTGATTCGGATTGACTTCCAATGTTCTCCTATGACCAAGGTTGACCTAACTAGACCTGTCTTGACCTAGTATGACTTTGTTAGGCCTAATATGACTTAGATTGACCTAGTTTGACTTGGATTGACTTCCTGTGACCTTGTTTGACCTTGGTTGACCTAGTGTGACCTAGTTTAGCTTGGTGTGACTTAGTTTGACCTAGTTTTTGACTTAGACTTGCATATCATGACTCGATTAGCTTTTCTTTCGTTATTAAACCATGTTTTGACTTGTAGTATCTCATCTTTAGGTCTGTGATTACTCTGAGCGTCTGTTCACCTTATCAGCTCAGGACCACAGGCGAGTACATTCTCTGATAATATTTCTGTTTTATGATATCGTCTTTGTTTCTAGTATTTAGTGTAGATATCCTTGTTCTCTTGACACATTGTTCATACGGATTGGTATTGTCTGGATCTCGTTATAAGATGTTATTCCTCTTATATATGGTATACACTGGGCAAGTCTTCATTGTTTATTATTCATTGTATAGATACGATTCCTGCGAAGGCTAGCTACCTTATCAGAGAATCACGTGTCATGACGTGTCATGACTGGATCCACTATATTAGTCAGGGATGGGGGTGTTAGCGTAGATATGTGATCAATACCCCACAGTATTATATTGTATTATTATTGTATAGTGTTAATCGTACACTCACGTATGATTAGCCAGGCCAAACATTGTATCAAGTTCTAAGTCGATCACATGTTGAAACTAATACTAAACTCACATAGATATAGTTCCAGATTTTTGTACATGATATATACTGTTTTCTTGTTCTTACATTCAGTTACAGTCTTGACATGCCTTACCATGATTCATGTACACATTATTTACCTCGTATATTTTCTCTATTTACTGCTACATTTTCAATATCGTCTAACTAGAACTGTTATTTGAGATTTGTGCTCGTTCTATCCTGACTAGATATGTTGACAAAATTTTACAGATTATGGCGAGGAGGATTGTCCTACCTACTACGGTCCTCATAACGTAGTTGGCCTAGACTTGGAGACCCTAGTTCAGCAAGGGTTAGCTCCAGCCGATGGAGCTTTAGAGTAGCTTAGCTGGAATAGTTAGTACTGGACTTTGTCTCCAGATTACATTTTGGCTTGTTATTATTTTAGTAGTTGTATTAGAGATTGTTGACTCTGTGACTCTGGACTTGTGGTAATCTGTGTTAGATTTTCAGGATGATATTTCATATCTTGTTGTCTTTATCTTTCGGTATCATCTATATTTCTTAGAGTTTGTGATTGAGTATATTATATTGTCATTGCTTGTCCTCCATTCGGAGTTGACCGTTCTTGACAGATTTTGATATTATAATTGTTGTTAGATAGTAGACCTAGACAGCATTTTATGTCGTTTCTGCGGCGTAGGCTGGGACGTTGTCACGCACTCATGCCCTTACATCGGGTGCGGGTCGTGACAGGTCTAGGTATGGGCATTGGGAGTTCCTTGTTATGCCATTTGGAGAAACCAATGCGCCGACCGTATTCATGGACCTCATAAACTGTATCTTCATGCCTTATTTGGATCAGTTTGTGATTGTGTTCCTAGACGACATCCTGGTCTACAGCAAGAGTGAGACGGAGCACGAGCAGCATCTCAGAGTTGTCCTCCAGATTTTTAGGGAGCACCAGTTGTATGCCAAGTTAAGTAAATGCGAGTTCTGGCTCGATCGCATTTAATACTTAGGTCACATCATCACCAGAGGAGGAGTAGAAGTGGATCCTCAGAAGATCGTGGCTACTGAGACATGGACAGTACCCAGTACAGTTGCAAAAGTCTATAGTTTTCTTGGCTTGGCTAGCTACTACCGGCGATTTATTTTAGACTTTGCTCGGATTTTAGCGCCATTGACCCAGTTGACCCGCAAGGATGTACAGTTTGCTTGGACAGTAGAGTGTCAGGATTCTTTTGAGAAGTTGAAGCGAGGCTTGATGACGGCACCCATTCCCATGCTTCCAGATGGAACCGGGGGATTCTCAGTGTATTGTGATGCTTCAGGCAGAGGCTTGGAATGTGTTCTGACGCAGCATGGGAAGGTAATAGCTTATGCGTCATGAATACTTCATGATCATGAGAGGTATTACCCAACCCATGACTTGGAGTTAGCAGCCGTAGTGTTTGCACTTAAGTTGTGGAGGCAGTACTTGTATGGAGATAGGATAGAGATTTTTACCGACCACAAGAGGCTGAAGTATGTTTTCACCCAGAAGGATCTCAACATGCGTCAGAAGAGGTGGCTAGAGCTACTTGTGGATTATGATGTCAACCTGCAGTATCACCCAGGAAAGGCCAACGTTGTAGCAAATACATTGAGTAGGAGAGCCGAAGTTTATTTTCTGACGGTACAGCCAGAGTTGTTAGCAGATCTTCAGAAGATGGGTATAGAAGTTATCCTTCCTACCGGTGTGGCGTTGATGGCCAGTATGTAAGTTGAGTCCAGTATAGTTGAGAGGATCCGGATAGCACAGTCAGCATATTTCAAGCTTCAACGACTCAGGACAGAGTGCGAGGCAGGATGAAGGCCAGAGTTGTATACCATAAAGACGGTATACTTCAACATGGGAAGCATCTTTGTGTACCCAGTGGAGATATTAGACAGGAGATCATGGCAGAGGCTCACAGTTCTCAGTATTCGATTCATTCCGGCACTACCAAATTACAGTACTTTAGCGACGGCCATTTAGCGACGGAAATTTTCCGTCGCTATTACCGTCGGATCACCGACGGATTTGTGACGGAATACCGACGGAAAGCAGTGGACAATTTTTTTTATTTTTTTATGTCCATATCCGTCGCTACGCCGTCGATAGGTCGTCGGCCAAGTAGCGACGGTTTTATATCCGTCGCTAGAACGTCGTATATTTTGGCGGCAAAAGCCTAAAATATTGGCACGAGATTTACTGACGACTTAGCGACGGAATAATCCGTCGCTACTCTGGCGCGAGATTTACTGACGACTTAGCGACGGAATAATCCGTCGCTACTCTGGCGCGAGATTTACTGACGACTTAGCGACGGAATAAACCGTCGCTACTCCGTCGCTAATTTCTGTACGCTAACTTAAATTGAACCGACGGGGGGGGAAATTTTCATTCCCCCCCAAAATACTCTCTCTCTTCCCTCTCCCTCTCTCCGACGATCTCCCTCTCTCCGACCGGCGATCTCCCTCTCTCTCTCTAAGGTATGCTCTCTCTCCCCCCCCTCTCTCTCTCTCTATCTTCCTCTCTCTCTCTCTCTCTCTTTTACGATTTGGGGGGTTGGGGGGCTGTCGTAGTGGTCGGAGAGGGTGTGGGGCAGGGGGGTTTCGGGTACGGGGTGGGGTGGTCGGGGCAAGGGTGGAGTGGGGTGGTCGGGGGCAGGGGGGTCGGGGAGGGGGTCGGGCAGGGGTGGGGGGGGTGGTCTGGACAGGGGGGGTTCGGGTAGGGGGTGGGGTGGTCGGGGCAAGGGTGGGGTGGGAGAGGGGGCAGGGGGGTCGGGGAGGGGGTCGGGCAGGGGTGGGGGGGTGGTCTGGACAGGGGGGTGGGAGAGGGGGTCGGGCAGGGGTTGGGGGAGGGTCGGGCAGGGGTTGGGGAGGTCGGGACAGGGGGGGGCAGGGGGGTGGGAGAGGGGGTCGGGCAGGGGTTGGGGGGGTCGGGCAGGGGTTGGGGGGTCGGGGCAGGGGGTGGGAGAGGGGGTCGGGCAGGGGTTGGGGAGGGTCGGGCAGGGGTTGGGGGGGTCGGGACAGGAGGGGCGTAGGAGGGACTCTGGAGTCCCCGCGCAGGAGTCCTCCTTCTCCTCTCCCACAGACACACACACACACACGGACACACACACACACACACGGACACACACACACACGGACACACACACACAGACACACACACACACACGGACACACGGACACACAGACACACACACACACACACAGACACACACACACACACACACACACACACGGACACAGACACACGGATACACACACACACAGACATATATATATATATATATATATATATATATATATATATATATATATAGGCATAATTTTAAGTAATTTATTAATAATATATATATATACACAGACACACGTCGTGAAGTCTAGTATATATATTTGATTAGCTAAGGTAGAAGTTTAGCCTAATTAAGGTTAGTTTTGACAGAGTTGACTTGGACTCCTAATTTGACCTAGAACTAGCCTAGTTGACCTATTTGTATTTCGATTGATATCATATGAATAGTTTGCCTAAGATTTGATTGGGTTGGTTTTAATGTATGGGTAAATTAGTTTACCTTATTTTAGAGTATGACTACGTAGCTAGTGTGTAGAGTAGTATATGGTTACTAGATCCTAGTGTAGAGTAGTATGTAGAGGAGTATGGCTACTAGGGATATATAGATATGTAGGTCCATGTGTATCTGTATCGGACTATCGCTATCGGTATCGAACTATCGCTATCGGTATCGGACTATCGCTATCGGTATCGAACTATCGGTATCGATCGAACTATCGGTATCGGACTATCGCTATCGGTATCGGACTATCGCTATCAGTATCGACCGTATATACTTAGTATCGGGCGTAGCGGATTAGTATCGATCAGTATATAGGTTTGGGTTAAGATCAAGGTTCAAAGTATCGGTATCGGATTAGTAGGCCGAATAGGAGGCCGAGATAGTCGAATGAGAAGAAGGGAAGAAGGGAGGAGCAGATGGGTCCAGAGCCATGGTGGAGGAGGAGAAGTAACATGAGAGCAGTTTCTGCCGTAACATCTCCTGGCTCCGCTGGCAACTGAAGTCCAGATGCTACAAAGGACGATCCTTCGCTGAAATCGACTACAACACCCATCAGTTCAAGTTTATTCCTATATGAGTAGATTCCAATGCCATAGAAGCCATCAGTTTGTTGACCTTCCTCTATGGCATTGGAATATACTCATATAGGAATGAACTTGAACTGATGGGTGTTGTAGTTGATTTCAGCGAAGGATCGTCCTTTGTAGCATCTGGACTTCAGTTGCCAGCAGAGCCAGGAGATGTTACGGCGGAAACTGCTCTCATGTTACTTCTCCTCCTCCACCATGGCTCTGGACCCATCTGCTCCTCCTTTCTTCCCTTCTTCTCATTCGACTATCTCGGCCTCCTATTCGGCCTACTATTCCGATATGCGTTTGATACGGTCTACCTAACCTATATACTGATACTAATCTGATACTCTCTGATATTAAGTACATCCGGCTTACTAGCTAGCGGATCCACCAGTTACATGATTATATACTAATTATGTTAGATTGTGATACTAAGTAGCCTCGTCGTAGGCCTAGCGTGTTATCCACAAGTTTAGTTTTTCTTACGATATGAGTATCGGTATCGGGCTATTAATTCTTATGTTTAGTTTGTCTTACGATACAGATATTCACATCAAATCGAGCATGAATCGTTACTTTATTGATCGTACATGGATGTACAAACGACAACACGAGAGCAGAATTGGTGTGAGTGACGATTTTCAGGCAGGTGTGGAAGTATTTCTTAAGTATGCCATGAGCAAAACTCAGTACATGGACGATAACAAAATCAAGTGTCCATGTGTTAATTGTCACAATAGACGTTTCGAAGAAGTGATGACTGTGAGAGATCATTTGACCCGTAAGGGTTTCGTACGTGATTACGGCCTGTGGTCATCGCAAGGTGAATTATATTCAGAAAGACAGGCTGCAGAAGCTGGTACTTATGCTTTTGATGATAATGCTGCAACGGATGTCCTCGAAGACAACGGATGCTCTGTGGATTATGGAGACATACAGAACCTTGCACGAGATATGGTGTATGCTGCGGCAGGGCCTAATTTTGATCCGGAGGATCCTAATCCTGAGGCAAAGGAGTTTTATGATATGTTTAAGGACGCAGATACTCCTCTATATCCTGGTTGTGAGACTCATTCCGCACTATCAGTGACGATGCGGTTGTTGAACATAAAGTCTGATTTTAACTTGCCACAAGCTTGCTATGATCGGATCACACAATTAACTAATGAGGTGTTACCGAAGGAATCAAAAGAGCTCCCAAGAAACTTCTACAAGTCAAAGATGATGGTCCGACAACTGGGACTGGGGTACGAGAAGATAGATTGCTGTCGCAACGGATGCATGTTGTATTACAAAGAGAATTGCGTATTAGAAAGTTGTTGGTTCTGTAATGCAGATCGTTATAAGACAGTACAGGAAAAAGAAAAGTCAACTAGAAAATGACGTCCTTACAAGTATATGCATTACTTGTCGATCACGAAGCGCTTACAGAGGATGTATATGTCTCTGAATACAGCAGAACACATGACGTGGCACAGTAAAGATCGCATAAAGGACGAAGGAGAATTGTCACATCCTTCGGATGGGGAGGCGTGGAAATATTTTGATTTGTGTCATCCATATTTTGCTGCAGATCCTAGAAATGTACGCCTGGCGCTATGTTCTGATGGCTTCGCCCCTTTCGGACAGTCGGGATCTCAATACTCATGCTGGCCGGTCATTCTTACCCCTTACAATCTGCCACCATGGATGTGTATGAAGACTCCTTATATGTTCTTGACAGCTATCATACCCGGTCCCAAAAATCTGACAAAGAACATCGATATATATTTACAGCCGTTGGTGGATGAGCTGAAACAGTTGTGGGAGATCGGCGTCACGACCTATGATATTTCCAGAAAACAAAACTTTCAGATGAGAGCTTCACTCATGTGGACAATCAATAATTTTCCAGCATACGGTATGCTGTCGGGATAGAGTACGCACGGCAACATGTCTTGTCCGATATGTATAGAAAATAGTAAGGCGTTCCGCCTTAGACATGGAGGAAAAACTTCTTTCTTTGACTGTCATCGTCAATTTCTGCCAACGAGACATCCTTGGCGAAAGAACAAGGACGCGTTCAGATATAGAAAACAAGAATTTTCTAAACCTCCTGCCAGATTGTCGGGATACGATATTTGGGAAGATGTAAAGGAATTGCCCACCGCAATAGAAGATCCATCGAACAATCGTGTCGAGGGGTTCGGACAAAGCCATAACTGGACCAAATGGAGTATCTTCTGGGACTTGCCTTATTGGAAAGATAATCTTATTAGGCATAATCTTGATGTCATGCATATCGAAAAGAATGTGTTCGATAATGTCTTCAATATCGTTATGGATATTAAAGGAAAGACGAAGGACAATCCAAAAGCAAGACAAGACATGGCCGAGATATGCAAACGTCATAATCTAAACTTGATACAAAGGGGAGCTGGTGGACAAGTAACTAAGCCGATAGCGCCATACGCATTGAGCAAGGAAGATAGATTAATAATCTGCAAGTGGATATCTACTTTAAGATTTTTCGACAGCTATGTGTCGAATTTGTCTAGATGCGTTGATCTCAATGAACGCAAGCTAACAGGAATGAAGAGTCACGACTGCCACGTGTTTATGGAAAGATTACTGCCCATTGCGTTGAGAGAGTTGTTGCCTTCTGCTGTATGGGTTCCGTTGGCCGAGCTGTCTACATTCTTCAGGGATATCTGTTCAACTAAGCTCACGGTGCAACATATGATACAACTTGAGGAGAAGATTGTCTTAACAATTTGCAAGTTAGAGAAAATATTTCCATCGGGTTTCTTCGACAGTATGGAGCATCTACCGATTCATCTAGCATATGAAGCCCGTGTCGGTGCATCTGTTCATTATCGATGGATGTACCCCTTTGAAAGGTAAATAAAAATCGATATAATTTAAGTGGATTTTACAATTCATTGTTAATTCTCAAGATAATTTGTCTCTCTAGGTATCTACATCATCTAAAGAAGAAAGTTGGCAACAAGGCTCATATAGAGGCTTCGATATGCGAAGCATATCTTATCGAGGAGGTGTCAAACTTTTGCTCCATTTATTTCGATACTCATGTTGAGACAATTCGAAATAGACCTCAAAGGAATGACGAAGACGTTGAGGAAGGAGGTATATTCAATTTAAGAGGCAAGCCTATTGGGGCTAGTAAGAAACGGTGGTTGAGTGACGATGAGTATGATGCCGCTCACCGATATGTCTTGTTAAATTGTGACATACAAGAAGTGAGAGATTTGGAGAAGTAAGTGACTACACCTCGTTATAATCTCTAATTTGGTGAGGTAAGTGACTACACTAATTTTTATTCTCTCTAACAGTGTATTTAGAGATGAAGTCAAAATAAGGACACCCGATATTACCGATGAGGGACTTCAAAGAGAGGTTGATTTTACCTTTCCGTCATGGTTTCGAGATTACGTAAGTAACTGAGATAATATGTTATGCGGCTACCATTTAAATATATATATATGCAACTAAAACATTTAAAGTTTACAGGTTTTATTAGCTGAACCAAGTACACTCACAAATGAGAGCATTCGTTATTTGTTATTGGGACCGAAGAAGCATGCAAAGACTTGGCCCGGCTATGTCTTTAATGGCTTCAAGTTTAAGACAACTCAACATCCTATAAATGCCGAATTTCTCAATGACGGCTTCAGTACGAAGGATTCTGGTGTTTGCATAAGAGGCACAATCTATGACGACGTGCCGGACTTTGACTATTATGGAGTGCTTCAGGATATTGTAGAATTACAATATAGTGCCCCATTTGATATGCATATTGTTATGTTCAAATGTGAGTGGTTCGATACGATACCAAATATCGGTTGGAGAATCGATAAACAATTTGGATTCGTCGATATAAATCATCGCAGGAGGTATAGAGGGTCCGACACGTTTGCGATAGTAAGTCAGGCTGTTCAAGTCTACTATACAAGCTACCCAAGGCGTCGTAGAGATCGCTTTGACTGGTGGGCAGTATGCAAAATTAAATCTAGAAATACATTCAACGTTGGAGACCCAGCATACCAAGAGGACCAGATCGAAAAGCCCCAATACTTGGGACAACAGTCTTGTGACATGGATGTTGAATTAGAGGTTGATATACCTCTTGCTGATGAAAATAGAGGGGAGGAAGAGGTTGATATACAAAACTTAGATGTCAACCAGGGGAGAAAGAGGCGTCTTGTCCCAAGTATTGAGACTGAAGAAGAAGAAGAAGAAGAAGAAGAAGAATAAGAAGAAGAAGAAGAAGAAGAAGAAGAAGAAGAACTTTATGAGGATGAGGATGAGGATACAGATGAATTCGACGATGAGGATGATGATGATGATGAGGCCGAGGCCGAGGAAGAGGACGATGACGATGATTAAATATCGCTATATTTCAGTTGTATCTTGAAGCACCCAATAATGGTGCGTGATTTGTACTTTGTTGTATTGGTGCGTGATTTTATCAGATTTTGTGTATCTAGCTTTTATTCGTACTTCACTTCTGATTGTAATATTTATTTCAGTTTGGGATATTTGCGTATTATTGTATGAGTTTCTTTTTGCAGATGGCACTCCTAGGCCTACTCGTCTGGGCGGCACTCATCGCCCTGCTGCTGGTATGGATATGTTTAGTTTTATATTCATTTATAAATCTATGTTGTCGGTATTTTGTTTATGTGTTCTATTTACAGGGCATGGTTGCGAGCACCCGTACTGGTGGTGCTGGCCGTGGTCGTGGCGGTGGCGGCGGCGGCGGCGGTGGTGGTGGTGGTCGTGGGCGTGGGCGTGGGCGTGGTGGTAGCGGTCGTGGTCGCCAGCCGCATTCCCCGGATGTGACCTCCGATCCCGACTTGGAGAGCCCGGACACAGGCTCTTCCCGCCGTCATTCTTCCTCGGTGCCACCGACATCGTCGTCGAGGCCTGTAACTCCATCCGCTAGCGGATCCGTTCCGCCACCGGATGTACCAGCGGATGCAGCAGCAGATACAGCAGGGGGCCCAGCAGTTACTGCAGGGTGGGCCTCGGAGTACCCCGGGATTCAGTTTCATCCTGTTATCGGGGAGTACGTGCGCGGACCCGCGGATCCCCCGACGCCACCAGAGAGGCTGGTGTGCGAGTTCCGACGAGAGCTATGGCCCGCTGGTGAATCGTAAGTAAATTTAAGTTAATTTATTAAATTTGTTTCATTTATTCAAGTTAATAATCCAGTCGTTGCTTCTTTATAGGTTTTTCCCGTGGGATGCTGCCCGGATTCTAGGGCGCATTATTCGGGATAACTACTATGGCCCCTACCTCAATTTTTCTGAGGTGTCTCAGGACATAAAGTACGTCTGGCTCGACGAGATGAGGGTATAAATCCGTCGGTGAATTATTAATTATTCTTTAAATCATTAAATTTTTTATTACGTGATATTTGAATTTGTATGTCAGAGGACGTTCTGGTGGCCCCCCCATCGCGAGGAGGCGATCCGCAGGACCTACAAAGCCGCCACCGGAAAGAAGATACGGGATGCGGTGTACGACCTTCGTACGGCGCATACGAGGAAGGACTGGATCCGGGCGGAGTACTATGAGCAGATGTTGGAGAAGATGGATACTCCACAGTTCAAGCTGAAATCGGAGAAAGCTAAGGCTAATCGACAGGCCGCGGGTCTGCATACGGGGGGATCAAGGCCCCACGCATCGACGCGTGCAGATTTGTTGAGATAGCACAAATTCAAATTCATTCTATTATTTAATTTCGTACTGTTAATATACGAAGTTAATTAAATTCTACGTATGCAGGCCCAACGGGCGGTGAAGCAGGGGAAAGAGGCGGAGACGGTCATCGCTCACGATGTATTCGTGCATACGCACAAGAGGCGGAAGGACGGGAGCTTCGTCGACGCGAGGGCCGAAGAGACTGATGTAAGTACTTACGTTTATGAGATTTATGTTAGAAATATAATTATTGTTAAGTTAATTAGATAAACTTAGGATTCAGACTATAACTTAGGGAAACATAGGATTTAGATTATAACTTAGGAAAACTTATAGTATAAACACATTCATTGGATAGGCTGCGTATCGTGAGGCACTTAGTCGGCTTGAGATCGAGCCCCCTTCCGAGAATATCGGCGAAACGACGCCCACCCAGACGCACTCTTCTATGGCCGCTCGCTACGACGACGTGTTCGTAGAATCCGTCGGCGGCGTTAGGAAAGGGCGCGTCTACGGCTTAGGTTCCATGGCGCCCTCGTTGCAGCCGTCCCCGAGATATCCACCGCCTCCGCCTCCCCTAGCGCCCCCGGTTGACGATGTGAGGGCGCAGCTTGCGACTCTGACCTCCGCGGTGTCAGATTTGCGGGCGATAGTGTTGGGGCGCTATCCGTCTGCTCCCGGTCCGTCTGCTCCCGGTCCGTCTGCTGGTGCTCCCGGTTCATCTGGTGGTGCTCCCGGTCCGTCTACTGCTGCTGCCGGTGCTTCGGATCGACCTGGTCCTTCTTCCCCCGGACGGCTTTCGTTTAACCGTTCTGCGGACGCCCGCATCGTATCGGATAACACCATCTTGACGCTCCTTGACATGTTGTCGCCAGAGCAGCTACGCGCGCTTCCAGACCATGTCTTGTCCCAAGTACCGGCACACACGGTGGAGGAGTACATACGCAAAGCGGATGCGGCGGCACGAGCACGAGACGATCTGACGGACGGGGTTTGATTTTGTTTATGTTGTTGGTTTTGTAGACATTTGGATACATTGTATGTTCGGATATTTTTTTTATGTTTGGATAATTTAATATTGGATATTGGATATATTGTGTTGGTAATATTTTGTTGGATATTGGATACGTTGGATATTGGTGTCGGATATGGACATTTTGCATATGGATATATGGTGTTGGATATTGGATACGTTGGATATTCGTGTTGGATATGGATATATGGTGTTGTATATGGATATTTTGCATGTTTGATATTGTGTTGGATGTGTTGTATAAACAGGAAAGAGTCTGTTTGCAGTATTTTTTTTCAAAAATTAGAAGTTAGCGACGGACTGGCGACCACTCAGCGACGGATAGTCCGTCGCTAACTGGAGAAACTGAGGTTAGCGACGGAGTGGCGACGTAAAATCCGTCGCTACCTGGAGCATTTCAATAAAGCGACGGATTGGCGACGGACGATCCGTCGACCTGGTGCTGTTTGATGTCCATAAATTTTAGCTTTTGTGACGGATTGGCGACTAACTTACGACGGACTGGCGACAAAGTCCCGACGGACTATCTGTCGCTAACTGGAGAAACTGAGGTTAGCGACGGAGTGGCGACGTAAAATCCGTCGCTACCTGGAGCATTTCAATAAAGCGACGGATTGGCGACGGACGATCCGTCGACCTGGTGCTGTTTGATGTCCATAAATTTTAGCTTTTGCGACGGATTGGCGACTAACTTACGGCGGACTGGCGACAAAGTCCCGACGGACTATCCGTCGCTAACTGTAGGAATTTAATGTATCGACGGATTGGCGACGTAATATCCGTCGCTACCTGGAGAATTTTACATTGAGCGACGATTTAGCGACGGAATGTCCGTCGACCTGGTTCTGTTTGATGTCCATAAATTTTGCAGTTAGCGACGGATGTTTTGTCGCTAATACGACGCTAATCCGTCGTACACCTCGGCGGATTAGCGACGGCATAACGACGACCTGCCGTATGGGAAAATCTCTGATACGCTTTTACCGACAAATTTACGACGGATTAGCGACGGATATTGCGTATCAGAAAATCACTGATACGGTTTTGCCGACTCTTTAGCGACGGAGTTTTCCGTCGCTAACGCTATATCCTGATACATGTTTTGACGAAAGCTAGTCGGTAATCCATCGCTATATATATTTAAATGCGCCGACGGTATTCCGTCGCTAAGTCGTCGCTGAGCGACGGAGTAGCGACGGATATGTTTTAGCGACGAGATTATTCCCGACGGCTGTTTTACCAAAATATCCGTCGGTAATCCGTCGGTATTTATTTTTGGCGACGGACTACCGACGGATAAGGCCGTCGGTAAATCCATGTATTTTGGTAGTGCGGTAGCACGAAGATGTATCGTGATATTCGTCAGCACTTTTGGTGGAATGGAATAAAGAGGAAGATATCCCGATTTGTCTCTCGGTATTTGGTTTGCCAACAAGTTAAAGCTGAATATCAGAGGCCAGCTGGACTTCTTCAGCCCTTGCCAATTTCAGAATGGAAGTGGAAGCATGTAACCATGGATTTCGTGACTGGATTAGCTAAATCTCCGGCCGGTAGAGATGCTATTTGGGTTATTATAGACAGGCTCACGAAGGTGGCTCACTTTTTTTCGTTCAGAGTCGATCAGTCGACGGCTCAGCTAGCAGAGATATATCTCAGGCAGATAGTCAGGTTGCACGGTATACCAGTCAGTATCACCTAGGACAGAGATTCTAGATTTACATCACACTTTTGGCGTAGCCTGCTGGAGAGTTTGGGAACTCACCTCCAGTTTAGCTCAGCTTATCATCCACAGACTGATGGTCAGTCACAACGCACAATCCAGACTCTTGAAGATATGCTGAGATCTTGTACACTCGACTTCGGTGGCTCGTAGAAAGATCACCTGCACCTAGTGGAATTCTCGTACAACAACAGTTTCCAAGCTAGTATCTCTACTAGCATGTGACGATGTTAGAGAGAGGCAGATGCTCGGTCCGAAAATGATTTCTCAGACCGTTGAAGTAGTCAGGAGAGTCAGAGATCATCTTCGAGTTGCCCAAGATCGCCAGCGTCATTGGGCCGATTCTTATCGGCATCCCCTTGAATTCTCGATCGACGACTATATATTTCTGAGGATCTTGCCTAACCGTGGTGTCATTCGTTTTGGCGTACGAGAAAAGCTTAGTCCTAGGTATATAGGGCCGTTCGATATCTTGGAGCGAGTAGGTGATGTATCCTATCATCTCATTCTTTTACCGTCGTTACGTGAGGTACATGATGTCTTCCATGTATCCCAACTACGATGATATATGTCAAACCCGAGCCATATCCTGGATCATTCGGAACTGGTTGTTGGTACCAACCCTTCGTATGAGGAGAAGCCCGTGTCTATATTGGACCGGAGAGAGAAGATACTCAAGAACAAGACTATTAAATTAGTCTGTATTGATTGGGGTCATCACTCTTTGGATGAGTCAACGAGGGAGGATAAGGATGATATCCGGTCGCGATATCCCGACCTGTTTGACTCGTAATGTATAATGTCTTTCTTATGCTTTATGCTCTCGATTCCTTGTTTGAATGAATGACTGCATGATAGACTGATTGGTATAGCTTGCCTATGATTAGTATAGCTTGTCCTTGCTTCTCTAGCATCTTAATTAAATTCCAAGGATGGAACTCTTTTAAGGTGGGTAGAGTTGTAATGATCGTGGTTTGTATTACGTATTTTTGGTATACGTGTACGTATATTGCCTGTCTCGTTGCATGGTTATCTTGGCATTTCATTGCATGGTTATCTTGGTTGGTTCGGCTTGGCTTGGTTTGCTTTTGGGTTCATCATGAACCAAAGGAAAACCCCCACCTACCCCTACTCTTCTCCTTTATAGCCATCCACTCCTTCTCTCTCTTTATTTACTTCTTCTTCTCCACCATTACTCTCTTCTTCCTAACAGGAAAAGAGCTTAGGCAAGCGCAGCTTGCTTCTTGAAGGAACTCCTTTTTTTATTGTACCATTCTCTTCCTCACAAGATTCTAACACACTTTAATACTTAGCATTTCTAAATTCTATGGTTCAATTTGTGTATATCTAAGTTTATTGTATTTTCGGACTTCTTTGGTTTTGATCTACTTAGCATTGTTATTTCCAAGTTTTGATGGTTCCATGTTGTAAAGAATTCTGTTCTGCCCTATTTTGACCTATGGAAGTCTGAATTTCGACCTTGGATGAAGGATTTATGGAGCTTTGAAGCCATGGACTTCATGGCTCTTCTTCTCGGACAAGCAGAGAAGAAGAACAGCTTCTGAGCCATATGGCAGCCTTAGCCGCATGACTTTCATGCGGTAAGTCTTCTTAGCTGCATAGGCCCATCATTCACACTGCCATATGAAGTCAACTTCTCAGCCGCATGTAGCTTCGGCACAATCCAACCGCATGAACTCAAGTATCCGCAGCCGCATGTGACCCATCTTTCCCACAGCTGCATAGGGCCTTGGCTTGACTTTGCCGCATAAATATTATTTGTCCCAGCCGCATGAAATCGATTCTCCCGCAGCCGCATATACTTGATTGTTCCGCAGCCGCATAAGCTGACCTTGGTCCCCAGCCGCATAGACTTGCATTATTCCAGCCGTATAAGACCCTGTTTTTCTCAAGCCGCATGGGCTTCTGAATCTCGAGCCGCATAAGATCCGATCTCTTGGCCGCATGCGCCCTATTACCCCTGGCCACATGAGCTCAATTCTCTTAGCCGCATGGCTCCTTCCACAGTCTTGTATTTTATTATTATTATATTATTATCATTATTATTATTATTAAATTAAAATGTCACATTTATGCTTATGCCATGTAAATTCTAATAGGATTCCATGAATACAATAGTGGCCCGCCGTGGCGCACTCTTGACAAGTAAACCAGTGTTGTCTTGCATCATGTCTAGGATAGGGATCCCTGAGTACCATGGTCAGAGATACCTACTGCAATTGACTAAGGCTTATGAACTAGAATAATCCAGTAGTCATGGAGAGATTTTCCAGCTACAGGCAATCCCGTTATCTGGGCGCACTATCGGACTTGTAGCCTACCGACGAGTACGGCACATTTCCATCACACAGTTGCGTGTTGTACCCTTCATAAACGGACATTCGACCTGGATAATTGGATGGTCTGCAGGGCTTATAGCTGTTGGGAATAATCTCATTGCATCTTGCTAGTAACGAGGCCTGTGATAACCCTAGTTAGTAAAAGTATCAAGCCGTACTCATTGCTTGGCCGTGATTGATTGGATGAAGTTTAGCCCAGCTTGGTCTTGCCCTGATCCTGCACAAGATTATGACATGACATGATTAATTATGCTGGCCTTAACAATAAAGATCATGGGTCTAGTTCTGTTCAGGCGAAGGGTTACAACCCGGTCCTTATTTGGTTTAATGGTTGTAACCTGGCTCCCAGAGCAGTTCTGTGTCCTCACTTCGTTTATTGTCTTATTTCTCCCTATGTCGAGCTCATCCTGTTTTACCTTACCAACAGTATTTAAGACGGGTTTCTATTCAGGTGAAGGGCTGCAACCCTGGTCCTTGTTTGGCTTAAGGGTTGCAATCTGGCTACTTGAATGGTTTCCTCGTACTCAATCCACTGTTGTTATTCTGTTGTTATCAGTATCTTTATAATTATCATTCATTTATGATTATGTCGATTTTAGTTCCTAAGTGAAGCCTCCTTTGTGGCACTTGCTCTTTCTGGGTCTGACCCAGCTGGTTTTGTATGGCCAGATATCGAAGCAACTCCAGAGGATCTACCTGTCTTCCAGCCAGATGGTGACCACCAGACATAACCCTGGCAATGAGTGGATTTATTTTTGGCTCTCCCACTCTATTGCAAAATTATTCTTTTTAGGCGTTTAGCCGACGAACACGTGTTAGCTCGGGTGCACCTTTATTTATTGTCTGCCTACAGGCTGTAACATGATTGGCAAATCCTAGGGTTGATCATGTATGACTAAAAACTCTTGTTAGTCTTGACATTTTGTACGACTAGCTTCATGATCATCGAAATATGTAATATATGGGACACCTTATTATTGTATATTTGGTGTTCTGACATCTTGTAACTGTTATTGCTTGCTTGAGATTGAGACAATAGGCTTGTTCATGACCATAGGTGACTGATGGATTGTAGTTAAACCCTCATATATCTAGACAGCCGTGACCGTATAACGAGGTGGATTGTACTTCATTATGCGAAGCTGGCTATGTACGCCCCCGCTCTCCAGTATTCTGGTTCTGGGGCGTTACACTCTCTTTTCATTACTTCTTCTTTCTCATTTACTCTTCTTCTTCCTCATAACTCTCTCCACCTACCAAACCCATAGGCAAGTACATCTTGCTTCCACATAAGAACCCATTTTTATGGTTCATTTATCTTTCTCTCGTGATTCTAAGATAGCTTAGAACTTGGCATTTTGCATGTTGAAGTCTCATTTTTTAGTAGATATAGAAATTACTATTTTTCGGATTTTATTGGTTTTGATCTGTCAAACTTCTTTATTTCTAAGTTTTGTTCGTTCCAGATTGTTGAATTTGTGTTATACGCCATTCTGACCCATAAAAATCCCATTTTCGGCTTGGAATGAAGGTTCATTGGAATTTAGAGTTTGGGAGGAGTTTTACGCTCACGTTATACGTGCTCGCGTAGGCATCAACCTTTACGTCCACGTTTTACGTGTCCGCGTAATATCAAGCTCTATGTCCACGATCATTCGTGTCAGCGTGAATCTATTTTACGAAGTCGACTTGGCTTGGCGTATTACTCTTCACGCGTATTCATTCGTGCGTAAACATGACCATTTACGCGTGCAACCTTTATGCGTGGCTTGACCCTTTACGCATACAATGTTTTACGTGTTATTCGACTCTTTACACGTACAGTATTTCACGCGTTACTTATTCTTTACGCGTACAGTGTTTCATGCGTAACTCTATTCTTTTACGCGTACAAGTCTTACGCGTAACCCTGTTCTTTACGCGTAGCTCTGTTTTACGTGTACTCCTTGGCTTGGCGTAATTCCTTTACACGATTTTGGTTTACGCGTAATATTATTCTTTTACGCGTACGAGTTTACGTATAACATTACTTCTTTAGGCGTACTTTCTTTACGTGCGTATTTGCCTTAGCGTAAAGCTTGACGTAAATCGGTGGCCTTAGCATAAAGCTTTGGCGTAGACTATTCATGGCATAGATTAGCCTTAGCGTAATCCAACCTTGGTGTTCCTATTGCTCTATATACTTTATTTACTTTATGTCGGCATGGCATCTCTTATTTATCCTTACGTCTTTTTGCATGAACTCGATAAAATCATGATATGTTAATATTTTATTATATATTGTTGTGTGGAATGTGCCCTGTGCCTCGATCGGTGTATGGATGCTTGAATGACTGGAACTTAACCCCGAGAGTTATAGACTCGACCATGCTAATGCTAGCTTGACTTTCATGCCTTGTCGCGAATTGATATTGATTGTTACCTTAACTAAATGATTGATCATGCATTCCTAGTTTGAACTAAAGAGACTGGCTAGTCGTCTTACTGAAACTGAATGAGACACGTTCATATTAACTATGAACCATTGCAATCGGCTAGCCTATCCCGAACATTAGCATATGGACACATACAGGCTTCAACTGATTTTTTACAAAAGCGACATGTGTACTTTGCAGTCAAGGCATGATTATTCCGTGGCTAGGTTTGATTGTTGCATTACGCTATGTAAGACCTACAATCTAACCGCAAGGACATCATTATAGAGTTGTGCATATCGTACTTTGTATGAAAGTACTCATTCTGAAAGACCATGGTCCACGGCATGGGATTTCAATTAACAGAGGGACTACTAAGTTAAATAAAATAATGATTGCATGGAGAGAATGGATTTCCGAGTTCTTACATGACAGCCATCCTTGGGACAATTAGTGCCCCGACATGCCGGCTGGTTTCCACAGATACTGTAAATCTGTCACACGGGCAGGGAGCGGTATCTGCTTATATTTATTTACTGTATACTGATGACGGGCATCCCGCTGGGACTCGTCTAATTCATGACTGGCACAACTGATTATTGGGTAGACTAGCCTTGCTTGCACATTGTAAGAACTAAGGAATCCCTTATTGCATATTTCCAGGATAACTTGGAACTCACATTTAGCAAGTCGTAGTTGTTGTATTGTCGTTAAATTGATTTGTTTACGTACTGTACCTACCCTGTTAACTACTGAGATGATCAGAATGTCAGGACATGACGGGTCAACTTCTGACCTTGTTTGGTTGGAAAGTTGGCTTGAAGTGTTGTGATGTTGTGTGAAATCCCAGTAGCAAGTAGAGACCTATGTATCATATTCTCACCTTATTACTGGTTTTTAATTCTCATATCGTGCTTCCTTGTGGTACATGCTATTAGAGGTCTAACATCTCTGGTTTTGCATGGCCAGATCTAGAGCCAGTTTTCGAGGACTCAGATTACTTCTACCTCCAAGATGGTCAATACTAGAGGGATGATCGTAGGAGGACACGAGTGGGTTCCTTGCTTCCCTACTCGTTTTGCTACTTACCTTATATTTTACCACTTGGCACCGACATGTTAGTCGGATTGTCTTGTACTTACTTTTACATAATTGTAACTAAGTCAGACTACAGCTGATAACGATTGTGTATACCTTGTTATATTCTCTGGCTACGTTTTTGTAAAGCCAGATCTCAAGAACATTTTGACTCAGCATTTGGGATGCCTTACTGCTTTATCTTATATGTTCACTATTTACTGTTTCTTGTTTGAATGATTGAGACAATAGATGTTGAGTAACCCTAGTGAGACTTTCATGTAGTATGCACCCCTGATCTTTTAGACAGCATTGATCGTATTATACGGTATTCTTCTACCCGTAATACGTAGCTGGCTGAGTCACTCTCCCGCTCTCTGGTATTCTGGTTCTGGGCGTGACACTATGATATAATCCTGGGCATGGATTGGTTGGGTGCTTGTCTTACAACGATCGAGAAATATACGGGATAGAGTTCTCATATTCGTGCGGTACGGTCTCAAAGACGGCAATAATGGCATCGGAGATCTCGGCAAGGCGTATGTTGCGTTTCGACTATACGGGATACTTGGCATCAGTTCGAGACACGCGGAAGGATAATATAAACATAATGCAGATTGATATTGTGGCAGACTTTCTCGACGTTTTCCTGAAGAGATGCCCGGGATGCCGTCGGATCTAGAAATAGAATTCAGTGTCGACACCTTTCCAGATACACGTTGATATCAAAGGCGCCTTACCGAATGGCACCAGCAGAACTGAAGGAGCTGAAGGTACAATTATAAGAGTTGCTAGACCGCAGATTTATTCGCCCTAGCGTCTCTCCGTGGGGAGCTTCCGTATTATTTGTGAAGAAGAATGATGGATCGATGCGGCTATGCATCGACTATCGGGAACTCAACAAGGAGACCGTACGGAACAAGTATCCCTTGCCACGAATCGACGACTTGTTTGACCAACTGCAAAGCACGACAATATTTTCAAAAATCGATCTTCGTTCAGGCTATCATCAGTTGATGATCAAGTCCAACGACGTATCGAAGTCTGCCTTCCGCACTCAATATGGTCATTACGAATTCTTAGTCATGTCATTCAGTTTGACGAATGCTCCAGCCGCTTTCATGGATCTGATGAACCGAGTCTTCTGACCCAAATCAAGAAATTTGTAGTCGTGTCCATCGACGATATCCTTATCTACTCAAAGAATCGAGAAGAGCATGCAGAACACTTGAAGACGGTATTGCAAATTCTGCATGAAAACAAATTATACGCTAAGCAGAGTAATACGTGTTCTGGATGAGTAGTGTGACATTTCTCGGACATGTACTCTCTGTCGAAGATGTTGCGGTAGACCCAAAGAAGATTGAAGCGGTAGTAGATTGGAAACGACCTACCTCGGCTAGCGATATTCGAAGTTTTCTGGGCTTAGCGGGCTACTACCAAAGATTCGTGCAGAGCTTTTCAAAACTAGCGTCGCCTCTGACTCGCCTCACCTAGATGGAAATAGTATTTGAATGGAGTGACGACTGTGAATCCAGCTTTCAAGATTTGAAGCAACGGCTCGTCTCAGCTCCAATCCTTGCACTTCCAGATGGTACAGAAGGCTTTCAAATATTCAGCGATGCATCAAAAACTGGCCTCGGGTGCCTACTCATGCAGAAAGATAAAGTCATCTCCTATGCTTCACGGCAGTTGAAGCAGCACGAGAAAAACTATCCTACACATGACCTAGAATTAGCGGCGATCGTGTTTGCATTGAAACTCTGGCGGCACCATCTCTATGGTGTGGCTTGCAGAATCTACACAGATCATAAAAGCCTAAAATACTTGTTTACGCAACGAGAACTCAACCTACGACAGCGACGTTGGCTCGAACTCATAAAAGATTATGAGCTAACGATCGAGTATACGCCGGACAAGGGAAACGTTATAGCCGACGCACTTAGCAGAATGTTTATGGGATCACTGGCCATAAATAATGAGATACGGTGAGACCTTGAAGCGATGGGTATTGAACTCGGGATTGAGTATCGACATCTGCACCTAGCTCAGTTGAAGTTAGGATCGAGCCTGCTTAGCAAAATAAAGACCGCACAGAAGGACGATTCATTCCTAAAGAAGATGCGCGAGCTGATTTCAACAGGAAGGGCGACTGACTTTACGAAAGACGGAGAAGGGATGATGCGACTAAAGGGAAGGCTCTGTATTCCTGAAACTGTCGAACTCAGAAAAAAATTCTGACAGAGGCACATTATGTGAAGTACTGGTTACATCCTGGAAGCACCAAGATGTACAAGGACTTGCGCACCAACTTTTGGTGGCACGATATGAAGAAAGACGTGGCTACTTTCGTGTCGCAGTGCATGGCATGTCAGCAAGTGAAGGCGAAACAACAAAGGCCAGGCGGAGAGCTGCAGAACCTCGTCATTCCCGAGTGGAAGTGGGACAACATCTTGATGGGTTTCATTATGAGATTTTCGAAGACGCTGTGAAAGAATGATGCGATTTGGGTCATTGTTGATAGATTGACCATGTCAGCTCACTTCATCACAATTAAAGTAGGATGGAGCGTCGATCGGTTAGCACAAATCTACATCGATAAGATTGTTCGACTGCACGGGGTACCGGCCTCAGTAATTTTGGACAGAGACGGGCGATTCCTATCGCATTTTTGGACGAGCCTACAAGCGGCGATGGGGACCAAACTAAATTTTAGTTCGGTGTACCACCCCCAAACAGACGGTCAGACGGAGAGGGTAAATCAAATCTTAGAGGATATGTTGCGTCTGTGTGCAATCAATTTAAAGACTAGTTAGGATACGCATTTGCCGCTTGCGGAGTTTGCGTATAACAACATTTATCAATCAAACGTTCAGATGGCTCCATATGAAGCGCTCTACGGAAGGAAGTGTCGTTCACCAATATGCTGGGACGATGTTGGAGAACGACAAGTGCTTGGACCAAAATTGGTGGAGCAGGCCGTCGATAAGGTCCGCTTGATTCGAGATAGACTCCGTATTGTGCAAAGTAGACAAAAGAGCTACGCAGATCTTCGCCGACGACCGCTAGAATTTTTGGTCGGGGACCACGTGTTTCTGAAAGTAATGCCCATGCATGGTGTGATGCGGCTCGGCGTTAAAGGCAAGTTGAGCCCGAGATTTGTAGGCCCCTTCGAGATCATCGAACGAGTTGCAACGGTTTCTTATCGGATCGTACTACCTCCTGTCTTGGCTGATGTGCATGATGTTTTCCATGTCTCATAACTTCAAAAATACGTGTACGTTCTAAGTCACGTGGTTAGCTTCGATCAGTTGGAGCTACGTACTGACTTGTCTTACTCGGAGGAGCCTATTCAAATTTTGGACAGTAAGGAGAAGGTGTTACGAAATCGATTGATGTCTTTGGTCTGTGTGCTTTGGCGGAACCATTCAGTTGAAGAGTCGACGTAGGAAATGGAGACAGAGATGAAGGAGAAGTACCCTTCGTTGTTTGCCTAATTTAAGGTCAGACCCTTGTTCTTAAGTTTCGGGACAAAACTTTATCTTAGTGGTATATTATGTAGTGCCCCACTTCGATAGGCGACGGACTTCATAATATGCTAGCGCTGAGTCAGATCGGTAGGGAACTTAGATAGCCATCTGACTCGATCGCTGAGCTTGGTAAACGATAACACCTTGCAGCATCGATCAAATCGATTTGGACGGATGTTACGAGTGTAGGAACGAAATAGTAAAGCGTAATACTCTAGAGGGGGGTGAATAGAGTTGGCAGCGGAATAATGCTAATTAAAAAAATGTTAGTAGCACAATCACAGAATATTAATCACAACTGAAATAAAGTAAAGACAGAGTTAAGAAAGCAAACGCAAAGACAGCGATGTATACTGTTATCCCTCTGTTGAGTACTAATCCAGTCGGTAGAACTCTTGCTACCAGTTGAATCCACTATTGGAAAAACCGCAAGTTTTCTTACGAAGTCCTTGCAACTTCTACAACGCGAGCTTTGATACGAAGAACTCGTCCAACTTCAAATGTGAAGAGGTATTCTTCAATCAAGCCTTCTAATTACAATCTCTCAGAAACTTCTAGACCGTACCGTACTGGCAAATCGACTAGAGGATTGTAATTGGCTTGGGATCTGAAATTGAAAGCTCTAGAAAACTCTTTGAAAGACTGAAAGCTTTAGATAGAGAGAAGATTGAAAGTGAATGAGTGAGTTGAAATGATCGAAATCCTTCTCTATTTATAGGACTTTCAAAGGCAGACTTCTGACAGAATTCGGGCAGAATTCGGGCAGAACTCTATGAGCAAATCTCGGTCAAATTCGCAACTGCAGGAGGACCAAGTTCCAAGGATTCAAAATCACAACGGCCACTAACCGAACTCTGGCCGAACTCTGGCCGAACTCGGTCCGAGTTCTGTCAGGGTTAATTCAGGGTTTAGTTAGGGTTTTGAAAAAGCTTTTTGGTAATTTTTGAAAACCTTTTTGAAAACCTTTTTGTAAACCTTTTTGAGAGGTCATTTTAAAAATATTTTGAACTCATTTGAGGGTAGCCTATTTGCCAGTACGACTCGGTGTACAACATATTCCTAGACTCAAATAAAATGAAAAATACATTGCACAAGGAATTACAGACTCGAGTAGGCAAATAGATCTTCGGTCTTGAATTCAGTGGATAGCCATTCTTGATCATGTTCAAGAGTCCGAGATGTCCCGACTAGCTTTGTATATCCAGACAGAGTTTATTCAATTATTAAAATCAGGTTTGACCATATGACCAAATGGGCCAACAATCTCTCCCATTTTGATAATTGACAAACTATGAATGATATAACATTAAGCTTGTTCAAAATATCAAAAAGTAGAAATTGTTCATATCCTGTATTATCTCAAAAAAAAATGTTAGATCTTTAATTTTCTCCTCCTTTATCACTTAGCAAAATAATTGTAAAAGATAAATCTCCCCCGCAATCAAATGCATAAGTAACAAATAGTGAGAAAACTTATAAAGAAATAAGGCATAAAACTGGAGAAATATCACAGGCATGTATTGTAAAAAACAAATCATCACAGGCATGTAATTTCACAGGCAGTTTATAAAGAATGAAGCAATATAAGAAATAGTGCTAGCATAAACTGAAACTGAAACATAGTGCTGAAATAAACTGAATGCCATAAACTGAGGCATAATAAACATGTCTATGAAAGAAAAGAGTACAGAAGCATACTAAAAAATGCTAATAATAAAGTACTGATAATAACTTGGAATGTCAGAGCATTTCCAAGTGCACAATAAAATATCACTCAAAATCATATAGTCACATCTCCTCATCATCATCCTCATCATCATCATCAGCAGCTCGACCAGCATGTCCTGAAGTACCAGCTCCAGAGGTACCAGCGCCAGAAGGATGTGGAGGGGCGCCAGCAAAGAACTCACCAACATAATCATGATGTGGAGCACGGTCAGGATGGTACCAATCATAGGCGTTACCGGGCTGGAAGTAGGCATGGACAGCCTCATCCTCACAGCGGTAACCGAAAAAAGCTGGATCTCTAGGGATGGAACCGGTTGAATGACCAGTCTAGGCGAAACGAAGATCAGCTAAGGAGTTGGCAAGCGCCTGATAGCGAGTGACGTCACGGAACTCACGCTCGCGAGCCATGTCCGTCATCGAGATGTGCAAAGCAGATAAATGCTGATGTATGCCCTCAAATGTCATGGCATACTGATGAGGTGGTGGGGGAGGTACAATAGGAGGAGCAGGAGGTGGTGCTGAAGCAGTCATGCTACGACGAGATAACTGAAGAAACTTGGGCTCAGGGTCCTGAGTACAAGTCGACAGATCGATATCGAAGCGCGGAAAGATACGTAGGAGAATCATCGCGTAAGAGAGATTTCTATCTCTTGCACGACAACGACCCATCATCTGAATCATGGTCTTAGGGGCAAAAAATGGAATCCCCTTAAGAATGTGGTACATGGCGGACAGCTCAAGAGAAGTCACATCATCCTTTGAAGTAGATTTTGGAAGGATAGTGGAATAGATGATACGATGCAATTCATAGTTCAACAAGTTCAGGTTGTTAGCCTTGAACTTTCCAAAGCGTACTCTATCAGGTGCACAGAGTTCCGCTTTGAAACTGGCGAGTGTCGTGCCTTCGGGAAAATCAAATTCAGTGATATCAACTAGCGGTTCACCTTCGTTAGGGATACCAAGGATCTCCGCTAAGAGGTCATCATTGAAATTGATATTAATACCTCCAACACGAGTGCTCACATCAAAAGTGTTTAATATGAGATTACAATAAAATAATCTAATGGCATTAGTTGCTATAGGGAAGCAGATTTTAACAAAAAGATGTAACCCTAATGCCTCAAAGAAATGACGATGATCAGGAAATACAGTCTATTTGACTGGAGCGCCTGTGCATATGGATCTCATGGAGAAGTCTCCATACCACAGTAGGGCTTGATCTAGCGTTTGAAAGAAAAACCGGTCGAACGCACCGTCGCTTGTTTGGACCGGCGAGAAGAGGGAATCTGTATGCGGATGCGAAGATGACCCTTCCTCACTAGGGTTCGTCTTCTTCCTCTTTGATGGATTAAATTTGGGTGTCATTTGTGCAAATTGAAATAAAAATGCACTAATTGAAAAGTGGAGAAAGATGGGGTTATACCTCCCGAAATCAAAGTATGTCGAAGAGAACGGCGAACTCCGCACGAATCCAAATTTTGGATGGATTTCACCACTTGGATTAGAAGATAGAGGGCGGTGAAAAGCTAGGGTTCGGGGCTCCTTCGCGGCTGCTGCTGCTGTTGTGAATAGTTTGGAAGCAATGAAGAAGAAGGGCTGCTCGGGTTCTGTATATATAACTTGATACCCTCAACCGAACTCGGGCCGAATTCGGTCAGAGCTCTGGCCGAATTCGTCTAGGGTTCTTTAAAGTTGATTTTAGCCATTCTTTTTCATTGTCTCATTTCAAATATTTAATTCAAAGATTAGTCATTTCAACTTCAATTAACATAATTAATATTATTTTATAGATTAAATGTCGTTACACAGCGACTGTTTCAGATTAGCTGTAGGAGTACTGTCCCAGCTGGCGGAGGTTCACCGGAGAACTCTTAAGTACCGCTTCGCTTCAACCATAGTTGTGGTGACAGACAGACTCTTTATTGGCTTGTCTCTAACACAGTTTTTGCATAATGATATATAATCATAAAACAAAATTAATTAATATTATTGACGTCCAAAATTCCTAATTTTTGACGTAAATAATTGAAACGATCTTCCGCTAGAGGTTTAGTGAAGATGTCAGCTAGTTGATTTTCAGTATCTATGTACACAAGGTTTATATCTCCATTTAGATGATGATCTCTAAGAAAGTGATGTCGAATCTCGATATGTTTAGTACGAGAGTGACATACTGGATTCTTAGTCAAATTAATAGTGCTCTTATTATCACAGAAAATGGGAATATGTGTGTAAAATAAATCATAGTCTTCTAGGGTTTGTTTCATCCACAAAATCTGAGCACAACAACGTCCTGCGGCGATGTACTCAGCCTCTGTTGTTGATAGGGCTACAGAATTTTGTTTTTTACTAAACCATGAGACTAAAGCCTTGCCTAAGAAATAACATGTGCAACTGGTACTTTTTCTATCAACTTTGCATCCAGCAAAATCTGCATCCGAATAACCAATAAGGTCAAAGGACTTAGTTTTGGGATACCACAAGCCAACAGAAGAAGTGCCTTTAAGGTATCGGAAGATACGCTTAACTGCGGACAGATGTGATTCCTTTGGATTAGCTTGAAAACGTGCACACAGGCAAACACTAAACATTATATCTGGACGACTTGCAGTTAAATAAAGTAAACTACCAATCATACCTTGATACTTACGTATGTCGACTGGCTTGCCTTGTTCATCTGAATCAAGCTTTGTTGAAGTTGCCATTGGAGTGCCAATAGGTTTGACATTGTCCAGATCAAACTTCTTTAGCAGGTCTTTTGTGTACTTGGCTTGATTTATAAATGTCCCATTATCAGTTTGTTTGATTTGCAATCCGAGAAAGAATTTCAGCTCTCCCATCATGCTCATCTCAAACTCATTCTGTATACACTTAGAAAATTCTTGACACAGAGATTCATCAGTAGATCCAAATATAATATCATCAACATAGATTTGAATTAAAAGAAGTTTGCCATTAAAAGACTTAATAAACAGTGTAGTGTCAACCTTGCCTTTTGAAAAACCGTTGTCAAGTAGAAAAGAGCTTAAACGATCATACCAGGCACGAGGGGCTTATTTTAAACCGTATAAGGCTTTCTTCAACTTGAAAACATGATCAAGGTTTTTGAAATCCGTGAAACCTGGAGGTTGTGCTACAAAAACTTCTTCTTTTATAAAATTATTTAAAAAAGCACTCTTGACATCCATTTGAAATAGTTTGAAATCATGAAAACATGCAAATGCACATAACATGCGAATGGATTCTAATCTCGCAACTGGGGCATAAGTCTCATCGTAGTCGATACCTTCTTCTTGATTGTATCCTTGAGCTACGAGTCGAGCCTTATTACGAGTCACTAAACCATTCTTATTTAATTTATTTCAGAATATCCAACGGGTGCCAATGACCGGATGATCAATAGGCCTGGGAACAAGTTCCCAAACTTGATTCCATTCAAATTGGTTTAATTCCTCTTGTATAGCATCTATCCAAAAGCTATCACTACATGCTTCATCAATAGTTTTGGGTTCTAGCTGTGAAATAAATGCAACACTAGAAACAATATCTCTACAGGATGTACGAGTACTTACTCCTTTGGTAATATCACCAATTACCAAATCTTTTAGATGATCAGCTATAAATTTCAACCTTTTTGGAAGATTCTGAAGATAGCTGGTTCCTGGATCTTCTCTAGGAGGTTCAGCTAGTGCAGAGCTTGGTTGAGGATCAGCTGATGTTGAGCTTGGTACAGTTGGATCTTCGTCATTGTCATCGATCGTCATCTGATTTAGTTCATCAAAAGTGACGTTGATTGACTCTTTGATGATCATGGTTCTTTTGTTGAAGACTCTGTATCCTTTGCTCTTGGCCGCATAACCTAAAAATGTACCTTCATCGACCTTTTCATTAAATTTTCCCAAATTGTCTTTTGTATTAAGAATAAAACATTTACAGCCAAATATTCTAAAGTATGAAACAGATGGAATTCTATCAAACCATAACTCAAATGGAGTCTTCTTCGATTTGGGTCGAATTAGAACTCTATTGAGTACAAAGCAACACTACTAAAATACCCCACTTTACCGACGGACTTTTAGCGACGGAAGGATTCCGTCGCTAATAGCGACCAATTTCCGACATCTTAGCGACGGATTAGCGACAGACAACACAACATAATTTTTTTCAATTTTAAATGTAAAACTTTGTCGGGTTTCCGTCGCTAAGTCGACGAACATTAGCGACGGATTATTTTTCGTCGCTTATTCGTCGCAAATGTTGGCGGCAAAATCTTTATAACATTGGCGGGAACTTTGGCGACTACCTAGCGACGGATATAGCCGTCGGAAAACACCTATTAATTGGCGACGGTTTAGCGACTAATTTATTCCGTCGCTATTCCGTCGCTAGATTCTGTGCCCTAACTTAAATTGAACCGACGGGGGGGAATTTTTCATTCCCCCCAAAACTCTCTCTCTCTCTCTCGCGGCTCTCCCTCTCTCGCGCGCGGCTCTCTCTCTCTCTCTCTTTCGCGGCTCTCTCTCTCTCTCTACCAGGTCTCTCTCTCTCTCTCTCTCTCTCTAATTTTCTCTAATTTTGTGTTTTGGGGCCGGAGGGGGGGGAGGAGTGGGGGGGTCGGCTTCGCGGGGGGTGGAGAGGGCGGGGGGGGGTGGTGAATGGGGTCAGGGGGTCGGGGGGGTGTGGGGAATGGGGGCAGGGGGTGGGGGGTGGGGAATGAGGGTCGGGGGGTCGGGGGGGTGGGGAATGGGGGCAGGGGGGTCGGGGGGTGGGGGGTGGAGAGGGCAGGGGGGTCGGGGGGGTGTTGAATGGGGGCAGGGGGGTCGGAGGGTGGGGGGTGGAGAGGGCAGGGGGGTCGGGGGGGGTGTTGAATGGGGGCAGGGGGGTCGGGGGGGGGGGGGGGTCGGGAATGGGGGCAGGGTTCTCACTCCATTTTCAATTGTAATTAGTCTATAATGTTGCTAATATACTGTTATATATGTGTGGGCTATGCCATGTGAATTGGAGAGGGTTTGATGGGTTATTTGGCCAAGGGGGAGGCTCGGGTTATGATTTATTCTTTGTGTTCACTGTTCTGTGGTGTGAAGTCTGTCATTTTGGTTATACCATGTTTGTTTAACACTCTAAACACCCTAGATGCATATCCTAGCATCTGTGCACCACCCATATTGCTAGGAACACAAATTTTATACTGCACTTGTCATGAAATTGCCATCATCAAGATGTCTTGTACATATTTAGTTTGTGCATTGCTGCTTGAGCATCACATTACCTTTTACTGCTACTTTGTATTGCTTTCACAATGTCACGTACCCTGCACTAAACATCCGATACTTCGATCCGATACCGCCGATACTACCGATATCGCCGATACCAATACTACCGATATCGCCGATACTACCGATACCGCCGATACTACCGATACCGCCGATACTACCGATATCGCGCGCCGATACTACCGATACTACCGATATCGCCGATACTACCGATACCGCCGATACTACCGATTCCGATACCGATACTTTGAACCTTGATTTAAATACATGTTAGTATAGTGTCTTCACATATATGTTAAGAGTATATACATGATTAGCAAGGTAACTAGATACAAGTTATGATACAATGTAAATGCAAGTATACATGTTAGCTAGATAGCTTAGACTTATATTGCAATCTCCTATTCACACGAGTATTGATATCGCCGATGCCAATACTCGTAGGAATATATAGTCCGATACCGATTCCGATACCGATACTTTGAACCTTGATTTAAATACATGTTAGTATAGTATCTTCACATTTATGTTAAGAGTATATACATGATTAGCAAGGTAACTAGATACAAGTTATGATACAATGTAAATGCAAGTATACATGTTAGCTAGATAGCTTAGACTTATATTGCAATCTCCTATTCACACGAGTATTGATATCGCCGATGCCAATACTCGTAGGAATATATAGTCCGATACCGATTCCGATACCGATACTTTGAACCTTGATTTAAATACATGTTAGTATAGTATCTTCACATTTATGTTAAGAGTATATACATGATTAGCAAGGTAACTAGATACAAGTTATGATACAATGTAAATGCAAGTATACATGTTAGCTAGATAGCTTAGACTTATATTGCAATCTCCTATTCACACGAGTATTGATATCGCCGATGCCAATACTCGTAGGAATATATAGTCCGATACCGATTCCGATACCGATACTTTGAACCTTGATTTAAATACATGTTAGTATAGTGTCTTCAAATATATGTTAAGAGTATATACATGATTAGCAAGGTAACTAGATACAAGTTATGATACAATGTAAATGCAAGTATACATGTTAGCTAAATAGCTTAGACTTATATTGCAATCTCCTATTCACACGAGTATTGATATCGCCGATACCAATACTCGTAGGAATAGTCCGATACCGATATACATTGTAGAGCTCTGTTTTGCTATTCTGGACATGTTGTGACCTGTGCTGTTCTAAATAGGAGCCAGACACACTCCTGAGACGGGGGAGTATGTATAGTGATGTGGATTCTTACTAACTTATCATGTGAACCCATTTATGGGCCCTTCATTGAACCTTCTCATGTGCAACTTTCAGTCCATTCACAGTTCCCTATATTGTACTCTACATCACCTAGTTCACTTATATCTAACATCCTAACCCTAATCCAAATTTATGAGTATCGGTATCGGGCTATTCTTATGTTTAGTTTGTCTTACGATACAGATTTTCACATCCAAATTGAGGATGAGTCGTTATTTTGTTGATCGTACATGGATGTACAAACGGCAACACGAGAGTAGAATTGGTGTGAGTGACGATTTTCAGGCAGGCGTGGAAGTATTTCTTAATTATGCAAAGAGCAAAGCTCAGTACATGGACGGTAACAAAATTAAGTGTCCATGTGTTAAATGTCACAATAGACGTTATGAAGAAGTGGTGACTGTGAGAGATCATTTGACCCGTAAGGGTTTCGTACGTAATTACGGCCTGTGGTCATCGCAAGGTGAACTATATTCGGAAAGACAGGCTGCGGAAGCTGCTACTTATGCTTTTGATGATAATGCTGCAACGGATGTCATCGAAGACCACGGATGCTCTGTTGATTATGGAGATCTGCAGAACCTTGCACGAGATATGGTGTATGATGCGGCAGGGCCTAATTTTGATCCGGAGGATCCTAATCCCGAGGCGAAGGAGTTCTATGACATGTTTCAGGACGCAGATACTTCTCTATATCCTGGTTGTGAGACTCATTCCGCACTGTCAGTGACGATGCGGTTGTTGAACATAAAGTCTGATTTTAACTTGCCACAAGCTTGCTATAATCGGATCACAGAAGTAATCAAGGAGGTGTTACCGAAGGAATCAAAAGAGCTACCAAAAAACTTCTACAAGTCAAAGATGATGGTCCGACAACTGGGACTGGGGTACGAGAAGATAGATTGTTGTCGCAACGGATGCATGTTGTACTACAAAGAGAATTGCGTATCAGAAAGTTGCAGCTTCTGTAATGCGGATCGTTACAAGCCAGTACAGGGAAAAGGAAAGTCGACTAGAAAACGACGTCCTTACAAGTATATGCATTACTTGTCGATCACGAAGCGCTTGCAGAGGATGTATATGTCTCTAAATACAGCAGAACACATGACGTGGCACAGCGAAGAACGCATAAAGGACGAAGGAGAATTGTCACATCCTTCGGATGGAGAGGCGTGGAAACATTTTGATTTGTGTCATCCAGATTTTGCTGCAGAGCCTAGAAATGTACGCCTGGCGCTATGTGCTGATGGCTTCGCCCCTTTCGGACAGTCGGGATCTCAGTACTCATGCTGGCCGGTCATTCTTACCCCTTACAATCTGCCACCATGGATGTGTATGAAGACTCCTTATATGTTTCTGACAGCTATCATACCCGGTCCTAAAAATCCGACGAATAACATCGATATATATTTACAGCCGTTGGTGGATGAGCTGAAACAGCTGTGGGAGATCGGCGTCACGACCTATGATATTTCCAGGAAACAGAACTTTCAGATGAGAGCTTCACTCATGTGGACAATCAATGATTTTCCAGCATACGGTATGCTGTCGGGATGGAGTACGCACGGCAACATGTCCTGTCCGATATGCATGGAAAATAGTAAGGCGTTCCGCCTTAGGCATGGAGGAAAAACTTCTTTCTTTGACTGTCACCGTCAATTTCTGCCCGCGACCCATCCTTGGAGAAAGAATAAGGACGCGTTCAGATATGGAAAACAAGAATTTTCTCAACCTCCTGCCAGATTTTCGGGATACGATATTTGGGAAGCTGTAAAGGAATTGCCCACCGCAATGGAAGATCCATCGAACCATCGTGTCGAGGGGTTCGGACAAAGCCATAACTGGACCAAACGGAGTATCTTCTGGGACTTGCCTTATTGGAAAGATAATCTTATAAGGCATAATCTTGATGTCATGCATATCGAAAAGAACGTGTTCGATAATGTCTTCAATACCGTAATGGATATTAAAGGAAAGACGAAGGACAATCCAAAAGCAAGACAAGACATAGCCGAGATATGCAAGCATCCTCATCTGAACTTGATACAAAGGGGTGCTGGTGGACAATTAAGTAAGCCTATAGCGCCATACACATTGAGCAAGGAAGATAGATTAATAATCTGCAAGTGGATATCTAATTTAAGATTTCCCGACGGCTATGTTTCGAATTTGTCTAGATGCGTTGATCTCAATGAACGCAAGCTAACGGGAATGAAGAGTCACGACTGCCACGTGTTTATGGAAAGATTACTGCCCATTGCTTTGAGAGAGTTGTTGCCTTCTGCTGTATGGGTTCCGTTGGCCGAGCTGTCTACATTCTTCAGGGATATCTGTTCAACTAAGCTGACGGTGCAACATATGGTACAACTTGAGGAGAAGATTGTCTTAACAATCTGCAAGTTAGAGAAAATATTTCCACCGGGCTTTTTCGACAGCATGGAGCATCTACCGATTCATCTAGCATACGAAGCCCGTGTCGGTGCATCTGTTCATTATCGATGGATGTACCCCTTTGAAAGGTAAATAAAAATCGATATAATTTAAGTGAAATTTAAGTGCATTTTACAATTCATTGTTAATTCTCAAGATAATTTGTCTCTTTAGGTACCTACACCATCTAAAGAAGAAAGTTGGCAACAAGGCTCATATAGAGGCTTCGATATGCGAATCATATCTTATCGAGGAGGTGTCAAATTTCTGCTCCATTTATTTCGATACTCATGTCGAGACAAATCGAAATAGACCTCAAAGGAATGAAGAAGACGTTGAGGATGGAGGTATATTCAATTTAAGGGGCAAGCCTATTGGGGCTAGTAAGAAACGGTGGTTGACCGACGATGAGTATGATACCGCTCACCGATATGTCTTGTTAAATTGTGACATACAAAAAGTGAGAGATTTGGAGAAGTAAGTGACTACGCCTCGTTATAATCTCTAATTTGGTGAATTAAGTGACTACACTTATTTTTATTCTCTCTAACAGTGTATTTAGAGGTGAAGTCAAAATGAGGACACCATATATTACAGATGAGGGACTTCAAAGAGAGGTTGATTGTACGTTTCCGTCCTGGTTTCGTAAATACGTAAGTAATTGAGATAATATGTTATGCGGCTACCATTAAAATATATGCAGCTAAAATATTTAAATTATCAATACATGTTTACAGGTTTTATTGCCTGAAACAACACTCATAAATGAGAGCATTCGTTATTTGGCATTGGGACCGAAGAAGCATGCAAAGACTTTGTCAGGCTATGTCGTTAATGGCTTCAAGTTTAAGTCAACTCAGCATGCTATAAATGCCGAATTTCTCAATGACGACTTCGATACCAAGAATTCTGGTGTTTGCATAAGAGGCACCATCTATGACGACGAGCCGGACTTTGACTATTATGGAGTGCTTCGGGAGATTGTAGATTTACAATATAGTGCCCCATATGATATGCATATTATGATGTTCAAATGTGAGTGGTTCGATACGAGACCAAATATCGGTTGGAGAATCGATAAACAATTTGGATTCGTCGATATAAATCATCGCAGGAGGTATAGAGGGTCCGACACGTTTGCGATAGCAAGTCAGGCTGTTCAAGTCTACTATACAAGCTACCCAAGGCGTCGTAGAGATCGATTTGACTGGTGGACAGTATGCAAGATTAAATCTAGAAATACATTCAACGTTGGAGATCCAGCATACCAAGAGGACCAAATCGAGAAGCCCCAATACATGGGACAACAGTCGGATACCATGGACGTGGAAGATGTCGATATACCTCATGCTGAGGAAAATAGAGGGGAGGAAGAGGTTGATATACAAGACTTAGCTGTCAACCAGGGGAGAAAGAGGCGTCTTGTCCCAAGTATTGAGCCTGAAGAAGAAGTAGAAGAAGAAGAAGAAGAAGAAGAAGAAGAAGAAGAAGAAGAAGAAGATGAGGATGAGGATGAGGATGATGATACAGATGAAGTCGACGATGAGGATGATGATATAGATGAAGTCGACGATGAGAATGAGGATGAGAACGATGACGATGACGATGAGGACGAGGACGATAACGATGATTAGATTAAATATCGGTATATATTAGAAGCACTTACAACTAACTTAGTGAATTCAGTTTAGACGGACACATTCTTATTTCAGTTTATGTTTTTGTCGTTCGATCATCTACTTATTGTATGATTTTCTTTTTACAGATGGCACTCTTAGTTCTCATTGTCTTGACGGCACTCGCCGCCCTGCTGCTGGTATATATATTTTAGTTCAGTTTTATATTCATTTATACTTCTATATTGTTAATTATATTTATGTGTTCTATTTACAGGTCATGGTCACTACCACTCGTGCTGGTGGTGGCGGGTACTGGCCGTGGTGGTGCTGGTGGTGGCGGTACTGGCCGTGGTGGGCGTGGTGGTAGCGGCACTGGCCGTGGTGGACGTGGTGGTAGCGGTCGTGGTGGTAGCGGTCGTGGTCACCTTCCACATTCCCCGGATATAGAGTCCTCCGATCCCGACCTGGAGAGCCCGGCCACAGACTCTTCCCGCCGTCGATCTACCTCTGCGCTACATTCATCTTCATCGAGGCCTGAGACTCCATCCGCTAGCGGATCCGTTCCGCCCCCGGATGCACCAGCGGGTACACCATCAGTTACTGCAGGGTGGGCTCCGGAGTACCCCCGGATTCAGCTTCATCCTGCTACCGGTGAGTACATCCGCGGACCCGCGGATCCTCCGACGCCTCCAGAGAGGCCGATAGGCGAGAACCGACGAGAGCTATGGCCCGCGGGTGATACGTAAGTAAATTTAAGTTAATTTATTAAATTTGTTTCATTTATTCAAGTTAATAATCCAGTCTTTGCTTCTTTGTAGGTTTTTCCCGTTTGATGCTGCCCGGATACTCGGGCAAATTATCCGGGAAAACTACCATGGCCCCTACCTCAATTTTTCTGAGGTGCCTCAGAACATGCAGTACGTCTGGCTCGAGGAGATGAAGGTATATATATATATCTTTTGGTTAATTATTAATTATTCTTTAATCCACTAATTTTTTAATTACGTGATAATTTAATTTGTATGTCAGACGACGTTCTGGTGGCCTCCCCATCGCGAGGAGTTGATTCGCAAGGCCTACAAAGCCGCCGCCGGGAAGAAGATACGGGATGCGGTGTACGATGTTCGTACGGCGCATTCGAGGAAGAAGTGGCTCCGGGAGGAGTACTACGAGCAGATGTTGGATAAGATGAATACTGCTCAGTACAGGGAGAAATCAGAGAAAGCGAAGGCGAGCAGACAGGTCGCTGCTCTGCATACGGGAGGTTCAAAGCCCCACGTAGCGACGCGTGCAGATTTGGTGAGATACCGCAAATTCATTTCACTATTAAATTCGGTACTATTAATATACGTAGTTAATTAAATTCGACGTATATTTCGTATGCAGGCACGACAGGCGGTAAAGGAGGGGAGAGAGCCGGAGTCGGTCACCGCCTACGATGTATTCCTGCATACACACAAGAGGCGGGCAGACGGGAGCTTCGTCGACGCGAGGGCCCAGGCGACTGATGTAAGTAATTACATTTATGAGATTTATATTAGTAATATAATTATTGTTAACTTAATTAGGTGAACGTAGGATTCAAATTATAACTTAGGAAAACATAGGATTTAGATTATAACTTAGGAAAACTTATAGTATAAACACATTCATTGGATAGGCTGCATATCGTGAGGCCCTTAGTCAGATTGAGCCCCCTGCCGAGGTTGTCGGCGAAACGACGCCCACCCAGACGCCCTCTTCTATGGCCGCTCGCTACGACGACGTGTTCGTAGAGTCTGTCGGCGGCTTTAATAAAGGGCGCGTCTACGGCGTAGGTTCCATGGCGGCGTCGTTGCAGGGCGCGACTCCGAGATATCCACCGCCCCCGCCTCCTCCCGCGCCCCCGTCGGACGATATGAGGACGCAGCTTGCGACTCTCACCTCCGATATGTCGGAAATGCGGAGTCTAATGTCGGATGTGCTGGAGCGCCTTCCGCGTCCTTCTGCTCCCGGTCCAGATCCGTCTGCTCCCGGTACGTCTACTGCGGTTGCCGGTCCTTCCGACCCTGGACGTTATTCATTTGACCGTAATGCCGAGGTCCGCCTGGTACCGGATACTGCGCTCATTGGGCTCATGGACATGATGTCGTCAGAACAGCTCCGCACGCTTCCAGAGCATGTGTTGTCCCAGGTGCCGGCGTACATGGTGGAAGAGTACATCCGCAGAGCCGAGGCGGCGCCGAGACGACCACGCGATCCATCTCCGGGAAAATAATATTTGTACTGTTTTTTGATATTATGAATTTGGATATTTGGATATTATGAATTTGGATATTTGGATATTTGTTATTGGATATTTGATATTGGATATCATGAATTTGGATATTTGGATATTTGTTGATCGTACATGGATGTTTGGATGGATATTTGGATATTTGTTGATCGTACATGGATGTTTGGATATTGGATATTATGAATGTGTAATATTTACGAAAAGGAAATAGAATGTTTCTGTAATTTTTTTTAATTGATGTTACATTTAGCGACGGACTAGCGACTAACTAGCGACGGATTATATAAATATTTGCAGATACCGACGGAAGAGCGACGGAATATCCGTCGCTAACTGGGTGATATAAAATATTTTGCAGTTACCTACGGAAGAGCGACTACCTAGCGACGGCGAATCCGTCGACATGGTTCTGGAAATATGGTAGGTTTCCAGAGACTTAGCGACGGATAGTTGGTCGCTAATCCGTCGCTAAGCTGTCGAGGATGACGACGGACTAGCGACGGATGAGCGACCAATTATCCGTCGACATGGTTCTGGAAATATGGAAGCTTTCCAGAACCAGGCCGACGACCTACCCGTCGCTAATACGTCGCTATAACATCGAGGTTAACGACGGAATGGCGACGGAATAGTGACTGATTTTGCGTATCAGGAACCTCTCTGATACGCTTTTACCGACCTATTGACGACGGATTAGCGACGGATATTTTAATATTATATGGCATGTAAACCGACGGGAACATGTCGCTAATCCGTCGCTAAGTAGGTGAAAGACAACCGTCGCTAACCAGTCGCTAGTCCGTCGGATAATTATTTGTCCGACGGCTTAGCGACGGACATTTTTTAGCGACGACGTTTTTCCCGACGGCCATTTTCATCAAATATCCGTCGCCATTACGTCGGTAATTTATGTTACCGACGGATAAGCGACGGATCTGTCCGTCGCTAAAGTAGGTTTTTTTGGTAGTGCAAGCTGTGTTGACAGCTTCAGCCCAGAAATATTTGGGTAGGCTAAACTGGTTTAACATCACTCTGGCCATTTCGGTTAGAGTTCTGTTCTTACGTTCCACAACTCCATTTTGTTGTGGAGTCCTAGGGCAGGAGAACTCGTGTACAAAACCGTGTGTGTCACAAAAATGCTCAAAATTAGCATTCTCGAATTTGCCTCCATGATCGCTTCTTATGCGAGTGATCATGTAACCTTTTTTATTCTGTACCTTCTTGCAAAAGGCGACAAATTCGGATAATGCATCATTCTTGCGTGTCAAGAAATATACCCACGTGTATCTAGAGAAATCATCTACAATTACGAAAGCATAAAGTTTACCTCCGAGGCTAGCAACTGTGCTAGGACCGAATAAGTCCATATGAAGCAATTGTAGAGGTCTAGTAGTACATACTGTGTTTACTGACTTGAATGTGGATCTGGTAGCTTTATTCTTTTCACATTGGCTGTATACCGAGTCCTTCTTGAATGTAATGTCCGGTAAACCGCGTACTAGCTTCTTTGCGGATAATCTTGAGATCGTATCCATATTAGCATGACCGAGTCTCATATGCCACAGATGACTCTCATCACTCTTGGCCATTAAGCATCTACCTGAAATGTTAGTTTCTTCCAATAAATAGAAAACATATATATTGTCTTCCCTGATTCCTTCAAAGATAGTACTACCAGTTGAGCTATCAACTATAGTACATTTATCTTTGCCAAAGTTGATGCCATAACCATGATCAGCTAGATGACTTATGTTGAGTAGATTATGTTTCAACTCGGTAACCAGACAGACATCCTTAATCACAGGATAGGGAGACTTACCAACATCACCGATACCAATAATATACCCTTTCAAGTTATTACCGAAGGAGACATAACCTTCCTTCTTTTTCTTCGACAGTGTTGCAAATAGGGTAGCATCACCGGTCATATGCCGTGAGCAACCGCTGTCGAGGATCCATTTGCTTCTAGCATGTGAAGGGTGTTCCACCTACAAAACAGTTTGCAGATGAAACTTTTGGTACCCATTTCTTGTAGGGTCTTGTATTGTTAGCTTTAGGTATCCATGCATAAACATTTAAATCAACAAGCTTTCTCATTCTACATGCAGATGAAATATGACCAATGAGGCCACAATAATGACATTGTGCATGTCGAGTGTTAAAAGCTGAGTGGTGTGCATGGTTGGTAGGTTTAGGTTTTCTAGTATAGAAGAAAGCATACCTATAATCTTGTTTGGGCTAAACCTTTTGGGGTAAAGGTTTTATAGGATTAGGTCTGACAGTATTTGGCTTGGGAATGTTTCGATTTTTCGGTAAGTGACACGTGTTAGGGTAGGAAGCAGCAGGCTCAGGCTGTTTTCCTAACCTAATTTCCAATCTTTTGGAAGTGTCATATAACTTAGTATAATCAGAAGTGAGTGATTCTATTCTAATTTGTGCACATCGAAGACTTTTCTTCTCTATAGAAAGTTCTTCCTTGAGTTGGTCAATAATTTTGTCTTTCTCTTCAGATGACTTGGTAGTCTCGTGTAATAAGAGCTTTGTTGAAGAAAGCTCACCAGACTCACTAACATTATTTCTAACCTCAGCCAGTAGGTCGATAAGTCTACCTATTTCACCTTTGTACTCTTTGAGTACCTTCTTAGCGGTCTGATATTTACTACGTAGTTTCCTGTAATCAGTCATCAGGTCACTGAAGGCTTCTCCTAATTGCTCAAAGGTGAAGTCATCATAAGTATCAACTACAGGTTCAGTAGGTACCTGATCGGATGCCATAAAGCATACGTTTGCAGCGTCTTCTGATTGTTCGTCTTCTGAGTCGCTGGCTTCACTTTCATGCCATATGCTGGTATTGGCATATCTTCTAGATGTTGATTTCTTCAGGTTCCCTTTTTTATACCTGTTGCTCTTCTTGCTTGATGATGAGTTTGTGGGACAATCCTTCTTCATGTGTCCCTTCTTCTTGCAACCAAAGCAGACAGCATCTTCTTGATACCAGTTGTTGTTGTTGTTCTCTTTGACTCTCTTCTCATGTCTCATGAATCTTTTGAACTTTCTTGCTAGGAGTGCTTGATCTTCAGCGTCAGATCCACTGCTGTCTGAGTCACCTTCAGCAGCTTTTCTGTGCTGAGCCTTGAGAGCGATTGTCTTCTCCTTTGGTGCAGGCTCTTCAAAATCTTGTAGCTCCAGTTCATGAGTGAGTAGTTTACCCATGAGTACTTGGAGGGACATAGTTGTGAGGTCGTTCCCTTCAATGATTGCAGTAGCCTTCGGGATCCAGTTCTTGGTGAGTGCTCGCAGGAGTTTGCGAATCTTTTCATAGTTACTGTAATCTTTGCCTAAGGAGGACAAAGGATTTACAATATCCAGAAATCTCTCGAACATTTGTGTAACTATTTCGTTGGGCTTCATCTTGAACGCCTCGTACTCTTGAATAAGTCTGCTGACTTTAGATTCTTTGACTTGAGTCGTGCCTTCATGTGTGACTTCAAGTAGCTTCCAACTTCATTAGCCGTTGTGCAGATAGACACCCTATTAAATTCAGTTCTGTCTAAAGCACAAAAGAGAGCATTAATGGTACATGCGTCAAGACTGGCCCTTTTCTTTTCTTCCTCTGTATATCTGCTGTGGGGTTTTTCAACTAAAACTCCATCAACATTTATACGAGGTGGCTTTTGATATCCATCAAGAACAATGGACCATAAATCAAAGTCAAGTGATTTCAAGAAGAAACTCATCCGTGTTTTCCAATAGGTATAGTTCGTACCATCAAACAGTGGGGGTCTGTTTGTGGCCTGGCCTTCACTTATGAATTTCACAGTTGCCATGTGTTGTGCTGTGATCTATATAACAGTTAATTAAAAATGAATAAATAATTGCACTGTTACCTTTACTTTACCTGTAACACCCGCTCTGATTCCAATTGTAGAAACGAAATAGTAAAGCGTAATACTCTAGAGGAGGGTGAATAGAGTTGGCAGCGGAATAATGCTAATTAAAAAAATGTTAGTAGCACAATCACAGAATATTAATCACAACTGAAATAAAGTAAAGACAGAGTTAAGAGAGCAAACGCAAAGACAGCGATGTATACTGATATCCCTCTGTTGATGACTAATCCAGTCGGTAGAACTCTTGCTACCAGTTGAGTCCACTATTGGAAAAACTGCAAGTTTTCTTACGAAGTTCTTGCAACTTCTACAACGCGAGCTTTGATACGAAGAACTCGTCCAACTTCAAATGTGAAGAGGTATTCTTCAATCAAGCCTTCTGATTACAATCCCTCGGAAACTTCTAGACCGTACCGCACTGGCAAATCAACTAGAGGATTGTAATTGGCTTGGGCTCTGAAATTGAAAGCTCTAGAAAACTCTTTGAAAGACTGAAAGCTTTAGATAGAGAGAAGATTGAAAGTGAATGAGTGAGTTGAAATGATCGAAATCCTTCTCTATTTATAGGACTTTCAAATGCAGACTTCTGACAGAATTCGGGCAGAATTCGGGCAGAACTCTATAAGCAAATCTAGGTCAAATCCGCAACTACAGGAGGACCAAGTTCCAAGGATTCAAAATCACAACGGCCACTAACCGAACTCTGGCCGAACTCTGGCCGAACTCGGTCCGAGTTCTGTCAGGTTTAAGTCAGGGTTTAGTTAGGGTTTTGAAAAAGCTTTTTGGTGATTTTTGAAAACCTTTTTGAAAACCTTTTTGTAAACCTTTTTGAGAGGTCATTTTAAAAACATTTTGAACTCATTTGAGGGTAGCCTATTTGCGGTACGACTCGGTGTACAACATATTTCTAGACTCAAATAAAATAAAAAATATATTGCATAAGGAATTACAGACTCGAGTAGGCAAACAGATCTTCGGTCTTGAATTCAGTGGATAGCCATTTTTGATCATGTTCAAGAGTCCGAGATGTCCCGACTAGCTTTGTATATCCAGACAGAGTTTATTCAATTATTAAAATCAGGTTTGACCATATGACCAAATGGGCCAACAACGAGAATCGATCCAACTAATGGAACGACTTCTGTTAGAATAAGTCCTAGATGCAGCGGGCTACGTCTCGATGAGTGAGCTCTATATAAGAGTCCCTTCGACGGGACTGGACCGCTGTATGGTTTTCTTGGAGCTTTTGCCGCTGGGTTTTGATGAAGTGCTTTTACGCCATTTTCTGGATACAATCTACAAATTTTGAAGCAGGGGAAAAAGAAGGAATCCTAACAAAGTATTGGGGCCATTTCAGGAGCTCACATAACTAAATCTTGAACGTTGCAAAGCGCTTCGACGGTCGGCACGATCAAAGGACTTGGTGGGTGATTCGGCCCTTCTTTTCTACTCTGTCCCGCAAATAAATTTCCTTTGCCTCAAATTCATTCAAATCGACGATGCCAAGTTAAATGCATGCCAATCCACTAAGGTCAAGAACTCGAGAAAAATGTATCTGTTTAGAGTAATCTACTCTAAAAATACAAGTTTCTCACATAAACGAGAAAGTTTAAGGTTCCAGTAAAAAGATAGACTATTTCACGTACTGTAAAATAATATAAAATGTCGATCGTGGGTTATGATGCCTTGGGCAATTTGGTGCCTACGGGACGCAAAATCGGAAGTACGGCTTTGGGGAAAATGAATCGTTGCATGAGTTAGAAGAAATGATAATGTCGTTCGATACTATCCGCGCTATACAAATCTGTTACATATATATTAAACTGTTCACTCATTGGCATAGTCATGGACAGCTTGTGCACAAGTACGTTTTCCTCGAAACGGTATCCGGGGCATCGAAACCGATTCGTCCTAGGAGGAATAATTTATCGTGCTTTGGCGCGAAGCATGCAGGACCTTCAGTAAGGCTTGCAACCTAGACTGAAAGGGTAGCATCGTATGCCAATTTTGATTAAGTCCCAAGTGGTGTGTAACACCAATGACCACATGAAAGATAGCAGCATGCTCATCTATTATCTTATGCAGGTAAAATTTCTATCTCTGTTTTATGCAGGGACGAGCACGACCGTGGTAAAAAATATGATAAATCGCTATGTTTTACTGTATGCTTATTTACTTCAATGATGGCTATCAATGTGAACTAAATTTATTTAGTTCTAAATAGAAAGATAACTCTAAAGCATGCCTACCTTAACAATTAGAGTCAGTTTAGACGAGAGCGTTCGTCTCGTCCACTTAGCAAGTGTGCTAATCCCCTCCCCCAAATTTCCCAGGTGCGACGGGCGCTATAAACTGAAGCTGAAGTACGGAAAGACGTTTTGAAGCTTTTCTTATGCTGAAGTATTTTGAAGCCAATTCAATCGAAGGCTTATGTATAAAGGGGGAATGTATGGAACGACAAGTGTTAGTTCAGGCAGCTTGTCGAGTATGTTTTCTTTTATTTTCAATCAATGTAGCCGCAACGGCATCCAATGTAATTATGACTTGCACTTTGTTACAAGCTATGAATGAAAAGCAAATTTCTATCTTCCTATACTGCGTCTCAATTTGATGTGATTTATAAATTTTCAACTTGGCGTTTCAATATAAAAAATCAACGTAACGTTCCTGCCTTGTACGAGTACAATTCTAGACTCGTACGGAATCACGCCTTAGCGAGGACGATCGAATCAGCAAAATAACACCGGGGACGAACGGTTTGTCGACTCGGGCCGTGACATGGATTGGACCTGCCCGCTGATCGGGTCTGAATCGATTCAGTCTGAATTATAAAATAAGAATTTGTCATTAGCAACAACATTCATTCAAAAACTCAGATTCTTATTAGGTATAAGCGAATCATAAAATGAGACTTTGTCCACTCACCCAGATCAATCATCTTCTCTTGCGGAGCCAATAATTCGGTTTTTTTTTGTTTATCTAGTACCTTTGCGGAGCAGGGCACTACATAATTATCCACCGAAAAAAAGTTTCGTCCTCAAAACTTAAGGAGAAACTTACGATAATCTTAGCAGCGATAGTCCTCACACTTCGCCATCATCAATACATAAAAATCTCAGTCCAGATCATGTCAAAAGTCTTGTTCAATAAACATCTCATTCTCAATCAATCAAATCGGTAAAACAAATGTCGGCATCATAAAAATATTTACAAATTTATTGTATGGAACGTTCATCACATTGATGATATTAAGCAGGCAAAAAAATTTCGATCAGGAGAACATCTTTGAATTCAATCGAATCAACAATTGGCCGGAGGATCTTGTTGCTCTGATACCATTCTGTCATGTCCCGATCTCGCAGAGTCCTTTCGTACTCGTTTGGACATGATGTCGTACAAGCCTAAGTTGCGCTTGCACAAGGCCAAGACCTGTAACAAGACAAGATAGACAATATATAGCAAAATATATTACAGATATTTGAAGCAGCAGCGGACATATTGCAGAATATATAAATTGAACACAATGGTACCAAGAAATAATTCTCTTTATTGATTTCATTTGAACAGATTACAAGTGTTTGCCATAAAATATAAAAGAGCAGAACAGTTTTATGGAAGGACTGGACTTTTACTTCACGTTACAAACTCACTTGTACAAAGAAAGCCTAGGAACGAAAACCTAGGTACAGCAATCTAAGTACAATTGTTTATTTTTGATTCTGGGGGTGACGATGGAGGCTCGGGAAAGCGACGGCAGCTCTGTCTTACTCTTTGGACGATCGGACGTAGCCCTGGCTCCTGTGGCAATATGGTTGGCATTGATGAAGAAATGCTCTTCTTGCTCTTCTCATATCGCTCTTCTGGCTTCACTCTCTCTGGATTGATCTCTGTGGATTTTTTCTCTCTGATTTATTGGAGGAGTGCCTCAATGTATGTGCGTATCTCTCTTCTTGTATATCTTGCAAGGGAATGGCACCCTGCTATTTATAATAGTGGGGAGCATCATTAGGGTTTGCAATGATTGGCCATTATCAAAGTGGCGGCGGCCTGATAAGTGATCAATCTGGGCCATTAATCTTAAGTGTGAAGGATCTGGGCCATTAATGAGGATTATGCCAAATCATGTCAGTCATTAATGTTGATTGCAATAAATCCCTATCATGATGATTTGCTGATATCCGAAAAACTGGATGAATCAATTTAATTCATTCTCTTGCCACGTGTCCCAAATCATTGGGATCTGACCCAAAATTTGATTACCTTTAGGGCACGTGTTCTGTCATCGTTGTTGAGCCGCATGAGGAGCGTCCATATTTGGGCCGCATGAAGGTCATCGTGACTGAGCCGCATGAAAGGTTTCATGACCGAGCCGTATGAATAGTCTCTATACTCAAACCGCATGAAGATTATCATGACCGAGCCGCATGGGGGTCTTTATGGCCGAGCTGTATGAGAGTCTTCATGGCCGAGCTGCATGGAATTCTTCATGGCCGAGCCGCATGGGGGACTTTCATGATTGAATCCGCATAGGTTCTTCTGCACTGGCCGCACGAACTCGTTTAGACTGGCCGCATGAACTCATTTAGACTGGCCGCATAAACTTGCCTTGGAGCTGTGAGGATTTTCTTCAATTCCCTAGAAAGATAGTGCTATTACATCAGTCATTATGGCTACTTTTCGTCAGGGCTGTCAACTGTCAGCTGTCAGCCGTCAGAGCACTAATTGGCAGCCGTCAGAGCATTAATTGTGTTTAAATGATGCTAGGTACAGCCGTTTCTAAAAAAAACACGTTGCTTCCCTCTGCTGGCCGCATGGAGTCCACTCTGTATTTGAGCCGCATGGGACTCTTGAGCCGCATGTGGCTCCTCGGCCGTATGGATTATCTTTTCTTTTTCATGCTTCTATAAGACCCCCTTCAAAGTTTTCAATTTACAAAATTGAAATACTTTGAATAAGAAGCATGATTAGGCCAGAGCCGCATGGATGTATTCTGTCCTAGCCGCATGGATTTGACCAGCCGCATGATTACCTTAATCACATAACTCTCTGAGCCGCACGGGCTGTTTTTGGCCGCATGAGCTTTTTGCCACGTCTTCCTGCCACGTGTGCAAATCTTCTGTGAATCTTCTGCATTTAATGCTCTTGATTTGTTGCAGATTTTAAGAGCCGCTTTCTTGGGTCAGGATCCCAAGAGTCAAGCTATTATTCAGCCATTTTGCCTCGATGACCGAAGAGTCGGTCATCATATTGTACGCGGATCGAGGCATTCCTTTCTTGTCTATAAATAGAAACACTTTCGTTCTAAGGAATTTCCTTTACTCTCTTCGATTTTTCTAACTCCTTTCTCTCCTAAGCACCCATGGCTCCCAAGAAGGCTGCTGTGTCGAAGGCTACGAAGGGCAAGGCGGTCGCTTCTGCGGCGGCTGCGGCGACGAACGTGGCCACTCCTCCGCCGGCCGCTGTTCACTCCGTTCATCCTGATGTTCATCCGCCTATTGCTGGTAAGGGCATCGCCTTAGAACCCTAACTGCCATGGCTCTGCTGCATAATTTATGCACAAGCCGCATGTACAAGTTTTATCGATATGACCGCATAAGTACTTCGCCCAGGAGGCCGCATGGGCTTGTCATACTCGATCTGAACCGCATATATATTTTTGGTTTGGGCCGCATGAGCGTAGTTCACTTTTGAACCGCATAAGCTCATCTGCTTGTAGCCGCATGAGTCTGTCTGTTTATGGCCGCATGAGTTTGCGTGGTCTTTAAACCGCATAGTCTCACCCGAATCTGAGCCGCATCAGTGCCTAGGTTTTGTTGGTTGAGTTCATGTGGACCTTGAACCGCATAGGCCCAATCTGAACTTTAATTTGTATGGACTCGTCTGACTCGGAGCCGCATAAGGCTGTGATAAACCGAACCGCATAGACTTAAGTGAATTTTTCAGATGCTTCTTTGTTTGACCATCTTCTGATCTTGTTTCCTTCGTCTTTCTTCAGTGACTCTGCCAGTAAATCCTGCGGGAAAACTTTTGGTTGGCTCGAATCAACTTGCTTCGGATGTGCGACGGGACGATTTAGTTCGTCAAGTGTCAGAGCAGCTCCTTGCTAATGAGCCCTTGGAGCGACTAAATGTTATCAGGGTTCAATCTTTCCAATTCCTTAGCGATATGATGAGCTCCGGGGAGCCAAATGGGAAGTATCTGAGGCCGATCTTCCTTTTTGGGGATGCATTGATTATAAAAAACTCCCGTGTGCTGGATATCTCTGAGAGTTGGGATTTTAATCTGGGCGGGATGCCGATTCATATCCCCATTATGAAGCGTCATTTCCCTCTTGCGTGGTTCAACATGATCTTATTGGACAGGCAGATGACGGACTCTCTCACTCCAACCAGACCGGGGATGTTTGTTGGTAACATCCGTTACAACAAAGCTACTGGGTCAGTGTGCACGATCAAAGATCTGGCCAGTCGATCTGTGATAGGGTTAGCTTCGGGTACCTTTATCAACACACCCGGTCCTAACTTCTCATTTTCTCAGGCTGATACCTTCCTGAGCCAGCTTGCTCGAAAAGGGTCCTATCCTGTTGGCAGATTGGTACTGCCGAGCTGGTTACATCCCATTCCCCCGTGGGCTAACCTAACTTCGTAGATTCTATGGAACTATGAGGCATTTTTACGAGAAGTCAATCTTTATGACGCTATCCGGGGTACCAGCCACGGATTGCCTATTAATAAGCCGTTATTCATGGCCCTTCTGGAGATGTATAATCATCGGACAGGAACTTTCTTCACACCTGTAGGAGAGTTGGGGCTCGCTCTTCATGAGATGTATGTTGTCTCCAAGCTTCCCTGGAAGACGAGCCCTTCGAAGCGTACACTCCAACGAACGAGGAGTTCCAGGATCTAGATCGACGATTCCCGGGCTTCGTCGCTGTGTACCAAGAACTGTTATGTCACCATAGTACCTGTCACCAAACGGCTATCAAGAAGAATGATAGCTCGAAAGGGGACACTCCCCATACTAACTCCTGGGTCTCCTATCTTTTTAAATTCAGTGCTGCTGGCCGAGTTACTTCCCGAGGTCGTCAGACTCCTAGTGAAGTAGAAAGCTTGGTATCGACTGCTAGGAGGTCGAAGTCTAAGGGTAACAAGTTTGGGAGCCTGATTGACTCCTTCAGCTATTTTTATTGCGGTACTCGGCGGCTGTCAGAGATGGCACTCCTGGCAGGCTTTTTAATGGTGTGGCTGCGTAATTGTGTGGTTTCGGGAGGGGCAGGTTCCATTGAGAGGATCGGCCGTCACTTTATTCTTTCTGCCGTGAAGTTGGCCTTTGGGGTCAGGCTGGCTCTTCTTTCCGCTATGGTGTGCAGCATTTATCACGGTCTCCGCGCCTTCTCGTCCAAGGTCTTGCTCGTGACATGGTGACAGATTTTGAACGTATAGAGCTGCCCTATCATTACCTGCTGGGGTGGCTGTTGTTGCATTATCGGTCTTTGATGAGGCCTGGGACGGGAGACGGCGTTACGGACGACGACGCTTTTCTTTTCAGACACCGCCATCAGCCTTGGGAATATAGTACCATGTCGGCGTGTCGGAGGATGCTGGCGAGGGTGGACGAATATAATTTCTTCGTGTCCGTTCCCCGTTTTATCGACCAGGAAGTGAGGAGTGTCCCTGTTGATGGCGTTGGATCTCCTCATTTCTTACCTGAGAAGATGCATTTCTGGTTGCGTAACATTTGCCCGGCGCATTTAGTTTATCGCAACCGCAACACTGTGTACCTGGAGCCCTACTTGCCCAGTAGGTTTGCCCGTCAATTTGGGTACAGTCAACTATTCTTCGGGCATCCCAGTTCCAGCCTAGGATTCGAATGTAGCATCCTTGATGGGATTAGGGCATGGAGTTACTATGACACTTGTCATACTCGAACTAGTTTCTCCGTTCCTACAGCCAACGTGCTGGGGAAAATCTTGCATATGGCGGCCTTATACCATGTTACGGCGAACCAGCCTCCTGTTGATTTTGACCCGAGAACTAGTTTCATCGTGGGCACTCGTTTGGCGGAGAAGGCTACGGTGCCGAAGGCGAAGAAGAAAGGGGCGAATAGGGTTCCCGTGCCTGATTCTGAGTCCTTTGACACAGCTGAGGGAAGCAACGAGCGGGACGACGAGGACCCTCTCTCTTCTGGTAGCAAAGCGACGGCGGATCAACCGCCCATTGTGGCGGATGAGATGATGACGGATCAACCGTCGGTCGTATTAGATGAGGTGGTAGATCAGTTGCCACCTGTATCAGAGGTGGTGAGGGTAGAACCACCGCCTGCCGTGCCTGGTCCCTCGTGTAAGCGAGGTAGGCATGAGTCTACGGATGGGGGAGTAGCCTTTTCCGTAAAGAGAGCTGCGGTCAGACCTCATAGGCTACTTATTACGGAGAGGGGTAAAAATACTGACGGTGCTCCGGAGGTAAGACTATGTTGGAGCTATCTCCTTGCTGTGGCTTTCTTTTTTCTCGGAGATATGACCTAACCAATTTTTCTTTGTAGGCGTCTGACGAACCAGGCTCTCCTGAACCGTCTGCTGTCCCTGGAGTTGATCCAGCCCTTGCTGCTTTGATTAGTGGCGTGTGTGCCGCGGTCCATTCTGCGGGGGCTCTCTCAGCGGCGGCTGAGGGCTCCCAAGTTGTTGAGGCCTCGGTCCGGGGTGACAAAGATTTCCTCGGACCTGTCATCGAGATTGCTGAATTTCAGCAAGGCGACGCCGATCTCATCACATCCCCTTCCGAGGGTGCCGGGGCGAAGGATCCTATTATATTCGACTCGGAAGCCGCTGGTGGAGAGGTTGTGGTGGCCGTAGGCGAACCTCAGCCTCCACACTCTTCTGCTGGTAAGATAAGCCAAATATTGACTAGTGAGGGGGCTTATTTGCTCTATCAACATATCCTCCAGGTCAAATCGATTCAAGGTTGTCTTGGTCCTACAGGTCCTGACCCTTTACTTTCCACAATAGATGTTCTTGGGGAAGGTTCGGCCTGCTGCGATCTAGGGGAAAGGAGCGTTTCCTCTGCTTCCCCGACTCATGTCGAGGGGCCTTCCGCCAGCTCCAGGCAGACAGGAGTGGAGCTTGTTCCGGGAGCGATGGTCTCCGTCTCATCCTCTGTTGCTTATACGGCTTCAGAGACTGACTTCTCGGCCCTGCCGAGCATTCAAGTTCTGCGGGCTGCTGAAGAGGAGTTGGCCGCTGTTCAGGCGTCCTTCCATATGGAGTTTGTTTCTCTCATGGCAGGAGCGGCAAATTCTGTTGCGTCTTCTTCAGTGTTGCCAGCTACACTCCCGTTGACGCCGACTTCTTCGGAGGCTCTGGACGAGGTGTCGCAGGATGTGGTCGACAGCTTCTATCGCCATTTAAAGAGGGGTGTAGATGTTGTCGTAGAACGGGGGACCCCTTTTTTCTATCCCTGCGGTGCGCTCGGGGTCAGATTGAAACCTTGAAGACTCTTCCTGGAGGGGTGGGGTTGGCTGCACTCCTGGAGCCCAGGTTGGCAGAGGCTGATCAGCTCGTGGCCCAATTGCTGGCGATACGACAAGCTGGCTTGCCTGCTGCGATCAAACGGGAGCGGGGTCTCCTTATCGCTACTCTGGATAGGATAAAGCTTGTTCGAGATACTGTCGGGCCAGTTGTGAAGGGGGACCTTGACGTGCTTTCCGCTTCGTACGACAGGCTGGGTCATCGAAGTCAAGCTTGTAGGGCTCGGGAAGAGTCTGCTTCTCGTGGAATAGCTGACACGAAGGAGCGAATTCTCGCACTTCAGAAGGAGTTGGCCTTCTTAGAGTCAGAGCTGGGGGCTGCTCGTGCGTAATAGGAGTCAATCGTTCGGGAGGCCGAGAGGGTTTTCCGATCTTCTATTAACCTGGAGCGGGCATTCAAGAAATTCGAGGACAAGTGGCGAGCTCACGCTCATCTGGAGGCCGAGGCGACGCTGATCCAAGAGGCGGAGCGTCGAGCTAAACAGAGGTTTGAGCGATCGGTTGCCTTGCTGACGGACCGTCTCACGATATTATGTGCCCCAGAGCAGTGATCGATTTCCTGTTTTCTTTTGCTCCCTCTTTTTTTTTTCTTTTTTCTCTTTTTTGTTTTCATTTGGTAAGGGGTGTGATCCCGAATGATGTAGCACTTCGAATTTCGAATAAATGAGCATGTTTCAACTCATCTTCTCTTTCCTGTACTTGTGATGTTTGTGGAATTGGACCCGCTGAGGGATTATTTGTGGACTTGTTACCCTGGGCGTACCTTGGTTTTAGGTACGAGTAACAAGTTTTGGAGAGGAATACCTAGAACGACTTCGCGATAAGACAGCTATAGAAGTTTTTGGTATTCGATAGAATGTCAGGGATCAACTGGGCTCCTAGGCATAGTAGGAAAGGGATGGGCATGTACTAGAGACCCAGTACAGCATCTGTGGTCAACTGAGGACGTTTGTGGTCAACAGAGGACATTTGTGGTCAACAGAGGACATTTGTGGTCAACAGAGAACATTTTGTGGTCAACAGAGGACATTTGTGGACCTATTATCTTTGTCGTACTCCGGTTGTGGGTACAGATAATAGGTTGAAAGGGAACCGACATACTTACTCAGAGGTAATGAGGACATGACAAGTATGAAGGTTTCTTCTACGGAGCCTTCCCACGCAGAGGTAATGAGGACATGGCAGGAGTGGGCTCAATGAAGAGGGGGTACATAAAACGACTCAGAGGTAATAAGGACATGGAAGCTTTATGTAGGGGGTGATTTGTTTTTGGCGGAAGTGAAACGACTCAGAGGTATCATCGACATGGTCGTTTTGGAAATTTGTGAACCCGTTACCCTTTTTGTGCACTTGGAGTGCGGGTAGTAGATCATGAAGGAGGATCTCCTCCAGGAAGGAAGTTCAGAGGTATGATCATACATTACTTACTATCTGAAAGAGTGACCGGGGTGTGAGTTCAGAGGCACCAGCGGGCACATGACTCGATATTGTGAAAGTGTGAGTAATGAGTTCAGAGGTACCAGCGGGCACGTGACTCGAATGATTGTCAAATGTGGGAATAAGTTCAGAGGTACCAGCGGGCACGTGACTCGAATGATTGTAAAAATATGGGAATGAGTTTAGAGGTACTAGCGGGCACGTAACTCGAATGATTGTAAAAATGTGGAAATGAGTTCAGAGGTACCAGCGGGCACGTGACTCGAATGATTATAAAATATGGAAATGAGTTCAGAGGTACCAGCGGGCACGTGACTCGAATGATTGTAAAATGTAGGAATGAGTTCAGAGGTACCAGCGGGCATGTGACTCGAATGTTGGGACCAGAATATAAGTTCAGTGGTACAGGGGGTACATGACTCGATACTCTGAGATGTCTCGAGGATTTTGTTTCAGACATAATACTTCTTCAGAAACTTGCCATTGATGGGCAACATGAGCAAGTCTCCATTTTGTTTTGCGAGGCGGTAGGCGCCGTTGGAGAATACAGCTTCGATGATGAACGGGCCTTCCCATTTTGGTTGGAATTTACCGGCAGTTTTATGCGTCATAACCATCGGTCTCCGAACCGCCAGAATGCGATCGCCTACTTGGAATGTTCTGACCTTGACCTTCTTGTTGAAAGCTCCGGAGATTCTGGCCTGATATAGTTCGATTTGCTGTTGAGCTAATAGGCGTTTCTCGTCTAGGGCCTCCAATTCCTGTAGTCGGCGATGGTGGTTTTCGTCTGTCGTCAACTGATGTGTGAGGGCGACGCGGAGTGAGGGGATCTCAGTCTCCAATGGGAGAACTGCCTCGCTCCCGTATACCCAGGAGAATGGTGTATTCCCGGTGGCTGTTCGAACTGTGGTGCGATAAGCCCATAAGCATTCGCCGAGCTTCTCGTTCCAATCGCGCTTGTTGGATGACACAAATTTTTGAGTAGCTTGATTATGGTTTTGTTGAATACTTCGGCCAACCCATTGGCTGCTGGGTTGTAGGGTGTCGAAGCAATGTTTTGAATTCGGTGCTTGTCGCAGAACCGATAAAATGTGTGGCTTGCAAACTGTGGCCCATTATCGTGAATGATCCTTCGGGGCAGTCCGAAGCGGTAGATGACATGGTGCTTAAAAAAGCTGATCACATTTGAAGTTTTCACCTCTGCCAATGGGATTGCTTCCGCCCACTTGGAGAAGTAATTGATGATTGCGAGTATGAATCGGTGTCCTCTGGACGAAGGTGGGTTAATTGGGCCGACGATGTCCATACCCCATGCTTCGAATGGCCAGGAGACCACAGTCGGATGTAGGAATTCAGATGGCTGGTGGATGAAATCGGCGTAGATTTGGCAGGCTTTGCATTTTCGTGCATAATCTATTACATCTGCAACCATCGTGGGCCAATAATAGCCCATTCGGCGAAGGCGGTCTTGCAGTTTCGGGCCAGGTTGCAGGGCTCCACAGACACCGTCATGAGCCTCGCGCACGGCTTTCTTGGCTTCTGTATTTGATAGACACCAAAGCAGTAAACCATCATAGGATCGGCGATACAGCATTTTCGTCTCCGTATCATAGAAAAATCTGTGAGAACGTCTTCTGATAGAAGTGGCTTCCTTCGGATTCTCTGGCAGGATGTCGTATACTATAAAGTTGATGAACGGTTGTCTCCAGTCTGGTGCTTCGTCGACTGAAAGGGCGGAGTAGCTTTCAATGCATCGAATGTTATCCTTAGGACAGACCAATTCCCGGCCTATTATGTCGACCTGATGACGAGCGTAATTTGGCACAGCTAGGGAAGCGGCCAAACCAGCTAGAGCATCAGCTTCAATGTTCTGGAGTCTGGGAGCATGTTCTATGAAGAATCCTTCTAGAGACGAGATGATGTCGATTGCTATTTGATGATACGGGATCATGTCTTCATGGCGGACCTCGTACGATCCCCGAATCTGATTGACGATTAACTGTGAGTCGCCGTATGCTTCAAGATATTCTACCCCCAGCTCCTTCGCGAGCCGGAGACCAATGACCAAGGCATTGTACTCGGCCACATTATTTGAGCAGGGCTCTGTGAGTGAGTAGGCCCGATTGATCACCAAGCCGGAGGGAGAAATCAGCACTACTCCAACTCCAGCGATGATGTTGCCTTTGGGTCCAGTTCTCGAAGCGCCGTCGAAGAACATTCGCCAAATAGAATCATGGGAGACTGCATTTGAACTGGTGACCTCGTCCGATATTTCTTCATATACCCTAGTCGTCTCCGAACCTGGATGTGCTGCTAAAAAGTCTGCCAAAGCCTGGCCTTTAACAGCCTTTTGTGGGACGAAGATCATATGGTATGGCGATAGTAATATCGCCCAAGTAGCAAGGCAAGAGCTGAGTGTCCCAGGTTTGGTCATGAGGACCCTGAGGGGGTTGATCTACGATATCACGTGGATGGTTTGTCCCGTGACGTAGTATCGCGTCTTCTGGATTGCGAACACGAGAGCAAGACATTTCTTCTCTACGGCCGTGTACCGATATTCTGGCCCAATCATCTTCCGACTGAGGTAGTATATAGCTTGTTCGTGGCCCGCATCATTATTCTGTACCAATAGGGCCCCGAGGGAATGTTCCATAGCTCGCACATAGAGCAGGAATGGTTTCCCAGCAACAGGAGATACCAGGACTGGAGGATTCGACAAATATTCTTTGATGTTGTCGAAAGTGCGCTGGCATTCCTCATCCCATACGAAAGAGACTCCCTTCTTCATGAGATGGGTGAATGGTTGACATCGTCCGGAGAGATTAGATATGAATCTCCTGATGTAAGCTAGCCTGCCTTGGAGGCCTCGGAGTTCGCAGAGATTTCTCGGAGGACCCATCTCCATGATTGCCTTTGTTTTTTCGGGGTCGATGTGAATGCCCTGAGAAGTGATGACGAAACCCAGGAATTTCCCGCTGGAGACTCCCAAGAATGATTTTGTAGGGTTTATCTTTAAGTTGTGTGCTCGTATTAGGTCGAACACTGTCCTGAGATCTTGCAGATGATCTTCCATCGAACGGCTTTTGACGACGATGTCGTCGACGTAGCATTCCACTGTCTTGCGCAAGTGGTCTCTAAAGATAATGCACATAGCTCTTTGGTAAGTAGCGCCAGCATTCCTTAAACCGAAAGGCATGACGGCGTAGCAATATGTACCAATTGGTGATCGGAATGATGTGTGCTTCTCATCGTCAGGGAACATCTTGATCTGGTTGTATCCTGAGAAGCCATCCATGAAGGACATACGTTCGAAGTCGCAGGTGTTGTCGATCAAAATATCGGTGATAGGAAGAGGGAATTCATCTTTAGGGCATGCCTCATTCAGATTTCGGAAGTCAATGCATATTCGGATCTTTCCGTTCTTTTTGAGCACTGGTACGATGTTGGCTACCCAGTCTGGATGCTGCTCTTTGCGAATGAAGCCGCTGGCTATCAGTTTGTTGACCTCGGCTTCAATAGCGTTCATGACATCGGGACGAAACCGTCGTTGTTGTTGCTTGACAGGTTTTGCATCCGGACGAATATTGAGTTTGTGGAGCGCGATCTCGGTATCCAATCTTGGCATATCTTCATAGCTCCAGGCGAACACATCGATATACTCTTTGACGAGTTGGAGCAGCGACTCTCGCTCTTTACCTGTCAGATTCTAGCTGATGAAGATTGGTTTCGGGGAGGCTTCATCACCAAGATTAACTTATATGACCTCATCCTCAGTGGGAGGTTCTCTTTGCTCGAAACGTTTTTTCCATTGTTCATCTAGTTGTTGGGCCCACGGCTCTAGCTCGAGAATTTCCGGAATGTCTTCATCTTCTTTATAAGCGTCGGTGAATGCCATGTTGACTGACAGGACTTGTCTGAATACATCTCCGATGGTGGTATCCGAGTCAGAAGTTGGTGACCCGGTCGAATGTGAATGCCAGTCGCATTCTTTATCTGAACTTTCAGGGGTCGTCGTGGGTGTCACATACCCTAATCCACACCGGGTCTTGCTATAGTAGTCCCGTGGTTTGCCAACCGGGACCGGAGGCTTCAAAGGTAATCGTCGCCCAGTACTGTAGTTCAAACCCGGTGTTGTTTCTAGATTATACCCCTGTTTCTGTATGAGATATTTAGATTGGGGGCTATAAAGATACAGAGGTAGTCTTCCGGCGTCCGATCCAAGGTCGACTTCTTTTATAGTGTAGGGATGCGGGTCGTCCTTCCGGCCACAGATGATTGGATGGTCCCCTCCCTCGATTATTCGGTAAGCGTCTTCTGCTGGAGTAAGCTGGATTGTGGTGTAGACATTTGTCACCTGTGTATGTAGGTGAGTGCCTATACTGTATTCCATAGCGTACATCGTACAAAGCTTATTAAGCTCGAGGTAGTTCAAAGATAGCCCTTTATTGATGAAGTAAGGTATCTTTTCTAGGGGGATTACATAATCCGCGGAGGGAACATCAGTATGGGCAGCCACATACTTGGCTAGCTCCGGTTCCTCTTCGGCTACCTCCCATGTGAATGAAGACTGGGAGGATGACCTGGAGAGCTTGATCGTCAGCGGTTCAGTTGATGGAGTTGAGCGTGGAGTTGTTGGCAGACTAGCAACCCCCAGTTTGGAACTCGATGTGGGGCGAGGAGTTGCTAGTTCGCTAGAAGTGTCAGACCTTGCATCAGGGTGACGACCCTTCTTGGGAAGGCGTATCGTCAGTGGTTTGTCGGAGGAATTGAGCTTCTCTATTTGGGGTTGACCGACTCTTGGCAGTCTGATTGTTAGTAGCCCCGTTGTGGATCTTGGCGCTTGGCCAGACCTTAGCAGCCGGATTATCATCTGATCTTCTTGTGCCGAGAGGCTGATTGCGTCCTTATGCAAAGTGGCGGTAAGGGGTGCAGACCTGCCCGATTTGCGAGCTTGGAGGTGGATCGTCAGGGGCTCTTCGGATCCAGTGGCTGTCTCGGAATTGGCTTCTCCTTCACCAAGACGCTTCTTCGTCTTTTCGTACAGGCATGAGTATGTGTAGTAAGATTCGACCCCTTTGAAGGGATCGATATCAGTAAATTCCGTCCTCACGAAGCCGTATTTGTCGACATATTTGAAGCACTGGTGTAGCATGGAAGGCACGATCATATAATCGTGTATCCACGGGCGCCCTAATTGGATGTTGTAAGAAGTGTCTGCATCGATGACGTAGCAGGTGACTTCGGATTGGAGGTTACCAATTTGACACTTCAGACGAATCTTTCCAATAGGGTAGCTCCTGCCCGAATTGAACCTGCTGATGGCGGTGCTTGTAGGTGTCAGGTGATGCATTGGGATGCGGAGATGATGTAGTAGACCCTTCGGGATAATGCTTATGGAAGAGCCGGGATCAATGTGCATCCGATCCACCTTTACGTCGCCGATGTATCCAGTGTAGTATAATGGGCGATCATACAGATTAGTTTTGATGAGCATGTCCTGCGAAGTGAAGACGATGTTGGGTATTGCTCCCGTACAGGCGCTGTCCTGGAGATCCACGGGTGAGCCCTCCCCGGTGAGGTTGGATTGAGCCAGATAGGCATCGGCATTTTGGAGTGCTTCGCTCAATGCAATACGAACGTCCTTGGAGAGGCTTAGGAGTTCGTATAGTGACAACTTGGCCGATGTGTTAGCCAATTGCGCTAAGATGTCAAAGTTGTAGGGCCTCTCTAGCCCTTGGGCTGCCTCTTTTCGGAGGGATTTGTCGAAGCGATTCTCCCTCGGCCTAGGCTTGTCGGTCGTCGAAGGCTGAGCCGGTCCCGGAGCATCCGTTGTAGTGGGTTGATGATTTTCAGCTGGATTGTCAACCACAAGTTGGGATTGCGCTCCAGACCGCGTGACGACGGCTGTAGCTTCCTCGATGTCTGCCGAGATTGTGTGGCAGGTCCTGACTTTTCCACTTTTCTTCTTGCAGGTGGAAGATGGTGTGGGCCGTGTCACTTCTGATACTAAGTCTGGATGGATCCACATGACCTCCCCTCGTGATGTGGTGAGGGGTACTAGACCAGCGGCCTGATCTCGAGGAGGTAGAAGATTGGTAATCTCTATTGTCGCCAGAGGGATGGGGACCACCCCGTCTTGAGTTTCTGTCGGAAGAAAACTGCCGAATTGTACGGACACCATATTGGCTGCCACGGTTACCTCTTCGAAATCGATAGCCAGAGCGTTCGAATCGATGAGGTTTTGGATGTACCGTTTCAGCTGGTAGCAGTCGTGTGTAGCATGATGGACATAGCGATGATAATGGCAGTACTTTGGGTTCTCCATTTCTGCCGGCCGCGGTTCCCGTCTTGGTGGAGGAAGCTGAATTCTGTCTCCTTGTATGAGCATGTCCAAGATGGGCTTGACGTGACTGTCTTCGAAGGAGTAAGTGATTTGCGGCCATTGTTTGTTTGCTGGCTTTGGCTCTAGTTTTTGTGCTGTATCGGCCACCATAGCCTGTTTTCCCTTGCTGTCCCGATTATTGGAGGGGCTACCCCCATTATCATTATTGGGACGCTTGCCCTTGTTCTCTCCGTCCGAGATGTGTAATCCCAGCTGGCGAGCCTTCTTCAATCGTTCTTCGGCGCTTGTGGTACTGATGATGAATGTCTTCCAGTCCTTGAATTAACTTTCGCCCATCCAGAGACTGATGGTTGGGAGGAGTCTCTTTGGCATATTTCAATCAAAAAGGAATCTGGATTTCCAGAAGGCAGCTTCATGGTCGTTTGGCGGAACCGTTCGATGTAGTTCCTTGTGAGTTCTTTCTCCCCTTGGACGACGTCCATGAGGGTGGACATGGTGATGTCCTTCCCTACTTCGTAGAATCTCTCCAAGAACATGCGCTTGAAGCCGACGAAGGAGTAGATGCAGTTGTCCGGCAGGTTGCGATACCAGTCGAAGGCGACTCCTTCCAATGCCCCGATGAATAATCGTGTGAGAATGGCATCGTCATGGGGCAGATGGTCGATGGTGACCTCGAAGTAAGTGATGTATCGACTTGCCGAGGTCTTGCCATCATAAGGATTGATATTGAACGGCTTATATCTTGGTGGGAATGGAACATCCCTCCATGCAGCAGGGTATGGTTGCCATATTCTGAGGTCTTGAGAGTTTTCTCGAGCGTGGAACATGGCTCGGAGCTCCTGGACCTCTCTTCTCGCTTCGCGTGCTTCGTCCACGGTGGTAGGGGCCATTATTTCTGGGGAATTGTTGCCCGGGTTTGGTGCCGCCGAATTTGAGTCTGTATTAACCGCGGGACCCGTGCTTGTTTGGCCAGGCGTCCCTCCTTACAGAGTTGGAAGGGCCGCTTTAATCTCGTCTACAGACTTGACCAAAGCAAGTAATATAGCTTCGAGACTGTCGATGCGCTGGCGATCACTGGAACCACCTTGGTTGCTGTCTGTCATGAATACCGTCTTCTCATGAGGAGAGATAGACGGAGCGGTGGAGGAAGCGCCCTCCGAATCGTACCCCTGTAGTGAAAAGTCATCGGGGTATGTGGGTATGTTCTCTTCTGATTCAGACTCGGAAGGAACAGTACCCCCAGCCTCCGAGTTTGCCTCGTCTTAGGAGTTGTGGATGTCGTCGGGGACGTCGAGGTTTGCTGTATCCGATGGGAGAGTTGTCTCCCCTGGCTCGTCTTCTTGGAACATCAGATTGTTGTGGAGGCTCGTAGGGGTGCTACCTCCAGCCCCAGCAACCCCCTGCGTTATGGACGACGAATCTCCCACTGTAGCAGATTTCGTCTTAGAGGGAGTACCTTGGAAAACTCTGGTGGTGGGTACTCGTTTAGACGATAGTCTTTTAGTTGCAGTGGTTGAGATCTTCTGGCTGGGAACATTCATCCTTTTTCCCCTTCCATCAGCGGGGACTTTCCGAGCAGAGTGGCAGGAGACGATGGGTAGTGCCTCGTCTCCTGAAGATGGTTGTTACAGTCTTTGAAAGACAGACTGTCGGTCTTTTTGCATCGTCGTGCTATTGCAGCAGCAGTTGACGATGAATTGGGTACAGTGACATCCGTGGGAGGACTCTTTGCACCCCGATGCATCTTCTCTTTCTTTGCGTTTGTGGAGGATGGCCTCACGCAAGTCATATGCTTTGCTGGCTCGAGAATTCCGAGCATGCGAGTGTGTAGGCTTCCTGCCTGCTCCCTGATTCGAAGGTAGCTCGTACACTTGCCTTTGCTCGTTACTGGGAGATGCTCGATGACTATCCCGCCCATTGGCCGCAGGGGTCAGGGTACGAGTAGCCTTATACAACTTTCATTAGAGGCCCGCGTAACAATCAGCGGGACGTTCCGACAGTCAGAGGTTGGGGCAGCTGACTGGGCTTGGTAGGCCCACGCTGCCCTAGACTTCGTCCTTTTAGCACTTACGGGTGTGTAATAGGAAGAGTCTAAGTTGGATACCACAGAGTCTTTATCATCCAGAGAACCGTCAGGGTCAGGACCGCATGAAATGCGATCAAAGACTGATCGAGAGAAGAGTGGAACAGACGCCATGCGGCCAGGATCAAAAACCGTGCAGGCTGTCTGCATGCGGCTGTCTTTAGCTGTCGGATGAGTTGTTCTTGGGCGACTAGGAGTCACGACCGTGCAGGCTGGCCGCATGGGTTTTCTGCAAGCGATTGACTTCGGTAGCCGCATAAGTTTCATTCATGCGATTGGCAACTGTAGCCGCATAAGCTATGCGGCTGACAGATGTGGCCGCGTGAGTTTTCTTTCTGAAGCTGGCGGACGTAACCGCATAGGCTTTCTCCATGCGGCTAGGACCCTTATGCGGCTCGGATCGCATAGAGTTTCTCTTTGCTCCTGTAAGTCCAGCATCATAATGTTTTCTTCTGCCGGACTTGGGAACAACAGAGTTGTCTACGGTCTGAAGTGGGGCCGCAGGAGAGTCTTCTCCGCCGTTTTGAGCAATAGAGGGTATCTCTGCAAGAGCTTCAGTAGGAACGAAGGATCGGGGTCTCTACTCCTTGCGGGCCAGCGCTCTTGTCGGAGAGCATTTCTTCGAACGCCTGTTGGTCGAACCGGGCGACCATCTTCTGTTGCGTGGAGCCAAGCTTGGCTGCATCCGACTGCGTCACCAACTCCTCAGTCGTGGAGAAGTTTGTCTCCAGCAGAGTCGCCATCGTGTTTGCCATGAAATATAAAAGAGCAGAACAGTTTTATGGGAGGACTGGACTTTTACTTCACGTTACAAACTCGCTTGTACAAAGAAAGCCTAGGGACGAAAATCTAGGTACAGCAATCTAAGTACAATTGTTTATTTTTGATTCTGGGGGATGACGATGGAGGCTCGGGAAAGCGACGGCAGCTCTGCCTTACTCCTTGGACGATCGGACGTAGCCCTGGCTCCTGTGGCAATATGGTTGGCGTTGATGAAGAAATGCTCTTCTTGCTCTTCTCGTATCGCTCTTCTGGCTTCTCTCTCTCTGGATTGATCTCTGTGGATTTTTTTCTCTCTAATTTATTGGGGGAGTGCCTCTCTGTATGTGTGTATCTCTCTCCTTGTATATCTTGCAAGAAAATGGCACCCTGCTATTTATAATAGTGGGGAGCATCATTAGGGTTTACAATGATTGGCCATTCTCAAAGTGGCGGTGGCCTGATAAGTGATCAATCTGGGCCATTAATCTTGAGTGTGAAGGATCTGGGCCATTAATGAGGATTATGCCAAATCATGTCAGTCATTAATGTTGATTGCAATAAATCTCCATCATGATAATTTGCTGATATCCGAAAATCTGGATGAATCAATTTAATTCATTCTCTTGCCACGTGTCCCAAATCATTGGGATCTGACCCAAAATTTGATTACCTTTAGGGCACGTGTTCTGTCATCGTTGTTGAGCCGCATGAGGAGCGTCCATATTTGGGCCGCATGAAGGTCGTCGTGACTGAGCCGCATAAAAGGTTTCATGACCGAGCCGCATGAATAGTCTCTATACTCAAACCGCATGAAGATTATCATGACTGAGCCGCATGGATGTGTTCATGACCGAGCCGCATGGGGGTCTTCATGCCCGAGCTGTATGAGAGTCTTCATGGCCGAACCGCATAGAATTCTTCATGGCCGAGCCGCATGGGGGACTTTCATGATTGAATCCGCATAGGTTCTTCTGCACTGGCCGTACGAACTCGTTTAGACTGGCCGCATGAACTCATTTAGACTGGCCGCATAAACTTGCCTTGGAGCTGTGAGGATTTTCCTCAATTCCCTAGGAAGATAGTGCTTTTACGTCAGTCATTATGACTACTTTTTGTCAGGGCTGTCAACTGTCAGCTGTCAGCCGTCAGAGCACTAATTGGCGGCCGTCAGAGCATTAATTGTGTTTAAATGATGCTGGGTACAGCCGTTTCTAAAAAAGACACGTGGCTTCCCTCTGCTGGCCGCATGGAGTCCACTCTGTATTTGAGCAGCATGGGACTCTTAAGCCGCATGTGGCTCCTCGGTCGCATGGATTATCTTCTCTTTTTCATGCTTCTACAACAAGCTCTCAATTCTCCCTGATATAATGTTTACATTCTCTCAGAAATATTACAAATTATAATGATCTCGTTCCATACATTACATCCCTTTATATAAAAACAACTAACTCCTTGCAACAGATGTCCATTTCTTAGCATCTCTTTTGATTTCTGGCTCCTGAGGATGAGGCTCGGACTATCGCTTCGGACTATCCTTCTTGATGCGTCTTGCACCTGTATGCAGACTGATGATGGGTCAGTATATCAACATAATGGTGATTGTGAATAAAGGTCTACATTTGTCTGAAACAATCACTGTTCATTTAGTGAGAAAATATTTCTTGTGATGTAATCTTGCAACTTTTACCTATCTTTATTTCATGCATACTCAGAGTTGGATTACATCTTTTTTGAAAACACTTTCAAAAAGCCATAGTTTATTTCAATTAATCTCAAGCATACAACGGGACTGTTCATTTCAAGCACGATGACTATTCATTTCATGTGCAGTGCGCAGCATGTATCATAAACCATATCATTTCATTAGGGACAACAGCATTAGCATTCTTTTCTCTTATTCAAGACATTCTCAGGGTCAGATTACAAGCATGATTATCATAACTTATTTAGACGAAACATAGCAATTCTTGGCAATAATTTATTCTTTAAGCATCTCATGTTCAGGAAACTTAGCAACGAATGTATTACACTTTTTCAGTGATTCTTACCATAGCCGACGCTCCATCCCTGCGTTGTCATGCCCCGCTCCCGTATGAGCGATCCTCCTCGCTAAGGCGTGATGCCGCACGAGCCTAGATTACGCTCGTGCAAGGTGGGTTCCATAATGGCCGATTACAGCGACTACGACGGGGTCGTCACACAAAAGTCCCAAGCAGAGACATTGAATAATAGCAGCAAAAATTTAAAGCAAAACACAAGTCATTTAAAATACTCTTTATTGATATTGAAACAAAGATTACAAATGGGGCACGAGGCCAATATTTCTATCACTTTTTTCACATTTGCAAGTCACTCAGCTCTCTCTCTCATCTCTCAATACATGTCTTGAGTAGGCCGGCGGAAGCTTTAAATAGGCGATGTCCATACATTATGTCTCGTATAAGTCCAGACTCCATGTGGCCGCATGCCTCAAATTGCCAAGGAACTCCGTGCCTCGATACATCCAAGCGAGCTCCGTGCCACGAGCTTCTACCTCTTCCTGCGCATAAACACTGTGTGGGTGTCAGTACTCAACTGTACTGGTGACGTGAGCTTCTCGCCCACCCGTACAAAACTGACACGTTTATTTACTTTTGTGTAACATAGTCCCTTTATAATTGTCTTTCTACTCTTGCCTTAGGATCAGTTTTAGGACATACATCTTTGCCTATTTTGTGTCTCTACACCGTCTCGTGCTTGCAACAACAACGCCAACACATACTTTGTCTTTAGACCCTTCTCGTACCAACAATGTTAACCTATCATGTTTGGACCATAATCAGAGATGCAACTACATGATAGTACTAATTTCTATGTGATCGTGCTTAGGTCCATAATGAGGTCGTGCCTCGCAACTTGGTATGACTTAACCATATCGCCACCTCACGGCCCTTACTGCTTTAATCACCAACTGACCCAATCAAGACTTGTGAACTTAGAGTCACTCAACCAACTTTGTCTTGCGGCATTTCCTGACTTAAACTCGAAATGACTCAAATTCAACTTATGCAACTCATATGCCAACAACTTAAGACTCGATGCCACATATTGTGCCCTAGCACATTGCCTTCGTTGTAGCCAAATCTTAGGCCCAAACTTTGTGTTCTAACTGCACACACATTCAACTAGACTCAATCCAAAGGCACACACATGGATTGCCGCCAGGCTGACTCATCTATATGAGGTCACTGGCATTAACTAGACATCTTGGACATAGGCTGGTAAATGGGGCCCTTATAACACCAGTAGCGAACTCCGTTGCAAGTTCCTGAACTACCGGTTGCCTCTACTCAGCTTGGCTATAACCTGTTGTAGAAGCGTAAATAAATTTCGTAGACCAAGTCAAAGAAGTTGACATCTTTACGCAAAGACAGTTCCAAACCCTACACGAAGCCCATTTCAGAATTTACGTGTAACACCCAGTTTTCCAGATGAGGGTAATTTTAAAATTTTATAATTATAATTATTATTTAATGATATTTATTTCATATTATAATTTTAGTGATTTTTAAATTATTTTAAACTATTTAAATTTATGACTTGTGGTTTTGACGTTTTGCTAGTGAAACCCTAGAGACTGTTTGACCTAGAGCCTAACCATGTGATTATGATATTTTAATATCATTTTTGGTCTAAGAATATTTTTGTATTTGACCTCTTTAAATTATTTTGATATCATTTTATTATTTATGATATTGTTTTGGGGTTATTTGAGTCGGGTTCGAATTTCAACTCAATCCGACTTGAAACGGGGACCCGGGGGTAGTTTGACTCTAGTGGGACCCACACACTAGTTAGGCATGGCCCACATGATATTAAATTTAGTCCACATGAAAGAAATATTTTAGTTAGAGGTTAGACTAATTATTATGGATAAGGTTAGTGTGATTAGAGACTTTAGAATGACTAATTTAGCCCTAACCAATTAGCCCTTTCCTAATACTCATAGAATAGGTTAGTAGGAGCATTTTGGACCTTACCATAATAGGACAAATAGCTCCATATGGCCAGTCACTTTGGGAGAGGATAGGCTCAAGTTCATTTCATTATTCTCATCCACACTCTCTCTCTTGTTCTTTTCCAAATTTTTAAAGAACAATCCCTAGCAATTTCTCCACCAAATCCTTCCATTTCGCCACCAAATCTTCTTCTTTCCTTCTCCATTCTAACCAAGGAGGAAACTACCTAAGTTTGGGAGGATTCGGAGCTCGTTCGTGTCCTTTTGGAATCTCTACGTGTCGGTGTCGCTTCGGAAAGGCTTTTCTTCGATTCGATCTACCGGGAGGTATAAATCCCTTCTTCTTTTCATTTCCTCATGCATATAGGTCTATTTTGAACCCATAGGAATGACCCCCATGGTTGTATCTCCATTTGTGTCCATTTCGTGTCTATTTGGAGGTCATAGGAGTGTCCTTTGTGTTGTGGTTGTGTCCATGTGGGAAAATCCCAAATTTGGACACACTATGTGTTGTTGTTATGTATGAATGAATTATTACATGTATAATCTCATATTTTTGTATTGGAGATGTGTTCTATAGTGTCTCATATATATATATTAGTGTAGAGAGTGAGTTCTTGATATATTATGTTATATACTTGTGTTCTTTTGTCTCAAACTACCCAAATCCGTCATGATTTTTATCCACGTTTTTAATTTCAGCCCTAACTTAGAAATGTCATAACTTCTAGCTCAAAGCTCGGTTTAATCTCCTATTTTTTTTAAAAGAAGTGTATTGAAGTTAGCTTTCCAAAAACATGTATTAATAGGCCTAATTCTTTCTATAACTTTCTGGAGAATTATTTGAGTGTCAGCTATACGAAAGACAAATGCGTTCTCGGTGTTTTTGCGATTCCGGGAGTTTCCGGAAACAAAAACGCGATTCGTTTGAAGTTTCGAAAAGCTAACACATAGATTTATAACATACTTTAATCCTAGATTTTAATTCATGCTGAAATGGTACAGTATTGATTATTAGTAGGAGTTACTATTCGGCATATGCATTTTGTGCACCCTTGTGTGTAATATAATGTTCTATTTGATTTTAACCTATGTTAATGTATATACAATATGTAATTAAATAGAGAATGCAAGCATGAGTAAATGTTTAAATAAATGATATATGAGGTGTAAGTATCCTATCTAATGTAAGCATGTATAAGTATGGCTTGTAATGAATATATAGATTCCATAGTATGTAATGTATGGTGCATATAGTGGTGCAAGAGAATAAATGAATGATGAATGAATGCAAGCATGAACGTAATGTAATAATAGATATAATATATGTAGCCTTGTTAGGAATAAAACTGGAATTTAGTTTTGTTTCACTAAATAAGAGATACATGAGAACTCATATATGTGAATGTTAACTTCCTGTTGACACTTTGCTACACAACTGTCATGCCTCACTATCACTCCACACACAATGCACACTACACTATATAACCCTCACACCCTCACTCATTGACACTCTCACTCACACATTGCCTAACACTCATTCCATGATAACACACACATGTTCTTGTGCACTTTCATGACACACACACACACCCATGAACACATACACATGCTCTTCTCTCTCTCTCTCTCTATATATATATACTATACATGGCTAAATGTGTTAATGTGATAAATAGAGTTTTCCTATAGTTATATATACATATATGTGATATAGGGCCTAGTGTTGAATTCTCTTTTCATGTACACCTCCATGTTCACACACACACATAGCTTTACATGTTAGCTTCCTTTCTCTTATGTATAATATTGAATGTGATGGCTTGTGTTTGTGTAAAACCCCTAAATTTCTACTAATTTTTTTTATTTAATATTTGTACGGATTTAAAATTTTGTATTGTACGTCGTGTAGTCGTATTTACGTCGCGCACGAAATTTTATTATTGCTCGACGAGTGCGAATATGTGCGAGCGTACATATTTTAGAAAAACAATTTTTCTATTTTATTACACTTTCAAAATATTAAATAAAATTATTATTCTAGCTATAAAAAGTCTATTGTTTTTTTTAGCAGTTATTGATAATAACTAATATTCTTCGTGCAAAAATATTTATTTCCTAAATATTTCATTAAAGTTTATTTTTAAATAATAAAGTATTTTCGAAATTATTATTTATAGTATTTTTGGAAAATATATTTTAAATTTATTGTGGAGATTTAAATCTTGATTTGAATCTATGTATTTATTTAAAAAGTTAAATAATTGAAATTTGAGTTATTGATTTGATTTTAAAACCAAGATTTTAATTAGAATTTAATTAGATTTAATTAGATTTGAATTTGGATTTGATTCGATTGATTTTAAATTAAATTGCAAGCTATCTAAATTTGGGTTTTAAACTACTCATAATCATTATCCAATTGGGAATTTCCACATCCTATAAATAGGTAGGTACTCCTCCAATATTTTTATCAAACCATTATTCCTCCACCACACCATTGCGTGCATCGTGTCCGTGTCTCCATCCTCTTCCATTATTTTTATTTTCTATTACAATTACATATTCACCTTCTTCGTGTCCACATGTCGGACACGATCTCGATACAGCTAACCCTAACCCTAATCCTATTCTAATCCCTAATCCGGAAAACCCAACGTCGACCAACCCGTCAAGACCCACCTTCCTTCTTCTCCTGGCCAATCTGGCACCCCACACCCGCAGCCTACCAACATCACACACTCGACTACCCCATCACCACCATCACAGGAACACTGCCACGGCCACACTCTGGCCAAGCCAGCCACCACGGCTATCATCGTCGGAGACCCAGCGCAACCCGTCCACCGCTTCTACCAAATTTCCGATGGAACCCTAGTCAACCACCACCGCAGCCACTGCCGCGGTAGCCCCGCAACAACGACCAACACCACCATCAAAACCAACCCCGACCAACACCCCACGCCCACCGTCAGCACCCATGCCCGGCCACCCTTGCCGTCGCCGTCACCACAACCCGCCACCAAAAGCAAAAAAAATAGAACTAGGAAAAAAAACCCTATAAAAGAAACCACGACCACCACCGCCGAACTTACCTCCGGCTCGTCGTGTCAACCGCCCCGAACTCGCCGTGTCAACCGCTCTGACCGGCGATGCGCCCCGCCGCTGCATCGTTAGTGCCGACCAGCACGAATCGGGCGCCGACCATCCGCCACCACTGTGGCGAGCCCTACCAGCCCCGCCTGGCCACCGACTTCCCAAAACCCCTCCGTGCCGGACCACTCCGGGATCCACCTCCGCTAACTCCGCTCGCCGTCGCCACTTCTCCGCCTCTCCGGCTAGATCTACCCCCGGAGCCACCCGCGTCCACCCTCCGGACCACCGCACCCGTCGCCACCCCTCTCGCCCGCTCCGCCGCGCCGGCGCAAGCGCGCCGCCCACACGCCGCTCCGCCAAACCCCCATCTACGCCTCTCGACCGCAACCACTCCACCTAGTCGCCGCCTTCTCCTCCTACGAGTCCCGTCGACCCCCCAAATCCTCCGCCCACGACCCAGCTCGCCCTTCCTCCGTCGGAGCTCCGCCGACGCCGGACTCCCTCTCCTCTTCTCCGCTCCTTCTCCAGCTCCCACGCCTCTCTCTCACCTACCCCTTTCTTTTTTCACTCGTGTCTCTCTCTCCTTCACCTCTGTGCTTTTTTGTTTTTTTTGAGATTGCCTTCCCTGTTCTCCTCGAAAGAGGAGAACGACTTCTGTACAGTTGTTTTTATTTTTATTTTATTTTTTTATTATTTCATTTATTTCTTTATTATTATTATTTTTATTATTATTATATATTTTGTTTTAATTGTGAATTATTTTCTCTTTTTTTTAACTGTTATAATTATTATGATTTTACTATCATTATCATCATTTTTATTATATGTCTATTACTTTCTTTCTTGTAGGAATATATACATCATTAATTATCAATAGTATTACCATCAGTATTATTATCATCTTTATTATTATTATTATCTTTTAATTTCAGACTAATAATTTATGTAGATTATTTAATTAAGAGTATTTATATTTGATTAGGAATTATTATTATTAGTAATATTACGATTCATATTGTTATTATTGTAACTATAAATAACTATTTTCAACATTTGATTAAAATCACTAATTGTATTTGCTATATTATTTTTGGTATTTTAAAAGTATAGTTTATTAATAAAACGTTATTTTTACGAGATATGGTTCTTAATCCTAAAGGATTTTTTCTAATATTATTTTCGCCAAAAATATTTTGTTAGGTTCTAGCCTAAAGTATTATTTGACAAAACTTACAATTTTGCCTTGAAACGACTTTGATTTTTCGTATATTTATTTAAAAGCACATTTTGATTAATAAATTATATTTCAAGTATTATAAACTAGTTTTCAAAAATCATATATTTATTATTCGTCAAAATTTTCTTTGTTCTTCCTACCGTGACTCAACCCCCTCTTTCCTATTCGAGCACCAATCTGGACTACCTTATGCCTACCCTAACTAAATTGACCCTTCCGGACTCAATGACGCATTCCGTACCGCCATCAGAGGTTCCCTTGTACAGTTGTTGCACCGAAGTTGCAGATCGTGCCACATTGATCATCGCAGCACACCAGGCACCCTACCAGGCAAGACACCTTGCCATTAGCTGTTTAATTATTTTAGCTCATATTACATGCATGTTCATTATTTTCTTTATGCAAAATAAACTGTGATACATGGCATAACTATTAGAACTTACTGTTCTTTTATATTTCCCGCTATGTATTGTTTTTCTCACACTAAACCTAGATTTAAGTGACCACCTTGTGTGTTGCATTCATTGACCTTGACACGTTGTAAACACGAAGTTGTGTGTCGCATGTAGAACACGGAAGTGCGTTATTGGCTGGCCACCAGTACGTACAAGCCGTGCGATAGGAATAACCGCTAATAGAAGTTGCATGCTAGTTTGATTTAGCGGTTATAGTGGTTTGTGTTGTGGATACAACACAGTAGGCATTGGGCGGGGAGGACAATTCCTTAGCGTATGGGCTTCGATGCACTTCCCTTGTGACCCGGACTCTCCGCTGGAGATACGGGGTTGATGACCCATGCTCTTCCTGCTGGGGCCTCTGGTGCCTAAGAGGGGACTATGCCGATCCTATTTAGCCAGGGCCCATGCGTAGGAAGGATTGTTCTTAACAATATTTCACTTAGAATGGTAGGCTACCCTATCCGTTAGGTACGAGTACTTTTGGTTTGGGTACTTGTATCTGACCGTGGCTTGGAACAATAACTTGTCGCGGATTAGTTCGTCACATCTTGTCCTTGTTTGGTTGTAGGTGTGACTTACTACTTCAATGAGAAGGTATTGAACCTTGTTGGGGTCCGAATACCATATTAGATTCATAGCATGGGAAGATACGTCGCCGTGAATTAGTTTACCATCTCCTGTCCTTGTTTGGTTGGGGGGATGGTACGCTCGTTCAGTAGGTGCGTATTGGACCATGTTATAAATTCGATTGACTTATTTAATTGAGCAATAATTATTCAGTTTATATGGCATGCTATTATGTGTCGTGTTACGTCCCTCTGAGGACCTGGTTGTCTTGCCAGGTGTGTGCTATTATCTTTCGCAGGTGCTTTGGCTCTAGCCGTGTTCGTTGCTATTTCTCGAGGATGATTGCACTTGGATCGTCTTCGCTTCGCTCGCCACTCATTTCATTTTCTATGTACTTTTCCTTATTTTGTTAGTAGTGGATTTGTCTCCGCCCAACATATTGTATCAAGACAAATTTATTCTTATTATATGATCTTTTATTCATTTATTCTGTGTGGATGAGATTAGTTATGGTTCTACTGTATTTTACAGCTTATGTATTTATACGAGGCTTCTATATATTGGAGTATACTTCGTATGAATACAGCTGGCATGTCTACGTTCCTAGTCCTACGTATTTTGGGACTGGGGCGTTACATGTTTTTGTGGTGGCCCATGCAGGTCAAGATAAATTGTTTGGTTACTTTACCGTACCAAGCAAGCCTGCGAATAGGATTAGAAGTCTAGGATCTCATCCACATACTTGACCTCTTCCTTGATTTTATCTACCGTTTGACTTATCAATTGCATCTTGCTTGCTTCCTTCCATCCAAATTCTTATCTCTCCTTCGTGCTTGCTAGAGTTTGACCCTACTAGTTAGATGTCCCAAACACCCTTAGCTTAATTCTTTAAGTTGGGTAGAACACCCCACGACCGACACACCCTTGACTATTAAGACTATAGAGACTAGAGAAATCTAACCCATTTGGTCAACCAAGCCTTGGTCAATAAACCATAGAATGATCGTATAGAAATACAAGACTTAGATTCCCATGACTCTTAGACTATTTATATTTGTTCCTTATTTCAATCTTAATTTCTCGTGCCTATGTTTTTACCACTTTGACTAATGTTGCAACTATAATCTAGTTTTACAAACTCATCCATTTATCGAGTTTGTTCATGACTTATGCTATTGAGCGCGCTCACTAACATACTGTCTAATCAGAACCGGTGCATGATGGTCTGATCAACCGAGTGCACTTTGGTTCGCCTTTGTCTATTATTCCACGTGGATGGAACATAATTAAACTTGCCCTCTAGAAATCCATCCACGACTGCCTTGACAATTCCTTTGAAATTATTCGATCGTCATTTGAATCACGTATTTCACGCCTCCTTCGAACTCTAGATCGCTTTCGCCTTCACCTGTTTAAGAAGGACGAATGCGCTGTACTTGAAGTTCCCCTAGCTATCCTATCTCTTGTGACCATTAACACTCAATGTGCCTATATCTTTGCCTTAACTACTCGTCCTTTCCCTCGACCCTAAATCCACAATATTGACTTTCTAATCACTTGAATTTAAGAAGTGATTACAATCGTCTCTTAATCATATCCTCAACCTAGACTACGACCATGAAAACTTCTTTAAACACTTCTATCTACCATTGTGCCTTCTTCTCCCTTGTGTCCTCTCACCCCCTACTAATTCTTAATTTCGAGGACGAAATTCTTTTAAATTGGGTAGGATGTAAAACCCCTAAATTTTTACTAATTTTTTTTATTTAATATTTGTACGGATTTAAAATTTTGTATTGTATGTCGTGTAGTCGTATTTACGTCGCGCACGAAATTTTATTTTTGCTCGACGAGTGCGAATATGTGCGAGCGTACATATTTTAGAAAAACAATTTTTCTATTTTATTACACTTTCAAAATATTAAATAAAATTATTATTCTAGCTATAAAAAGTCTATTGTTTTTTTAGCAGTTATTGATAATAACTAATATTCTTCGTGCAAAAATATTTATTTCCTAAATATTTCATTAAAGTTTATTTTTAAATAATAAAGTATTTTCAAAATTATTATTTATAGTATTTTTGGAAAATATATTTTAAATTTATTGTGGAGATTTAAATCTTGATTTGAATCTATGTATTTATTTAAAAAGTTAAATAATTGAAATTTGAGTTATTGATTTGATTTTAAAACCAAGATTTTAATTAGAATTTAATTAGATTTAATTGGATTTGAATTTGGATTTGATTCGATTGATTTTAAATTAAATTGCAAGCTATCTAAATTTGGGTTTTAAACTACTCCTAATCATTATCCAATTGGGAATTCCCACATCCTATAAATAGGCAGGTACTCCTCCAATATTTTTATCAAGCCATTATTCCTCTACCACACCATTGCGTGCATCGTGTCTGTGTCTCCATCCTCTTCCATTATTTTTATTTTCTATTACAATTACATATTCACCTTCTTCGTGTCCACATGTCGGACACGATCTCGACACAGCTAACCCTAACCCTAATCCTATTCTAATCCCTAATCCGGAAAATCCAATGTCGACCAACCCGTCAAGACCCACCTTCCTTCTTCTCCTGGCCAATCTGGCACCCCACACCCGCAGCCTACCAACATCACACACTCGACTACCCCATCACCACCATCACAGGAACACCGCCACGGCCACACTCTGGCCAAGCCAGCCACCACGGCCATCATCGCCGGAGACCCAGCGCAACCCGTCCACCGCTTCTACCAAATTTCCGATGGAACCCTAGTCAACCACCACCGCGGCCACTGCCGCGGCAGCCCCGCAACAACGACCAACACCACCATCAAAACCAACCCCGACCAACACCCCACGCCCACCGTCAGCACCCATGCCCGGCCACCCTTGCCGTCGCCGTCACCACAACCCGCCACAAAAAGCAAAAAAAATTGAAGTAGGAAAAAAAAACCCTAGAAAAGAAACCACGACCACCACCGCCGAACTTACCTCCGGCTCGTCGTGTCAACCGCCCCGAACTCGCCGTGTCAACCGCTCTGACCGGCGGTGCGCCCCGCCGCCGCATCGACAGTGTCGACCCGCACGAATCGGGCGTCGACCATCCGCCACCACTGTGGCGAGCCCTACCAGCCCCGCCTGGCCGCCGACTTCCCAATACCCCTCCGCGCCGGACCACTCCGGGATCCACCTCCGCTAACTCCACTCGCCGTCGCCACTTCTCCGCCTCTCCGGCTAGATCTACCCCCGGAGCCACCCGCGTCCACCCTCCGGACCACCGCACCCGTCGCCACCCCTCTCACCCGCTCCGCCGCGCTGGCGCAAGCGCGCCGCCCACACGCCGCTCCGCCAAACCCCCATCTACGCCTCCCGACCGCAACCGCTCCTCCTAGTCGCCGCCTTCTCCTCCTACGAGTCCCGTCGACCCCCCAAATCCTCCGCCCACGACCCAGCTCGCCCTTCCTCCGTCGGAGCTCCGCCGACGCCGGACTCCCTCTCCTCTTCCCCGCTCCTTCTCCAGCTCCCACGCCTCTCTCTCACCTACCCCTTTCTTTTTTCACTCGTGTCTCTCTCTCTCCTTCACCTCTGTGCTTTTTTGTTTTTTTTGAGATTGCCTTCCCTGTTCTCCTCGAAAGAGGAGAACGACTTCTATACAGTTGTTTTTATTTTTATTTTATTTTTTTATTATTTCATTTATTTCTTTGTTATTATTATTTTTATTATTATTATATTTTGTTTTAATTGTGAATTATTTTCTCTTTTTTTAACTGTTATAATTATTATGATTTTACTATCATTATCATCATTTTTATTATATGTCTATTACTTTCTTTCTTGTAGGAATATATACATCATTAATTATCAATAGTATTACCATCAGTATTATTATCATCTTTATTATTATTATTATTATTATCTTTTAATTTCAGACTAATGATTTATGTAGATTATTTAATTAAGGGTATTTATATTTGATTAGGAATTATTATTATTAGTAATATTACTATACATATTGTTATTATTGTAACTATAAATAACTATTTTCAACATTTGATTAAAAGCACTAATTGTATTTGCTATATTATTTTTGGTATTTTAAAAGTATAGTTTATTAATAAAACGTTATTTTTACGAGATATGGTTCTTAATCCTAAAGGATTTTTTCTAATATTATTTTTGCCAAAAATATTTTGTTAGGTTCTAGCCTAAAGTATTATTTGACAAAACTTACAATTTTGCCTTGAAACGACTTTGATTTTTCGTATATTTATTTAAAAGCACATTTTGATTAATAAATTATATTTCAAGTATTATAAACTAGTTTTCAAAAATCATATATTTATTATTCGTCAAAATTTTCTTTGTTCTTCCTACCGTGACTCAACCCCCTCTTTCCTATTCGAGCACCAATCTAGACTACCTTATGTCTACCCTAACTAAATTGACCCTTCCGGACTCAATGACACATTCCGTACCGCCATCAGAGGTTCCCTTGTACAGTTGTTGCACCGAAGTTGCAGATCGTGCCACATTGATCATCGCAGCACACCAGGCGCCCTACCAGGCAAGACACCTTGCCATTAGCTGTTTAATTATTTTAGCTCATATTACATGCATGTTCATTATTTTCTTTATGCAAAATAAACTGTGATACATGGCATAACTATTAGAACTTACTGTTCTTTTATATTTCCCGCTATGTATTGTTTTTCTCACACTAAACCTAGATTTAAGGGACCACCTTGTGTGTTGCATTCATTGGCCTTGACACGTTGTAAACACGAAGTTGTGTGTCGTATGTAGAACACGGAAGTGCGTGATTGGCTGGCCACCAGTACGTACAAGCCGTGCGATAGGAATAACCGCTAATAGAAGTTGCATGCTAGTTTGATTTAGCGGTTATAGTGGTTTGTGTTGTGGATACAACACAGTAGGCATTGGGCGGAGAGGACAATTCCTTAGCGTATGGGCTTCGATGCACTTCCCTTGTGACCCGGACTCTCCGCTGGAGATACGAGGTTGATGACCCATGCTCTTCCTGCTGGGGCCTCTGGTGCCCAAGAGGAGACAATGCCGATCCTATTTAGCCAGGGCCCATGCGTAGGAAGGATTGTTCTTAACAACATTTCACTTAGAATAGTAGGCTACCCTATCCGTTAGGTACGAGTACTTTTGGTTTTGGTACTTGTATCTGACCGTGGCTTGGAACAATAACTTGTCGCGGATTAGTTCATCACATCTTGTCCTTGTTTGGTTGTAGGTGTGACTTACTACTTCGATGAGAAGGTATTGAACCTTGTTGGGGTCCGGATACCATATTGGATTCATAGCATGGAAAGATACGTTGCCGTGAATTAGTTTACCATCTCCTGTCCTTGTTTGGTTGGGGGGGATGGTACGCTCGTTCAGTAGGTGCGTATTGGACCATGTTATAAATTCGATTGACTTATTTAATTGAGCAATAGTTATTCAGTTTATATGGCATGCTATTATGTATCGTGTTACTCCCTCTGAGGACCTGGTTGTCTTGCCAGGTGTGTGCTATTGTCTTTCGCAGGTGCTTTGGCTCTAGCCGTGTTCGTTGCTATTTCTCGAGGATGATTGCACTTGGATCGTCTTCGCTTCGCTCGCCACTCATTTCATTTTCTATGTACTTTTCCTTATTTTGTTAGTAGTAGATTTGTCTCCGCCCAACATATTGTATCAAGACAAATTTATTCTCATTATATGATCTTTTATTCATTTATTCTGTGTGGATGAGATTAGTTATGGTTCTACTGCATTTTACAGCTTATGTATTTATACGAGGCTTCCATATATTGGAGTATACTTCGTATGAATACAGCTAGCATGTCTACGTTCCTAGTCCTATGTATTTTGGGACTGGGGCGTTACAGTTTGGCTTGTATAGCCTTGTGATTGGTGTGTGATTGCTAGACTAGGCTTGGTTAGGCCAAGTGAGACTTATTAGACTTGTTGGACTAGGATTTGACCTAGTTTGACCTAGTTGACCTAGTTTGACTAGTCTAGTTGACTGGAGTTGACCAAGTGTTAATTTTAGTCTAGTTTGACCTAGACAGCATGCAGATGCATTGTAGATTATATTTATCATTCCCTGTGTACATCTTGACTTGTGTTGCTCTAACTAGGAGTCAGGTACCTCATCTCGGACAGTACAATTACTTCAGACATTCAGATACGAGGCGAGTACATTCTCTGACCGTTTCATACTTGTCTGGATTTATATTCTTGCTCTAGATTACTGTACTTGATGCTGACACAGTCATTATCACGGATTGGTACTATACGGATCTTCTTCTGAGATGTTATCTTCTTGTATTCACTAAATACATATTGTGATGTGCGTTTCACTTACATATTGTATTTATTGAATACCCATATCCTTGTATACTCCTTGTGCATATTGTACTCTCAGTATCACATGAGTCCCAACGATAGACCATTGTACAACTATTGTATAACATTGTACATCTATTGTATAATATTGTACATCCATTGTATAACATTGTACATCCATTATATAATATTGTATATCTATTGTATAATATTGTACATCTATTGTATAACATTGTACACTATTGTGCAAGATAACGTAACCGGAGTAGATCCTTGTGTATTGATTTGGGGAGGGGGAGTAGAATTGGTTATGTAATCAAATCCTATTGTACAACATTGTATAATTATTGTATATGTCTATTGTACAACCACGTACAATAGAGTTACCATTGCATTTTCCTAGACCGTTTACATAACCATATTGTACTCTAAATCACAGTAGGCTTACAGTTCTTATATATCATATTTAGATATTTCCTGTTATCAAATCTCTACTGTTTTTCATATACTTCTTACTTTCAGCGTTTCATGTACCTTACTCTATTGCATGCTTTATATTTCCTAACATGATATGAACTGCGTGAGATATTTTGTGCTCGCTCCCGTCCTGACTGGACCTGTTGAAAATTTTACAGAGGATGATGAGGCACCATGCACCCTTACTTGGAGTTTGCCTAGTTGACACTCGTGACCTGGACCCCAGGGGAGGTTCAGGCAGCTGCTGAGGACGATACCTTGCTTAGTATAGATAGTTTAGACTGTTTTCCTTTTATGTTTAGTTGTTGTTCTTGATTCAGAGTTTGTATATTGTAGAGATGTTGAGACTTGTATTTCATTTATGTTGTACCTCGGTTGAGGATTCTCTTATCTATTTTATCGTGCCATATTCTATCTCTAGATTGTGATTGAGTTGTACCTCTGTGTTGGCCTCCTTATGAAGAGCATTCATATTATGTTAGTTATAGTTCATGACCTAGAACAGCGTTCTACCACCGACACTGCGGCGTAGGCTGGGCGTTGTTACGCTCTCGTACCCTCACAGTGGGTGCGGGTCGTGACATTACGCAAAGGTCAAATAGACTCAAACTCAAGCTCTATGCAAGGGTTAAATTCAGACTTTACGCGAAGACAGTTTCACTCTCTACGCGAAGAATGAGTTGTCCATGTTGCATTAAATGCATGAAGATACTGTTCTGACAGATTGATTTTCTGACAAATAGTTGCACAGAAGTCAAGAAGATTTTTCACACCAACCCAGGATTGTTGTTTAGTATGCGAACGAGCTGCTTTACGCTCGAGGAACAGCCTCCTCTTTACGCGTAAGAGTTATTTGAGCTTTTTACGCTCAAGGCTATCTCAGCCACTCTTTTTGCACGTAGGGTTTATTTGAGCCTTTACGCTCAAGGCTATTTTTAGCCGCTTTACGCAAGAAGCTTACTTTGAGCTATTTTACGCTCAGACATGCCTAAACAACATCCCTTACGCATCGTCTATTTTGATTATGTGGGAACGTAGTTTTCTGATGTGGCATTCATGCCAAACTTCTCGAAGAACATGTGTACGTGTTCTCCTTATTTCATTGGATTATGGGACACGTGTCTACATGCGTAGAGGCCAATTTCTGTACGTGGGTGACAGTTATTCTACCAGCCTGCGAAAAGACCCAATGTTGGTGCTTTTTATGCACAGAAGGACAAGCCTATATAAAGACTTCTTTTTTAAAGAAGAAGGGACTTGGTTTTTTAGGCCAGATATCTTGAGAGAATTCATACTTTCAGAGCAAAGTGATTTTCCAGAGCATTTTTCTTCAACTTTTTCTCAAGAACAGAGTGAAGCAAAGCAGGAAAGCATTCGATCGTGCTATCAGTGCCAATTGTGTCGATACCTTTCTGGTGACTTAGTTCTTCCAGTTGGTCATCTCCAAGCAGTTTTTTTTCGTCATCATCGTGTGGTCCAAGGAACATTAGAGCATTTTATTAAGTGGAACAAAATGGCGACTCTGCTGGGGACGACTTTCTCCTCTGACGAGAAAGCAATTGCTTAATAAGATGATGTATCAATTGGATCGACGAAGAAGACTTTGGTCATTCAGTTCGACCAGACTGCTTAATGAAGAAATGCTCCGAACTGGGGGGTAGTGCTCGCTGCTCCAATGTGCAAAAATCATGAAAGATGCACAAAGTTTGGATTCCCAAGTCCAATGCACCCTCTGATTTCTCTATTGTTGTCTCCGAAGACAAGGGAATTCTTTCCACTCCTGTCGTTGGGGCTCCCGTCTATGACGAGGCAGTTCCCACTTCAGTATTGCCCTCTGTGCGTAAAGTTCAGTCTCCTTTCTATGACGTGGTAGACACTCATGTCTTGCGCTCTATGCGTAAGGGCAAATCTTCCGTCTGTGACGTGGAAGATGTTCCTACTTTACGTTCTACGCGTAAAGGCAAATCTCCTGTCGGTGACATGGTAGATAAAATTTACAATGGTGCTTTTGCATCTAAAGTGAACTTGCCTACACGCATACAGCGTAAAAATAAGTCTCTTATTGCTACTATGGCAGACACTTCCTTTGGTTTATCCAAGGAGACAAGAAATTTTGGCAAAACTTCAGTTTTACGCCAACAGTCCTCTAATGCTGCTTTACGCAAAGTGCCAAATCTTAGGATTATGCGCATGGCTGATGGTGTTCTCTGTGCACAAAAATCAACTCAGGATTTATGCACACAACTCCAGGCGCGTAAGAAAGCACAGCTTTGTTCTGCCAATTAAGCTAGTAACCTTCTTTTTACGCAAGGGACTAAATATTTCTCTGTCCCAAATGCAAGAAAGAAAATGTTACCTTCCAATTCTTCTGATTTACGTGAATTACTTGTGCAAAAGCATAAAAACAAAAAAATCTCCTCTGACACTTCCTCAAGAAAATCATCATTGTGAATGTCACCAAATTATGATCAAATGTTATTGTTTTGCTACTAGATGGTCAGTTTTCGATCGATTAAATTATAGCGTCCCTCAGCAACAAATTGATGATCAGGAATATGAGTTGTCCTATACATCGGTCAATATGGAATCTCATATCAATAGAGGACGACATCCAAGACACAGTTCATCACGGACTCCAAGTCAACAATGGTTCAACCGAATCCTTGACACTTTTGAAGGAGTATATCAACATACTCGGTCAAGAAGTCAACGATCTTTAAGTATGCATTCTTCAAATTCAGAGGCTGGGGGTACCCAGTATTTGGAGTCAGAAACTGATAGCATTGATTTTTATCTCTACACCAATCCCTCTATATGTTCAAGAGAAGCCGAATCCTATGTTATCGGAGAAGAGCAGGAGACGTCTACTTCTGATACAGAATAGCGTCTTTCTGTGGTGGAACAATCGCTAAAGGATATACTTGCCATGCTGCAAAATATGTATCAGATGATAACGACTTAGCAAACAGTCCAACCGACAGTGATAACACTGGTACAGGGAACTGTGCCAACTCAAGATAGTCAAGGGGTTGACAAACCTTTGAATAATCTGAGTCATGAGCATGTTATTAATCAAGACTCCGCATCTCCTGACTCTCTCATTCCAGATGATGTATCACCTCCAGTGGGGGTTACGGTGCATCCGAATATTGAAGCAATTCAAGCAGTTCGGGAGTTAAAAGCGCAATTTGAAGTTCTTAAGCACAAAGATCAGCTCCAAAAATTGGGGATCAAGCAACGTTATACTCCTCACTGGAATGATGTACCCTTTCCTCCCAAATTCAAGCCACAATCTATGGTATTATTTGATGAAAAGGCTTCTCCAAGTCAATATATCATTTATTTTGATATTATGACTGTCCATCTGCAGAAGAATGATGCTCTCCTCACCCGAGTTTTTATTGGGTGTTTTACGGGTACAGCATATGAGTGGTATCGTAGTCTACCCGATAATTGCATATCGTCCTTTGACGAGTTCAAAGCGATGTTTCTATCTTGTTTCTATGAAGGAGGGATGGATATGAATATGTCCTCCTTAATAGAGATTAAACAAAAAGAGAAAAAGGATACTCGGACATTTATTGAACGTTTTCGACAAGCTACTCTGAAAATGCCTCCTGGTATGCCAGATTCAGCATTAATTGATACATGCAAAATGAATCTACGACCAACCATCGTTGTTTTTACGGGCTCTCAATTCACAGATTGGGCCTCATTTATTATAGCGGCTGTTTCAGCTGATACCAATGGTAAATTGGCTCGTGAGCATGGGATGATCTTCGCTTCGGAAAATAAAGAAAAGAAAATCTCTTCAGATAACAATTCTGATAATCGCAATAGGAAAGAAAAGGAAACCCTTGTGGTGAACCTTTCAAAAGCCAAAACTATACCAGATAATCCGGAGTCTTCTAAGCCGAAAGAAGAGTACGTTTTCAACGACAGTGACATTTCTGGAATATTCCAATGTCTCGTGAAGAGTGGTAAACTCCAGCTTCCATATCCAAAATGACCTAATGAGGGGGAATTGACTGATAATCACAAGTATTGTATCTACCATAGGTACATAAATCATCTGACTAAGGCTTGCTATGTCTTGAAGAGAAAGATTCAAGAGTTGATAAATGCTAAAGCTATTGCTCTAACTCATGATGAGCATACAGTCACGACTAACATGATTTCTCTTCAGTTTGGAGATCTTCCTCCACAACCAGTTTCTGATGAGATTGTCTCGATTTCGAAGACGACGATGAAGATTGTGAATCTTCCACCAGCTAGAAATCACAATAAAGGACTATTGCACCTAACCTTGAAAAATGGTGAAATCATGTGGGTACACCCTGACTTAATACCAAAAATGGAGTATGAAAGTAAAATTTTAAAATCCAAGAAAGGTAAAAAAGTCAAAACTTGCAATATGATTTCTCATATTGCTACCTTAGACCATGATGATTCTGATCATCTGTGGGATGGCATTCCTTTGGAAGTTAGGCTAAGGGGTCTGAACATATGCCCTCCAAGTTTGGCTCATCCTACCAAACTAAAGCTTACTCATCAGCAATGGTTAGCCATGAACAGTGTCCCTTTGTATAGGGCACGACAAGTTTTTACTACCTATGAGAAAGTTCCAGTTGGAATTTTACCTCCTGCACAGAAAGTTTCCACCCTTGCAACTAAAGGGGTTTCCGTTCCTTCTTTATCTGCTGGAACGTCTTGTGAAAGTCCGCTACCCATTCGCTTGTACAGTCAACAATCGGTCTATTTCATGAAAAAGATGGGCTATGACTTTCAAAAAGCGAAAGGCTTGAACGATGGTAAATGTATGCGAGTTCTTTTGCAAATTCAAGGTCGGAGATCCTCCATTGGATTAGGATTTGAGGTCCCTCATAAAAATCCCCGTAAAATGAAGACTAAGGAAAAAAAATTAAATCCTATAATATGGTACTTAATTTTTTGAGTCTGAAGAAGAGGCTTTTGCTGGTACAAGATTTGGAAAGGACTACCACAAAGATTACGAGAGAACTTCCAAAGAGGTGGATGATGCCGCTGAAATTCTAAATCTACCGACTCAGTCATCTCCTATTCATGCTGAGGCAAGACCTTCTAAACCACCAGTGGTTAAAAAAGGGAAACAGAAGGCAGTACGTTTTGACGTCCCGCTGAAGTTTGGTCCAAATCAAGGGTTGATGAAACCCTATAAGTTTGACATTCTAACCCAATTAGCCAATACTTCGGCTAGGCTTTCCATCTTTGAGTTACTCCATCTCTCTAAAGAAAGTCAAAAAAACTTTGAGTGAAGCTTTGCTACAGGCAGATTCATGCTTAGCCCAGCTCAAAAGTCCTCAATACACTGGTGTCGTGTCCCCAATGCCACAGTGTGATGGAGTCAATTCCTAATATTACTTTCATACAAGAGGATATACTTTTGAAGCATAATCGACATGACAGGCCTCTGTGTTACACATGGTATATTGACTCGACCGAGGTTGACAGGATTTACATCGATCCTGGGTCTTCCATTAGCATTATTCTTCAGAGTATGTTATGATCATTGAAGATTCCTACTAGTGAGTTGACTTACACTAGTACGACAATTGTTGGTTTCAATTCTGGATGAAGTAAACCATTGGGGAAAATTCGTCTGAAGATTTAAATAGGTAATCTTCGAACCATGGCAACCTTCTATGTTATCAATTCAGATGTATCTTATAATATCCTACTCGGAAGACTATAGATACATGAACATAATATTGTACCTTCGACTCTCCACTAATGCTTCAAGTATGTAGATTCTCAGGGGACCATAACGACTGAATTTGCAAATCTCAATCCATTTAAAGATGTTGAAGCCTATTTCTTTGATTTAATACTCTATACACAGGAGCATGTGAAGGAAATATTCGATATGGCTGAAGATCGATCGCCTTCAGAAGACCAATCGCTTTCAGAAGACCAATCGCCCTCAGAAGATCAACCTTTGAAGATTAAGGTTAAGGGTAGGATTCGACCCCAACCTGTCGATGATGAACCTTTGATGATTAAAGTTAAAGGAAGAACTTAAGCTATGTCTGATGAATCTGTGAGAATTCCAGTCAAAAGTCGAGTTCAAGCCAACATTAGTGATCAGCCTCTCATGATCAAGGTTAAAGGACATACTTTTCGTCCAATTGATTCAGAACCACTAGTTATCAACCTCGGCAAGTCTACGCCTAAGACGGATGATGGTCCATTAATGATTAATCCAAGGCGTAGTAACCAGTCTGTTAATGATGTAAATATTGATCAATCTGTGTTTTCCCATTTTAATAAAGATTTCTTTTTGGAGTATATGGTTGTCAAATATATTGAAAGAATAACTTTATCCGTTGATAATCAAAGTCATCAACATAAAACTGACATAAATACAGAGAAAACCTTATATATTAATCACAAAGAGAATTCTTTTCCTCCTCATGTCGATATTGGGCCCTATGCTCAGATGTTCCTAACATCTACTCCTTATTTTCTACCTGTTGCATCATCATCACAAGCTTGTGTGGCTTATAGACATCATGAAGAATCTTATTTTGTGATCCCGCCTACTAAGAAAAATAAGCGTCAAATTGTATTTGGTTTGGCTAGGAATATTTCTGTTATACAAACAGATAATCTCGAAGAGAAGGATAAAGGAAAAATCAGAATTGACAAATATAGTCAACAATCCCGTAAGATTATCCAAAATATGGGATATAATTTGAAAACTATGTCCGGTCTCAATATGGAAAAAGGTAGACGATTACCATTATGTGGTGATCCGTTTTATCAACGTACCCGTCATGGTTTGGGATACGATACATCCCACATGTTTAAAAAAAATATGGAAGATGAATTTTCTTCCAGTTCTTCACAATCCTCAAATTCGGAAGGAGTCCAATATGTTGAATTTGAGCACGTCTTTTCAGTTAATATGGTTCAAACCGATGATGGGTCTGAACTATTTGAAAATGACCCTTAGGCACAACAAATGGATACTTAGTGGGAGCTCCGATTTGAACAGCGACAGCCACCCACAGAAGATAAAATCATCCAGATTGATGTTGGAGACGAAACTACGTCAAAGCCTATATTTAGCAACAAAAACCTTTCCGAAGATGAAAAAAAAGTTGATAAAGCTGATAAAAGAATATATTGATATCTTTGCATGGAGCTATGAGGATATGCCAGGTCTGGATCCTAAAGTAGCTACCCATAAACTCAATATTCTTCCTAATGTCAAACCTGTAAAATAACAGCAGCAGCATTTTCGACCAGACATAATGGATGCAATTGAAGCAGAAGTTAAAAAGTTGATCACATGTGGCTTTGTCCGTCAGGAACAACACCCAGATTGGGTCGCCAATATTGTTCCAGTCATAAAAAAGAATGGAAAAGTTCAAGTTTGCATAGATTTTTGAGATCTCAACGCAGCTTGTCCAAAAGACGAAATTCTACTTCCTATCACCGATGTATGATAGACAATACATATGGTTTTGAACGTATGTCTTTCATGGACGGATTCTCAGGATACAACCAGATTAAAATGCATCCAGGAGATGAAAAACACACCACTTTCCGTACACCCCTTGGAGTTTATTGCCACACGGTTATGCCTTTTGGTCTAAAAATGCCGGCACTACATATCAACGGGTCATGAGCAATATCTTTCAAAAATATCTGCAAAAAATAGATGAATGTTACGTAGATGATATCGTCATCAAAAGTTGATCAAAAGATGATCACATTCAGGACTTGAAGACAGTATTTGAGTTGATGCGTCAACATTAAGTAAAGATTAACCCCACTAAGTCTTTCATAGGGGTTTCTAGTGGCAAATTTTTGGGATTTGTCATTCCTTCTCAGGGTATCCATGTTGATCCTGATAAAGTTAAAGCAATTATTGAAATGCGTCCTCCACGCAATCTGAAAGAGCTTCGTGGCTTTCAAGATCGCATTGCTTATATCATAAGATTTATATCAAATCTTTCTGGGAGATGTCAACCTTTCTCTCGTATATTGAAGAAAGGTGTGTCATTTGTTTAGGATGAAGCATGTCAAAAAGCATTCAATGACATCAAGCATTACCTCACAAATCCACCTGTTTTAGTACCCCCAGTAGTGGGAAGACCATTTTTTATGTATGTTCGAGCATTGGATCATTTCCTTGGTGCTCTTCTTGCACAGAAAAGTGGTGAATGTCATGAACAGGCAATTTATTATCACAGTCGAATGATGGTTGGGGCTGAACACAGGTATACTCCTGTGGAAAAAAATGTCTAGCCTTGGTATTTGCTATTCAAAAGACACGATATTATGTATCAGGGCAGACTATTCATGTCATCTTAAATCCTCTTCGAATATTAATGAAGAATCCGAGTATTCTTAATTCCCAATTAGCTACCTGGGCAATGTTGCTTACTCCCTATGATATGGTCTACATACCTCAAAAATCAGTGAATCAAGCGTTAGCTGACTTCTTAGCAGCTCATCCTATACCTGAAACTTCTAAGCTATATGACGACATTCCAGATGAAGTCGTAGATTGCAACATGACTATGAAGAATGATATTTGGCAACTATACTTTGATAGAGCATCACGAGTTGGACCCAATAGCAATATTGTTTCCGGAGTAAGCATTTTCTTGGTCTCTCCTGATAAAATAGTTATATACCGTGCTTATTCCTTCAACGAACCATGTTCCAATAATGTGGCAGAGTATAATGCTCTGCTAATTGAGTAAGCATTTTCTTGATCTCTCCTACGGCTGTGGACGAAGGATTGGTGGAAGGCGAAGAAGCTGGCGCTGCTCGCAACGGCTAGAAATGGAAAGATCTCATGGGCCTCATTCAAGAAGGCGTTTCTGGATCAATATCTGCCTCCAGCCATGAGCAAGAAGATGGAGGATGACTTCATCACACTGAAACAGGAAGATATGTCCGTGGAGGACTATGAGTCTAAATTTGCCAAGTTAGCAAATTTTGCTGCTGCGATGCTTCCCACCGAGCAGACTCGCATAAATCGATTCGTTAGAGGGCTGAATGATGACATCCAGTTAAGTGTGTTGAATCGAGAATGTGGGTCATATTCTCAGGCCTTTAAGGCGGCGCTACAGGTAGAACAGTTTTGCCTGAAGAAGGCGTCCAACAAAATACAGTACAGTCGGAATCAACCCGCCAAGAGATATCATGACGGAGAGAAAAAGGTTGAAGGAGAAAATAAGACAGACAATGATCAGCACAGGAGAACTGAGTGCACCTACTGTGGCTGCCACGGGCACACCAAAGAAGTCTGTCGATTCACCAACAGATCATGCTTCAGCTATGGAAGCCCAGACCATACCGTCAGGAATTGCCCGAAAAAGTAAAGAACGACTCAGAATCGAAACGACACTGAAGAGCGTGGGCAGCTGCCAGGCCTACCCCCGCTCCGAGACCATCCGCACAATCAGCAGTTGCGGAGCGCCAACACCACGATAAATGTGCGCGTCTATAATCTCTCCACGTTGCTTGATCCAGAACGCAACAATAATGGAGGTGAGTTCGTTTCTTAAGTTTTGAGGACAAAACTTTTTCTCAGTGGGTTATTATGTAGTGCCCCACTTCTCGCGGTCCACTATATAATACCTACGGCTTGCTGACTCAGTCTTGAACTGAGTGTTTGGGGAAACCTTTGCCGGTATTGATTGATCACGGATGAAATGCAACGAACATTTCCAATTGATGGATTGGCTTCTATTAAAATAAATCCAAGAGTTTTGTTGGATGTTTTCTTTCGCTGCTTGGTTTTGATGAATGTGTTTTCGTGTTGGTTTTCGTTGATTGGTTTTCATTGTTCGCTTTCATCGCATTTCGCATTCATTCCGAATCTTGAGAGAAAGAGACGAAGTATGCTAATCAACTGTTGGTGCCAATGTAGGCCGCGTGAATTGTTTATGAACAACGCGTGAAGTCCCTCCTTCTCTCGATTTAAGATTCATCTCGGTGAGTTGCTTGAACCGGGCTTGCATTTGTTTGTACGCCCTAATAAAAATGATCTCTAGTCCACTCTGTTGCCTTGTCCCTGTGATCAACGATATCTCAATAACAAAAGATAAGAAAAAGAATGAATGCTAATGAATGACTGCAAAGGAATGAAATGTTATTGAATGTTATCGAATGACCGAATGACCGAATGAGAACTGAATGCAAATGAATGACCGAACGATTAAGGCTAGTCATGAACTGGTCGCTATCTGTCGCACTGCTAGGTTTTATCTGATAGAAAGAACAAGTCATGCATTGGTCTCGGACAACTTGTTAACAAGGTAATAGTCTCTCGATGATTCTGGGGGCACCTGGGATCGATCGGCCTAGGAGAGATTGTAATAGCACCTCGGGGTAAATGCTACACCTCGGAAATGTTGTGTCCTTGGCGACGAGCTGAACCATTGAGTCACAGCGGCTAATCATAGGGACGGGCCCATGGACCACCATGTAGTTAGAACATGCATGTGAACAATCCTTAACGCAAACCTAACAATGAACGATGATGGTAAAGTATGCTTCTTACATTCATATGCAAATTGTGCTAACCTGTTTTGTGCAGGGATGACTATCGGCGTTGGTAAGTTGGTTATGCATAATTCTACTGTCATATTTCTTATGAATTGTTAAAAAGAACCTAGACAAGTAGAAAGAGCACTAGTAAATGTGTAGCTTCACATATTAAATTAGTGCAGATATTTGTGAGTTTCGGCGAAGAGCCGCTCGCCAGTACATGATGTGTGCTGACCCACGTTGTGGACATCCTTTTCAGAAAGCAAAAGGAGACAAGGGGATTTTAAGTGAGGCACCGAAGCTCGTCTAGCCCAGTAGAGTTGTGGATCGCCTCGAAGCTACTTTTTATTTCAAGTCAAGTTCAAGTTTCTTTTCCTTCTGAAGGTGTCTTCCAATTCCAGCTTGTAATAAAGGAATATCATGTATGGGCATTGTGGCTAATTTCAAAAGAGTGTTTCAAAGAGAATCATGTAGCCAAATTATAAGGCAAATCTGAGTTCGCAAAGCTTTGTACTTGTATTCCTATCAAGTTATCAATAAAATGAGTATTTCCATTTCAAATCTCTGTGTCCAACATTTGGTTTTCTGCAATGAATGAGTGCGTGCGTATGTTTTGCTTAACTAATGGGTGCGTGCATGTGTTTTTGCTTGACTAGTTGTTTTTGTGCAGGTACATGGCCTTGTGCAAGCGCAACTTAGGCTTGTACGGCATCACGCCTTAGTGAGGACGATCGATCCCGCAGGGATCCAGGCAAGACGGACGACCCTAGCGGGATCGGGGCGTGACAGTTATGACTCATAAGAGCAAAGGCAAGTTCCAAGCTAAATAGGAAGGTCCTTATGTAGTCAAAATCGTATTCTCTAATGGTGCTTATAGGTTATCTAAACCTAATAGAGATTTGATCATGATGCCGATCAATGGTAAATTCTTGAAGAAATATTACGTTTGAATTTCTTCTTCATTCCCCAGCTGCCAAGGTTTGGTTAAGCTGATTATTTATTCCGCCAAAAGAGAATGTTGATTTTCTTTCTTTCTAGCTGATTTCATTTAGAAAATATTTATTATCTATCATGTCCATATTACCTTTGAATAGATATTAATCTACTTCTTTAAGTCATTGCAATCTATTATGTCCATATTACCTCTGAATAGATATTAATCTACTTCTTTGAGTCGTTGCAATCTTTCATGTTCATATTACCTCTGATAGTATTGTACACTCTAAAAAAAGATTTATTATCTATCATGTCTATATTACCTCTGGATAGATATAATCTACTTTGTTGAGTTTTGAAGACTTATCATGTCCATATTACCTCTGATAATTATTTTCTATCTCATACCTATTTTATAAACATTTTATTCATTTCATGGTTTGAAATGTTACATCAGCAAAAGGAAGAAAAAATTAGAAGATAAAATTCTTTATTGGGTACAAAAATTTCTAAGGCAGAGCAGATAGATATTCAATCATTTTCTGTAATTCTGCCAGACGCTTTTCGCGAGAGCCCAATACAGTTGTATATGCTATGGATTGTCGAGCTTCCGCAGTACAAAGATGGAAGAGTTCGACAAAGGCAGCTATCATTTTATCCTTGGCCTCTTCGAGAGTCTTGATATTTGATTCAGCACCAATGATCCGTTCTTCCAAAATGGAACTCTGCCTCAAATATTTATCTCGATCTGCCATCATCTGGTTTTGCTCCTCATTTAATCGAGCTAGCTCAGCCTCGACTTCGCGAATTTTATCATTTTGTTGATATATTTTGATGTTCATTGAGTCATAGGCTTCTTGGTGCTGCTCCAATAGGGGTTTATTATCTCACGAAGGTCCTTTCTACGGCAACCTTATTGTTATATTCTTGAATAGATTCTTTGAAAATAGTTTCTCGAGTTGTATATTCATTTGTGAGAGCATCATACTCAAATTGGACGAGGCTTTCAATAGTCCCACTTGACAACCTTAGATATTCTTTGATTGGCTGTTCAAGCCCTTGGACTATCTTTTGCAAGGCTGCTGCCCTCTCAGTATCACTAAATATTGCGATGTTGTCAATGGTGGTAGCAATCACACTTTTCAAACTCTCATAACTGAGGCCTTTCTTCAAAACCATCTTGATCAATGCTGCCAAAGTTTTATAAAATGTCTCAGTATGAATCTCTACCAAAAGATTCATATCAGCATTAGAGCTTGGTGTATCAACAATATCTGCCAACCCCTTCTCCCGAAAACCAGAAAAGATGTTGTCGTCACTGTGGTAGCAAGCTGAGTTAATGCTATATCTGTCATCGTTACCATAGCCAGTTGATTCCTAGGGGTTTCTGGGACTATATCTTCAACAACCTTTTATGTCGCTTTTGGCGTTTGAGTTTCGGTGGCGGTGGATGATATTGTGGAGGTGGTGCCTTCTATGATCGATTCAGGTTCGAACACTACTGTCTCAAGAACATGGTCCGGATTAGCAGCAGTAATTGATGGTGTTGCTGCTACATCTACGATCTCAGTAATCGGTTCTTTGGTAGCAACCGATTCTCTGAGCACTGTTGGCTCTTTTTCTGCAGTCGGCTCTTCATCTCTTTCTTGGGCAAGAGAAGACAATTCTTGGCGTGCCTTCCTGCAGACTCTTCTTGTATCTCCACAGATGGAGAACCTTCCTCGGAAAGAGAGTCCTCTTTTGAAGAAAAACTTCCTTCTTCAGATTATATTACCACTTCAGGGATAGGCTTTTGAGGAGGAGGAGCAACGGGCTTTGCCACAACGACGATCTCTACAAAGATTAAATAAGATAATCAATATACAATATTATAATGCATATTTTTGTATAAGTTTTGTGTAATTTATCTTTACCTGGAGTAGGTGCGGGACGCGCGCGATAAGGGTGCGCCATAGTCTAGGTCCCAATCATCGTCATCCAAATCCAGACCTGGTTCGTCCGAGGGGATGGGTTCTGGATTATTAGCAGGAGTTATGGTTGTGTCTTCGACATCCTTCGTCTTTTGTGGCAAAGTTAGGTGCAATGAAGTGCTAAGTCGTCCTGGAGATAGGACTCCTGTAAATTCTGTCATTTTTGCCGGTTGTGGCGCTGAAGATCCTTCTCCAAGTTGAGCTGATGAAGTTATAAATGTTTGGATTCTCTTCGATTGAATTTTTGCTTTCTGGGGTAGAGACTCTCTGTTTGGAAGGCCCTTTAATAATGATATTTTTTTCTTCTTCTTCCGGAGAGTAACCGTTGTGTCTGATTTCTGCTTCCTGGTGGCAGAAATGGTAATTGCTCCTGCAGCTGTCTCTCCAACTCCCATAGGGATCGTTTCCAGATATTCGTCTGGAACAGCATCATCAGGTATATCCGAGGGCACCATAACTGGTTCTTCAGTGTCTCCTTCTTTTTCCCATCGAAGACTTCCTTTCATATTGTATTCTTTGGGAAAGAACGAATGGAGACATAAAAAATTAGCATACGAATGAAGTATTCGCAACTTAGTTGTGCTTGAGGCGGTTGATACATGGAATTTGGCACCGGTGCATCCAGTGCTGAAATATCGCCATGCCCTCGCTCCATCAACTAGTTTTCCATAATTTATGAAGCTGGTGGAGGGATTACCAACATGAAGCTGGTCATATCCGAACTAATGAGCGAACCGATTGGGTAGATACGGTTCGAAGATGCAGTTGTCTTCAGTTCTATACATCAGATGTGAGGGTTTGATGCATATTAGTCAATTAAAGACTGGCACAGGTATCTCAGTTCTATCTCGACCTACGTCTTCAAATTGCATACCAAAACAGTCGGCTAGAACTGGTGGTCGTGTGCAGAAAAAATTCCTTCCATAGGAGAAGTTCAATGTTGCCCGTGTATTTGTCACTGAAATTGCCTTCCAGGTGGCTTTACTAAACTTCTGGAGGAATACCTCCGTATTATTTTCAGGGCCGGGTGGTAATAAACTGCAGTTGTGATGCAGTAGCCAGCCTATCAAATTGGTATAGGGCATCTCTACCCTAGGGAAATTACGACGGTATGGAGCATTCTTGATCAATTCTTCACCAAAAGCTCGCAAACCCGCGTTCATCCGGCACACCATTGCCGGTAATAGGTTGAGTTTAGCCTTGAATACCAAACGTACTGCTGTCTATAGTACGTTTCGGTGAATTCTATCAACTGTACCGATCCTTGGTACGACCCACCTTCGCAACCATAAGGAAAGAAAGCCCGCTAGCAAGGTTTTCTTTGAGAGCTTTTGACTACCATGTCTTAAAAAGCTTAATGTTTCAGTCCCCGCAAGGAATTCTCCAGCTTTGGTGGTTAAATACTTGTCAGGGGACTTATATTTGATCATCCAAGTATTTATCAAGTCGGCAGGAATTATTGAGCAAGGATTAATGGTTTGAACCTTGCTATCTTGGAATCTCTCTTTATCTTCCTTGGACACTCTATTCTTATGATAGAATAGATATGTTGTCCATTTATTGATATATGCTAAATTCGATCCACTTTCATACATAGTGGTGCAGATCAAATAATAACACATCAGCTCTTGGTATACCTCGACTAAGCGAGGGTTTTTCTTATTAATTTCTGCTAGTTTCCGGTTGGAGGGAACATACTCCTCATATGGAACTTCTCTATTGGTAGCTTGGAGATAAATTGTATCTCATGGAGTGCAAAATCCATTTCGCCTACCGGGGTCGCAAAGGTTCCCGTCGAGCTGATATATAACTCCATCAGAGCTAGAAACAAGTTATTGTTCATGGGTATGCCTTGACTTATGGAGGCTACCGCTTCTAACAGTCCGATGGCTTGCAGTTCTGCTTCGAAGGTCTTCATGACCGAAGCAATAAGTTGAAACAAATTTTTATTGTGAGGGGTTATCCACCCTGGAAGCCTAGGGTTGACTTGGTGATATAATATTGAAGCGTTCATAAACGTGTTAATGAACATCAGTATCTGCACCGACTGGATCAGAGACGAGCCCTCACTTGGTGTGAATCTAGGTAGTAAGCCTGAGAAAGGAGTGACACTACCACTGGGAGTACTCGAATGATAGCCCATTTGGTTTTCATCCCTTTTGAATATAATTCTCCCCGGTCTTTCATGACTGTTGGGGGTCAGATTCCAGATCATTTGCCTCAGATGAGTGGCATGAACAAAAGAAGAAAGGGGATAATCCCTTAGCATTGTTGGGAGATACATTGCCCTTTTCCCAAACTTGAACACCCAGGACTCCTTCTTGGGGTTTGTCTGAGATTGAAAATCGATTGCGTCCCCAAACATGAATGCGAGTTTCAAGTAATGCTTACCATCCAATGACATCAGTAATTCTCCGTTCATCAAAGATAGCAACATTCTGTCTCCCTGAGCAGCTATTAACTGTTGTCTTTCCTTGGGATATTGCTTATCGGTTTGAGGAAACTCGACATGGGACAAGTTCTCCAAATAGTTTGATCCCAAAATACCAGTTGGGGAGCCAAATACCTCGGAGAGAGGATGGATTCCCAAGTCCACTGCAAAAAAAAGTTCAAAAAAATCAAGTTAGTAAAACTCTAAGTTTGAACTCTACGCAAACTCAAGCTCTACGCAAATGTCTCTACACGAGTGAATTTTTGAGTTATTATGCGTAAAAGGTTCTCTGTTTTAAGAGAATTTATTTATGCATTTTCTATGAAAATGTTCTACGCAGTATATGACTGAAAGTTTTTACGCGTACTTTTTCATTGTTCAAAAGAGTAAAGTTTTACGTATGAAAACACACTCTTTTTTACTTTCATATTTTCAAATTTACGTTGGCACATATAACGTGAGCGTATTTTCAAGTTCTACGCTGGCACGTATAACGTGAGCGTATTTTTTGTTTCAAGTTTTACGTTGGCACGTATAAACGTGGGCATATGATTTAGGGTTGCTCTTAGGTCATTTTTTCTGATGAAATCCATAGTCAAAATAGATAGGGTTTCTACCTATCACGGCTGGAGCCACGTTTGGATTAGTCTTTGGGGTCTCTTCGAGGTTCTTCTCCAGTGATGCTGCGGTGGCGTGAAGTTCCTCCGACGATCTAGCCATCGATGAAGCAACGGCAAGGTTCTTGCCCTTAGCTGAGGCGGCGGCCTTGTTCTTGGGTGCCATTTGCTCGAAGTTCGATTCTGAGGATAAGTGCAGAAGAGATTGAGAATGAAAGAGATGAGTAAAGTTCTCTCTCTTCCAACAGAGTTCTATTTATAGAAAATTCAAAATTGATTCGAATTTTCGAATGACTGTTGGGTATCCCTAATTTTACGCTGGTGACTGTTGGATATCCCAAACTTTACGCTCATATTCAAAGTATTTCAAATATTGGAAAATTTAAAAAATTTGAAGGGGGTCTTGTAGAAGTGTAAATAAATTTCGTAGACTAAGTCAAAGAAGTTAGATCTTTACGCAAAGACAGTTCTAGACCCTATACGACGCCCATTTCAGACTTTACGCAAAGGTTAAACTGACTCAAACTCAATCTCTACGCAAGGGTTAAATTCAGACTTTACGCAAAAACAGTTTCACTCTCTACGCGAAGAATGAGCTGTCCATGCTGCATTAAATGCACGAAGATATTGTTCTGACAGATTGATTTTCTGACAATAGTTGCACAGAAGCCAAGAAGATTTTTCACACTAACCCAGGATTGTTGTTTAGTATGCCAACGAGCTGTTTTACGCTCGATGAACAGCCTCCTTTTTACGCATAAGAGTTATTTGAGCTTTTTACGCTCAAGGCTATCTCAGCCACTCTTTTTGCACGTAGAGTTTATTTGAGCCTATACGCTCAAGGCTATGTTTAGCCGCTTTACGCAGGAAGCTTACTTTGAGCTATTTTACGCTCAGACATGCCTAAACAGCATCCCTTACGCACGGTCTGTCCTGATTGTGTGGGAACGTGCTTTTCTGATGTGGCCTTCATGCCATACTTCTCGAAGAACGTATGTACGTGTTCTCCTTATTTTATTGGATTATGGGACACGTGTCAACATGTGTAGAGGCCAATTTCTGTACGTGTGTGACAGTTATTCTACCAGCCTGCGTAGAGACCCAATGTTGGTGCTTTTTACGCACAGAAGGACAAGCCTATATAAAGACTTCTTTTTTAAAGAAAAAGGGACTTGGTTTTTTAGGCCAGATATCATGAGAGAATTCATACTTTCAGAGGAAAGTGATTTTCCAGAGCATTTCTCTTCAACTTTTTATCAAGAACAGAGTGAAGCAAAACAGGAAAGCATTCGACCGTGCCATCAGTGCCAATTGTGTCGATACCTTTCTGGTGACTTAGTTCTTCCAGTTGTTCATCTCCAAGCAGTTTTCTTCATCATCATCGTGTGGTCCAAGGAACAAAGTGATCGCTCTCAGATCAGACTTCCATAGCAATACTCCCCAGAATTTACTTGTACTTTTGTACATTTTTTCTCGTTTTCTTTCAAAAGCTTTAGGGCATTTTGTTAATTGAAACACCTGTTTCTTCCTAGGTCGAGTCGGTCCCGTGGTCCCGGGTTGCCGCTCGAAGAAACAATCGCCCTTGTCGACAAGTTGTCCATGACCGTGTTGTTACTAAGGTATATTTTATGGTATCATTGGGGCTTGTTATTAAATCGATTCATTTACTTCTTCTATTTTTTATACTTCTTTTGCAAAGCCCAAACCAGGGTTGCCTCGGCGACTGACCTACAATCCTGACACATTTTTTCTCGACGACTAACCCCGCTCGAACTTAATATTGTGACTAACCATCGTTTAGACCTAACATTCTTTGAACTCAGGGAACGTCTACTACATAGCCTTTCTACTTAACTTGGACATAACATGTTCCTTAAGTGCCAATAGACCGTGACTAACTTTCCACTGAACCAACCGTGGCTCATGCCTTGAACCAACTCGTGTTCTACGCGACGCTATCACCTAAGTCATACTTTATATGACGGGCCTTGAGATCGTGGAACTATTTAACTTGCCAACCACAAAAAAGGTGGGACAGTGCTTGCTATGACTTCGATAGCCCAGCATTACTTTACCTAACTTACTCGAGCCTACAACTTAACCCGAGGGACGAGCAAAGGCTATGTCAAGCCTTGCATCGTGGAAGAGTGCATGCTTTATCGAGCATTTACGCAGATGACGCCTATGACTTAGGCTAATTCATAATTTTGTGTCGAAAACCAACTTTCTTTCTCCCAAGCCACGGGATGAAGGACCGAGTGTCATTTTCAAAGCACGCCGTGCACCAACTCTAAGCCGACCGTTGGACCTTTCCATATTCTAACTCAATTTGACCCAACTTAATTGGGATTATTTTCTTAGCTATGTGGATTCGTTTCTTTTATTATCAAGCCTACTTGTTCATTTGAAAACTTTTGATTTATTAGTGCGAAGGCCAAGCTGAGGCAAGTTCATCGAAGCCACCCACCTGAGCAAGGGGTCGCCTCGACCGAGCGATGTCTTCGAACATCCGTTGCAAGGCTAAGTCTGAATGCCATTGGCATTTCGATTCCTCCGATTGACTGAACGGGACAGGACACTACATGCGTAAGACAAGGATTAGCATAAAATAATATAACCAACATTCGTATTTCCTATTCGTCTCTGCATCGTTAACTCTTAGCAAAATCGTCACCGACACATGCAGACTCGATTGACAGCTGTGACTCTCGGTTCAGCTCTGCACCGATCAACACTTATCTATATAATGGTCCATGGGTGTTTCCATGATTAGCCGCTGTGACTCTTTGGTTCAGCTCGTCGCTAAGGACTCAACACCCCACTGATCGCGAGGTCTCTTTTACCTCAGGGTGCCCTAATATCTCCTAGGTCAAGTGGTTCAAGGTGTCCCAAGAATTCACCCGAAAGACGATATTTGTGCACAAATTGTCCGAGACCAATGCATTACTCTAGCATTTCTATCAGATGAAACAGATTTTGATCAGATCTTTCAGATATGCGATACGTTCATTTCGTACCTTAGTAGATATATGAGACGTTCATTTCGTGCCTTATCGGATGTACGACACGTTCATTTCGTGTATTTCTTCTTTTCGGATCACATAGCCAACAGCTTCTCTCTTTTCTTATCAAGCATGACAATGAGTCATATTCAGAACAAAGATATATTGGCATGGCTTCATCTCATTTGATTTAATAGAAAAAGTTCATTTCTTTTTATCAAGCAACAATCTTTCTTTTAGCATACAGGCAACAATCTTTCTTTTCAGCATACAAGTTAACTCTTTTCTTGTTCTTAGCATAGCAACATATGACACAAGCATACTGATTTGTACTAGCATTCTCAATGATTTACCATCTTGTTATTAGCAACAACATTCATTCAAAAACTAAGATTCTTATTAGGCGTAAGCGAATCATAAAATGAGACTTTGTCCACTCACCCAGATCAATCGTTTTCTGTTGCGGAGCCAGGAATCTAATTTCTCTGTTTATCTAGTGTCTTTGCGGAACAGGGCACTACAGACGCGGGGGTGCAGACGCCCAGAGGAGGACGATATTGGGGTTAAGGACCGCGAGGGGGGGTGTGCACGGGTGCAACTGCTGGAGGGGGCGCTACGCTGGGAGGGGGCCGCAGGGGTGCAGCCATCAGAAGAAAAATGGAGAGGAAGTGACGAGGGTAATATGGTCATTTTTAATTTTTAGGGTATTGAGTTGACGTCTATCGAAATTGAGAATATCAAATTAAAAAACTGGAATACTTGAGGGTATTAAGTTGTAATTTAGCTTATATTTTATTTTAGCCTGCAATCGGTTCTTACTGGGTCACCGTCCGAGCCGAGCACGGTCAATCGATTTTTGAGATAATTCTTGCTTGGACCAATTGGGAGGCCAGGTTGGACCGGTCTAAACCTAGACAGTAAATCCAGTCCGAATCTAGAAAAAGAATGGACTGGATTGGACTTGCCCGCTGATCGGGTCTGAATCGATTCAGTCTGAATTTAACCGAATCGAGCTCGGTCCGAATTTTGGGCTGCCCGACTAACTGAATGCTGATACATTTTCCAGAAATTTGAATACATAACATAAAAGTTATTCTTTATTGCGTGAAAGGCATATAGCTTACAGAATTTGTAAATTAGGATCCTATCCATCCAAATAAAGGACGTAAAATGCATATGGTAGATATACAAGAGTGTAGATTTATTATTTTTAGTTTTTTAAATCTTCTCTAGATGTTCTCCAGAATTAAAATGCAATTAAACCCTCTAACCATATGGATTAATGATGTACAACTTTATTTTCGACGTATATTTGTCAAAGAGAGGACACCTTATTTTTAGGCATTTTACGCCCTTGATTTAACCAGTTGTTTAATTTTTGGCACTGTAAATTTATTTATTTTCGAGTTTCCAAAACGTCCGGTCCATATGAGGGGAAAAAAAAGTATTTACATACATTTTACTAGATTGGATGGTATGACCCATACTTAGCATAACAATAATGCTAAGTTTACAACCAACTATTTACAACTTTCTTAGACCATCTCCAATGGGGGTTTCTATCCCTATTTCTATAGAAGAAATCCATTTTAGAAAAAAAAATTCTCAATGGCAATTTCTATCACCATTTCTATCCTAGGTGGCAATGATGTAGGATGGAAACTTTCTAGGAGAGTTTCTACATGTAGAAACTCTCCTAGAAATTCTCCTATCTCTCATGACAATTATTATTGGGTCCCACACCATTAAATTGGTCCTTTTACTATGTGACACATAGGATAGAAATGGAGAACCATTGGAGAGTACTTTTTGTAGATCTATAATTTCTATGTAGAAACTCTTCCAACTAGGATAGAAATCTCCTTAAAGTACAATGCCAAGTAGGATAAGAACTCAATTTTAGAAATCACCATTGGAGATGGTCTTATAACCTACAATTTTTCCTGCTAACGTAGTCCCACCCGACCCCACCTCTCCCCTCTCTCCTTCAATGAAAACCGACCACATGGCGGTTGTAACCCTCTTAGTTGTAAGAGCATCTCTAAGACCATCTCCAATGGGGGTTTCTATCTTCCCTATTTCTATGGAAGAAATCCATTTTAGAAAAAACTTCTTCCAATGGTGATTTCTATCACCATTTCTATCCTAGGTGGCAATGATGTAGGATAGAAACTTTATAGGAGGGTTTCTACATTTAGAAACTCTCATAGAAATTCCTCTCTCTCTCATGACAATTATTATTGGACCCCACACCATTAAATTGGTCTTTTTACTATGTGACACATATGATAGAAATGGAGAACCATTGGAGAGCATTTTTGTATGTCTACAATTTCTATGTAGAAACTCTTCCAACTAGGATAGAAATCTCCTTAAAGTACAATGCCAAGTAGGATAAGAACTCAATTTTAGAAATCACCATTGCAGATGGTCTAAGAGCATCTCCAACCCTATTGTGACTTTGGAAAAAAAATTAATGCCACATAAGAATGACAAAATTTTATTCAAAAGTTCTTCTCCAATGCAATTGTCAAGTCAATTGTGAAGCTTATGTGGCAAAAATTAAAGAAGACATTGTGAAGTTGATTGTCTTGTTCTAGACAATGCACTTGACAATGTCTTCTCTTCCATGTCTTCAATTATGAATAAAAAATATTAGAAAAAAAGAAAGAAGATGAGTAGTTGTCTTAAAAGTTGTCTTAAAAGTTGCCTTGAAAGTTGGAAAAAAAATATTTTTTATTGTCTTCTCAATACTTTTGCATTGGAAAGAGTTTTTCTATCTCATTGTCTTTTGAGATATAATTTTGCCACATAAACAAGACATTGTCTTGTGGCTCATGCAATGTAAGAGCCACTTAAGACTCACAACACTTAACAAGACAATAGGGTTGGAGATGCTCTAACTCTATTGTTTTGTTTTGTGTTGTGATTCCTATGTGGTATGAGACACAAGACAATGTCTTTTCTATGTGGCAAGATGATATTCACACAAGAAAATGAGAAAAAAGTGTTCTCCAATGCAAAAGTATTGAGAAGACTAAAATGTATTTTTTTTCAACTTTCAATACAACTTCTCCACTTCTTCTTTTTTTAATAATATTTCTATTCATAATTGATGACGTGGAGACAAAGTCATTGTGAAGTGCATTGTATAGATCTAGACAACTAATTTTATATTGTCCTTGTCATGTCATTGTCATGTCAACTTTATTTTATTCTACATTTGTATTGAAGAAGAATTTTAAAATAAAAATTTGTCGGATTAAATTCGAATTTGAGCTCGGACTAGACTTATAATTCGTCAAATTGGATTTGGATTGACCTGAGTACGATCCAATCCGTCCGAGTTGCACCCCCAGTGAGAGGAAAGGGTGTGTGTACTTTACTATGTTTGCAAGTAAAATAAAGCTAGCTATCTGCACAAATCTCATAGCCCACGAGTGAGAGGAGGAGATCTTCAAGTCAAAAAATCTGTCTTGGGCTTTAGTTACAAGTGGCTCTGTCGTTTTTTCTATTTTTCTAAGCATCCCTTCCCTGGTCAGCTAGCTCTGTCTGCACTGCAGCACAGACTCTCACGTGGGGATGGAGGTCGAGTGCAGAGAATAATATCATGAGCCCATCACAGCATTGGTCCCTTTGGACAATTTATAAAGATATTGTAAAAATTACTAGGATTGTCCAGATATTTATAAATTTATAATTCCAAATTTTTACTAAATAAGTATCCACTACGGATATAAAATTGTCAATTTTTTTTTAATAGTTCTACTAATATATTGGACTTCAAATTTTTTAACAGTCCTATCAATATAATTTTTGACAACCAACATAAATCCTAAATTCAGTCAGGACTGTAAAAAAAATTTATAATCATATATGTTGTCAGGATGGTAGAATTTTTTACAGTTCTTTATGTAGTGTGAACTGTCAAAATTTTTGACAGTCCGTTATATTGGTAAGGCTGTCAAATTTTTTGACTGTCCTCTATCTATAGTGGACAGGCTCTTAGTAAAAAAAAAAATTGATTAGCAAACTTTTAAATATTTGGACAGTTTCGAATAACTTTTGCATTGTCTTTATAAATTGTCTTCTATTGATCTCTCTCTCTCTCTCCTCTCACTATCTCTGGGAATTAATTAATGAAATTTAGGGTGTTCTTGCCAATATGACCTTTATGTCCTTTTCTTATTTTACAAGATTTTAGATTAAAAAATAATTCTAAAATTTGAACTACGAGTTTTATGGTTAACTTAATTTCTTGAATGTGTGAATATCCATGGAAAAAATTTCTGATAGTTTTGTCCCCTACTTGAAGGCTCGTTTGATAAACTGTATTGGAGGTAGATTTTAAATTTTATGGATTTGGAGTCAAATTTATATAATCCTATGTTTGATTGGAGATGGAGTTGGATATGAAAAGTATGACCAAATCTAAATTTTGGATTTGGAAGAAAGAGAAAGTTGGATTTGAGAGAAAAAAGTTATCATTTTTAATAATTTTGTTTTCTATTAAATATTTCATTAATTCTGATTATTAATTAATTAGTTATTTCTTATATCTTATTTTTTATAATTATTATTTTTAAAAATATTTAATTTATAGTTAATTAAGAGTTAACTATTATTTAAATAAAAATTAGTCATTATTATTATTTTAAAAATTAAATTTTTATAACTAATAGTTAGTTATTATTTTTATAAAAAAATTAATAATTTATTAATCATAATTATAATCTTAAGTAATAATTTATTAATCATAATTATAATATTAATTAATAGTTATTAATTAATGATTTATTAGTCTTAATTATAAGCTTAACTATAAATATTAATACTATTTTATTATAATCTTAATTAATAATATATTAATCATAATTATCATCCGAATTAATAATTTATTATTTAATAATTTAATAATTAATATACTATTAAAATGTTAGTTAATAATTTATTAATTGTCATTATAATAATTAATAACTTATTAATTATAATATATCATAATTATAATTATAATTATAATTTAATTATTAATCATAACTATAATTATAATATTTATTTATTTATTTATTTATTTATTTATTTATATTTATTTTTATTTACTTATTTATTAATTATTATATTATTATCATAACTATTAATCATAAATAGTTCACAAAATTTTATGTTTGGTTGGAGTTGGATTTGGTTTTGAAAATTCATGATTTGATTTAGGATTTGATTTTGGATTTCAAAATCCAAATCCAAATCATTAGTAGCACATACATTGACAAAAAGCATAAATTTATACCACTGCTTCGAGTGAGAAAAGAAAATGTTTTCATGTCAAGGAGTTAGAAACAAAAAAAATAAAAAATAAAAAATAAAAAGAAGAAGAAGAGAAGAGTAAAATATCTTCTACGATGTCAATCCAAAACTTAGGATTACTCCTTGGCTGAATCAACAATAACAACAGCAACAACAACAAAAATATTCAATTTTTTTTAGATCTATTCGAGTCCTCTTTTTCATTTAACTTTGTTAAGGTTCATTTTCTTAATAACACGTGCTATAAAAAATTAAAATTTTCCTTAGGACTTACTTCTTGGCTGGATGAGATACATGTTGTTGATATTGGTCTTTGCACTAGAAATAATAGTCCCACATTGCCTAGCTAAACGAGTGGTATCTCCATATATACATTTGCTTATGAGAGAGAAGCACATGAGGTGTGGAGAGACACATGGGTGTGCCAGTGGGAGTATTTTTCTAGTGAATAAAAGGCTAACTCAACAAATGAAGCACTAATGCATTTTGATACTCTGGAATTTATTCCTTTGAAGCTAGAGACTCGGACTCACGAGGCGTAATGTACATTTTGTTTTGCGCGACCAGATGGCCCAACGGTTTGCGCATGGTGCGCGTTGTGCGCAAGTGCGCGCGGGCACAGGTCGCGCAGATGGTGCGCGTTGTGTGCCAATTGGCGCAGTCATGTTTGTGCACGATTTGCATGGTTACGTAACGTTCTGGACAGTTTTTTTTACGTCCTGAACTTTTCGTATATTAGACGGTACTGCGCGCGCCTATATATATTTCTCATCTCTCTCTCTCTCTCTCAGTACACAATTCATAATTTTCTTACGAAATTTTTCCAGAGTTAAGAGCAGAGAAGAGAAAACAAATGGAGTACGTACCATCCGAGAAGTCAGTAGAGTAGAGTGTTCCGAATTTCTTCGACGAACTTGCTGTTTCCTGGAAGCTGGTCGTGTGGAGGCGAATCTAGCTTTGAACACCGGTGATCAATCACCCTATCAGGCTGTTTCTTCATTCCGTCCATATCATCTTCTGTTCATCCACTTGCAACTCGTTCTGAATGAGTACATTTCTGATCTACTCAGAGAAGAGAGAAACAAAGCGAGTACGTGCCATCTGAGGAGTCAGTCGTGCTAGTGTCTGAAATTTTTCGACAAACTTGCTGGTTCCTGGAAGCTGATCGTGTGAGACGAATCTTTCTTTGAGCACCGGTGATCATTCACCCCAACAGGCTGTTTTCTTATTCCGTCCATATCATTCACCCCAGCAGGCTGTTTTCTTATTCCGTCTATATCATCTTCTGTTCATCCACTTGCAACTCGTTCTGAACGAGTACATTTTTGATCTAATCAGAAACTGTTAGTGACATTTCACCGCTGCTACTACGAAACCTTTTGTACCTTCTTTGAAGTGTTACAATTGATTTCGTTTCTCAGAATCCTCCAGGATCTCCATCGTGCACTTTTCTCGAAGTGTTGTATAAATCAGTTTTTTATCAAAAAGTCACGTCCCGGGGCTAGCAATACATACATCACCTTTCATACAATACAATTTGAGTGAATTGTAGATAACAAATATTAAGAGTATGGTAGATTTACGGTACTAATACGCCAAACGCACATTTAATATACGGGAAGGGAAGAGTATGGCAAAAATGGTAGTGGTACATAGTGTTGAAAGATTTCTTATCCCCGATATAAAGTCATATATGAATCGATTCACATTTCTCTCTCTTATTTTGTTCAAAAAAATTCCTATCTATTGTACGAGTATTTTCTTTAAAAAATAAAATCTATTTAGTATTTTGTAATGTTTTTTAATTATTTTTTGACTTTCTAAAACTACAAACTTCAAAACCTTGGATTGAAGTCCGCCCAAACTACCAATACTCATAAGGTTTTAAAAGAAATTTTGATACGGATATTAGGAACCTTAATTGAATGCATTAGCGCTGTATTTACTGTTACTTACTCCGGTTTGTTTCATATTTACGACATGATCAATTTCAGTACCAAATTCCCATGTCATTAACAAATCCGTTAATAAATGGAATTACCAAGATCTATTCAAGAAAATCCACAGTTGAAACTACAAATTTCGACACAACTCCATTTTCAGTAGAAAATTTCCAAAAAAAAAAATGCCAACAAAGAAATAAAAAAAGTCCAATTTCAATACAAAATCCCGTAGGGTTGTCGAGTCTGTCTATATCTAGCCGGCTCCAATCCATCCCAATTCGAATTTTTGGTTCAGCCCTTGGTTACAATCCAGTTAGTGAAGAGGGGGGCAAGGAAAAGTCCAAGCTACTTTTAAGAAGCGCAGCTCAGTGCTAAGTGAAGACTTGTTTCAGTGTTCAATGTTGTATACATATTCCCCACAGATACTATGGCCATGGCCTTATTCAGCAATGCATTGGTCAAGAACATATCAGCACAGGAGAGCTAATGACATAGATGAGCTAATGGCAACACTACAATGAAGAGAAGCTAAGCCAGTGCCTCTCTATTCCTTCAGACAAGCCTAGTAGCTCAGTAGCTATCAATTAAGCCATTAACTCGATGATTAGCTCAGCAACAGAGGTCGAGACTCAACATCAAAGAGGGCCAGACTCAGTTTTAGAGCAGTATCAGAGCAAGAACTCAATAGACAGCTTAGCTCATCTTCAGAAGAGTAGAATAGCAACTGGTGTAGCAAGTAGATCAAGGCAACTCACATGTAAGTAGAGTATCAGGGACTAGGTTCTGATGCTCATCCAAGTATCAGAGACTTAGACCTTGTTTGGTACACTGTAATGTAATCGTAATCGCAATGTAATCAAACGAAGAAAAAAAATTTATTAGTCATAGTCTGAAGCTCAAGCATGCCAAAGAAGCTTAGAGTATTACCAAGATGGGATGCACTGTCAGTGAGGAGGAGAATACCAACTCATGATAGTTACAGTGTATCAACTCATGGAAGTTAGGCCAATTCGGTTAGGAGTCAGCTACATGACAGTTATGTAATTAAGTCTTTAGCTACAAATAAGTAGGCGAAGTCAGGAGTGTGTTTGATTTGTTATCTTGTTTCTACATTTTATATTTTTTCACTTTGTAATTTTTTTCATTCTACTTTGTAATCTTTTTCTTGAATTAATGAAGAATCATAGTCTTTATTTATTTTTTCCCCATTAAGTTGTTAGCTTGAGTTCTTGAGTTCCAATTAGCAAATCAATGACAATTTATGATAGACTTTTTCCAATCTCGAGCTAATGGAGAAAGTGGTCTATCAATCTAAGATTATTCCAATGTACTTGAAACATATATTGGAACTAAATGTGGAAATTTTTTGACTTTTCATCCCACTTTTAATATGAATTTGTACTTACATTCCACCCTTTTAATTTAAAAGACTTACATTCCATTTTTTGTCACATGAAGTATTTTTTGTGACAGAACAATATTTTTGTGAAAAAATTAACGTTTTTCGTGACAAAAGTGAGATATAAGTCTAATAAAATTAAAATGTGGAATGTAAGTACAAATTCATATTAATGAGTGGGATGAAAGTCAAAATTTCCTAATTTGTGCATGAAAGAGTCGAGGATCGATAAGAATTTTTTTAAGAAGATGTTCGGGCAAGACACTAGAGTTTATGAGAAGTCTAATTGTTATAACTGCGTTTATTGCACTGGAACTAGGGGTGAGCAATTATCGGTTTCCAAACCGAAACCGACCCGAAATACCAGTTCAGATTGGTTTACAAAGGTTTTAACCTAACATTCTCTCTCCTGATCTCAACTCCCGAAAGCAAAGAGGCGGCGTGGGCTTCCCTTCTTTTTATCTCAACTCTAACTCTCTCCTTAGAAGAGGTCCGACTTTCCCTTCCCTAACCCTTGGTCCCTCCCCTCTCTCATTTGCGGGGTCTGCGCGTCCCTCTCCGTCTCTCGTCTGCGGTTCTTTCTCCATCTCTCGCTTGCAAGGACCAAAGAGGAGGAGGATGACCTCTGTTCGTCGTGGCTGCGTTCGTGGCGGCCTCGACGATGACCATTGTCGGGGCCGCGGAGAAGGAGGCTAGGCTGGAGGCGACTAGAGATCCCAACATATCATGTACGTACTCGTTGGTTCGTTGTTCTGGTTAGCTACTTACTAATATATTTGAAGTTTACTAGCAGTTGCAGACCTTTGTTTTGAATTTGAGAAACAACATGAAATTATTACTGAAATTGTTTGAATGAAATTGTTTTGTTCAACAGAACTTTGTTTTGTTTTGAAATATTTTGAAGTTTACTAGCAGTTATAGAAGTGTTTATTTTACTGAAATTGTTTCTCATAACAACTTGATTTCAGTTGGACATTATTAATAAACATTTTGTTTAATTTAGACAAAGCATGAATTTTAACTTTCGGTTTTCAAAAGACATTCAACTTGATTTCAGTAGCTAAATATCTAAATTATTAATGCCATGGAACCGAACCGACCGAAAACCTAATTGTTTAAATTTGGTTCGAATTGGCTCGATTTTAATAAATACGGTTCGGTTTTCGGTTTTCTAAAATTCGGTTATCGGGTCTTTCGATTGTCATGTAATCGATTCGGCGGGGAACCGAACCGAACCGTCGCTCACCCCTAACCGGAACGTTGTTGAATTGTATTTCGTTTTGGTTGAGCGCTCAAAGGTGGAGGTAATAGAGTTCATAATTTTGTCCCACAACGAGTAGAAAGTGGGATCACGATGCGTAAATAATTGAAATTATTTCAGGTCTTATATGGAATTTTTGTAAGACATATGAGCTCAATTAAATATCACACCTCATAAACAAACGGAAAATGCTAAATAGCCCGCGGTCCGTGTCCGCCGGCTGTGACCGTTGGATGACGTGGCGCAACCCAATTTTCCCCCTATTCGCGTGGGCCCCACCCGCTGGTGCCATGCCAAATAAAGATCGCGACATAGACCGCGGGCCAAAACGCCGGGCCAAAACGCGGTCCACGTAGCATTATCGTAAACAAACACCAATTCGGGTAATGTTCCCAACAAGTGTCATCAGAGTTCAAAATTACGGCGCTGATTTGGACGACTCTGGTTACAGACTTTTCCTTTTTAAGACATAATTCCAGTCCAATATCACAACTTATGGGTCAACTCCGATTGGATAATACCGTGTTCCCAACAAACACAAAGGTAGATAGGTACAAAAATGGCACAAAGAATGTTTTTGAGTGTCCGTAATGTTACACATATAACATCATCTTGCTAGTCAAGATTTGAGTATGAATATAGCTTAAGCTGGTTTCTATATATACAACAAATTTTTGAGCTTCGCAAGCTAGTGACAAATTGAGGATCCACATAAGAGATTCATTTGGATAGGTTGAGTTCTATAGTTGGAAAGGGAGATGCAAGGTGCAGTGGTTGTTTTGATGCAACACTTGTGCAAACCGAAATTTTTGTGTAGCGAGATTTCACATACAAAGAAACTTTTTTTTTTTTTTTTTTTTTTTGAAAGGCATACAGGCACGATTGACTAGGAACATGAAGAATAATTCAAACAATAAACTTGTTGGATAGAATCTATCCAGATAGTGAATGGTACATTTGGTATATATTATGAATATTTTAATTTTCTCTTATGTCATACTTTTTTATTTCCAAATTATCCTTGTACCACATTTAAATTGGGGTAGGTTTAAAATTTAAATTTTTACTTGTCGGTCATCATTAATTGTTAGCGTTGCAATGCAATTAATTCTTCTAATCCCATCTTAACGTTCCAGCCATTAAGTTTTAGTCAATTACTTTTTCTTTGTTCTTGATTAGCCATTACTTTCTTCTTTATTATTTTCTATTTACTATTTTTATTTATATTTTCTATTTTCTATTATTTACTTTTTTGTTTAATTTTTAAATTTTAATTTTAAATTTTAAATTTTAAATTTTAAAATTTAAATTTTTATTTACTTTTAATATCTATTTTAATTTTAATTTTATTTTTTTTAAGTTTTAAATTTAACTTCAAAATTTTAAACAACTTTCAATTTAATTTTAAAATTTTAAAATTTTAAATTTTAAATTTCAAATTTAAATTTTAAAGGCTTAATCGCACTTTGATACCCTCAACTATTTCAGTTTTTCAACTTAATACCCTAAACTTTTTACTCAAGAACTCGATACCCTCAACTATTTTAGTTTGTCAACTTAATACATAATACAGAATTTTTTTTGAAAATACCCTTGGTTCCCTCCCCCATGCTCCCTCTCCGACGATGCCCCCCTCCCTCTCCGGCAGTCGATGCCCCCTCCGGCGGTGCGCGAGGAAGGGGCACGGGTAGAAGAGGGGGTGGGGTGCGGGCGGCTGGAGGGGGAGAGGGAAGGGGCGAGGGTGGTGGGTTGGGGAATAATTTTAAATTTTGAGCAGGGACATTATTGTCCAAAAAAATTTCAGGGTATCAAGTTGAAAAAAATAGTTCAGGTATTAAGTTGAAAAACTGAAATATTGAGGGTATCAAAGTGCAATTAAGCCAATTTTAAATTTTATATTTAAATTTTAAATTTTAAATTTTTTGAAATTTAAACTTAAATTTTAAATCTTAAATCTTAACTCTTAATTCTTAAATCTTAAATCTTAAAATTTAAATTTTAAGTTTAAAATTTGTAGTTTTTTTTTTTTTTTTTTTCACGTAGTAGTAGGATCCGTTCGGCGTATCCTCGGTCAAAGCTTTGTTTGAATCTCGTTCGTGAGTAGATCGGTACCTTAATTTTTAATTTTAATTTTTAAATTTTAATTTTCAGATTTTAATTCTAATTTGTATTTTTTATTAAAGTTTAATATTTTAATTTTTAAATATAATTTTAAATTTTTAGTTTAATATTTAATTTTTTAAATTGCGACTTTGATTTTTAGATTGTCCGGGTCACTCAACATTTTGAATAATTATTATTAATAAAACCAAGGGAGAGAAGCAACATAAAATAAAGTTCCCTTCCTAAGACATGCAGTGCTCTACCTACCAAGTTACAAAATAACATTGACACAATATCCAATTTAAAATTTAAAATTTAAAATTTAAAATTTTAGATTTTAGATCTTAAACCTTAAATCTTAAAACGTAAATTTAAAACTTAAAATTTAAATCTTAAATATTAAGTCTTAATTCTAAAATCTAAAATCTAAAATCTTAAATCTTAAATTTTAAAGTTTAAATTTTTAGTTCTTTTTAATTTTTAGTGTTCACGTAGGTAGGGCTGTAAAAAGATTCAACATGTTCGGCTCATGTATCCTCGTCGATAGATCGGTACCTTAATTTTTAATTTTTAATTTTTAGTTTTTAGTTTTAATTTTTAATTTTTAGATTTTAAATCTAATTTGTATTTTTTTGAGTTTAATATTTTAAATTTTAAATTGTAAATTTTAATTTCTTTAGTTTTAAATTTTAATTTTTAGTTTTCAATTTTCGGTTTTTAGTTTTTAGTTTTGAGTTTGAGTTTTGAGTTTCTAAGTTTTTAGTTTTTAGTTTTTAATTTTTAGTTTTTAATTTTAAATTTTAAATTTAGTTTTTAGTTTTAATTTTAAATTTTTTTTTTTAGTTTTTAGTTTTAGTTTTATGTTTTTTATTTTTTACTTTTTATTTTTTATTTTTTACTTAACTTTTAAATTTTTTTTTAATTTCTAATTGTTAGATTTTAATTGTTTATTTTTAGTTTTTAATTTTTTATATCCCACAATAGTATAAGTTAATATTAGCTTTTGGGACTCCAAATTGTTTTTAGGGTCCAAATCAATGTTCACGTATGTAGGGATGAAAAAATTAAAAATTAAAAATTAAATGTGAGATCCTATTCCTATTTATATTACGATTTCCTATTTCTATTTTCTATTTTTTATTTCTATTTCATATTTTCAGACCATATTTATATGTGAGACCCTATTACTTTTTTTAATTTTTAATTTTTAGTTTTCCTATTTTTTATTTCCTAATTCCTATTTCTTATTTCCTTTTTTTACTATTTTCTATTTTTATTTTCTATTTATTTTTTATTTTTATTTGCATAAATGTGATAAAACCTACACCACGACAAAGTGTTCAATGATCATACGTCACCACCTAAATCATCAATGATCAGCCACCAGCAGAATTCAATGATCATTCCAAATATAAATGTTCATACAATGCACTTGTGCCAACTTTTTTCATCAAATATATGTTTCTCGTTTTTTTTTCAATTGCTTCTCTTTGTCCAGTTGCTCTCTATTGTTCACATAACAACATTTAGTTAAACATGAAAGCAGACCTTAGAAAATTGTACCTTCATTATTGTTTAATTGAGTTTAACATTTGGAAACAAGAAACAAAAATGAAAAAAAAAATATTTAAGGGTAACTAAGTAATTAAACAATCCAATAGAGTATTAATGACTGCATTAAATGGCGTCTAGATGTACCCCCATTCAAAAGTCAAAGTTAGAAAGTCTCAAATTTAAAAACGTCATATTCACATTAAACAAACAATATTTCCACCACCGACAAAAAAAATGATTTATGAAAATTTTAAGTTTCTGCACATTACCAAAGCACAGAAAACATAATTTAACAAGTCCAAAATATTTTTGTTGAATTTTGTAATGCCCAAAATATTTACACAATAAAACACGCACTATCCACCAATGTGTAGATTTGATGGCAACCGAGTCAAGATTATGGTGTGTAATAATTTAGTTTTAGTCAAGATTCGAAACTGGATGTCGGTATCAGTTTCGTGCCCTTCCAACAAATACTAGTTCCGAAATATTTGATGGTTTTGAATCGATCAGTTTTTTCGATGGCCTCAACGATTTTTGGACCAGGTATCGGTTTCAGCCCAATACTCGAACCCTTGGTTTCACTATTAATTAGCACAATGTTTCAACATTAAAGAACTTTGTTTTCAACACTCCACTACATATTATTTCCAGTAGTCGAGCATATTGGCTAATGAAGAAATAAGCATAAGCTACTCATTTTATTTCTATATTGTCCAACAATGTGATAATTTTGGTATGATGCCAACAGGGTCCGTCGGAACAATTGGGTTGTCTCGAGCCGAAGCTTATTTTCGTCGTCCCTTGACTCTTATTGTGGGCTGATCCTGGAGGGTTCCCCTGCAAGCCCGACCTCTTGCAGGTCATGCTGAAATTGAGTAGTTGTATAAAACAGAAGTGGCTGTCCATGCTCAAAGTTTTGTCAGACTTATCCATGGGCCGACCTTGCATGTCAATCATTCTCTAGCTCAAGTGGCCGGGTTCGGATCCTTCTATTTATTAAATGGTGGAAGTGGAGGCAATAAGTTCAAAAAAAGAAGAAGACTGCAATGCATCATAAAAGTTCGTTGTGACAAGAAATTGCTAACAAACTACTTTGCTACCGTGCTGGAAGTTAAATGAGAGATTGGGAAGTACTCAATAGTTGTAGCTCGAAGTAACAGATTCTTATGTCTGATTTAATCTGTAGGTAGCCTTGAAAGATATAAGAACATTTTGAGCGCAATTAAGGAGTTCTAAGCATCAACAAATTTGAAGGTTTCAAACTTCCGATAGAACCATCCAACGGTGTCCATTTTTCCCCCTTCAATCTTCAAAGTTACCTAATTTCTACTCAGAGGCGCTTCTTAGGATTTAAGAATGTCAAGGCTAATTTCATGTTTTATATATCACTAGTAATGCAAATTTCGAAGATTATAGAGATTATAGACCTTTAAAACAAAGTTGTGCTCGATTAGAGGTTTGGGAGCATTATGGAGCGTCGAGAAGTTTTGTTTTGTCGAAGACAACGGAATTTTGACAGCTGAATCGGATTCGAAAAAGAGTAGAAATAGCAGCAACGATATATTTGGGCACTGACAATATGCGGACGATCAAATTTTATGTGTAGTATGGAACCCGAATCAACATTTTTTTTTTTCGTTGATCAAATATGGACGATCACGAGATTGATGTTGGGCTAATTTTGAAAAAAAAAGCTCTAGATTTTCTTAACCTATATAAGAAGTCTAAGGGGATGTGCTCACGGGATGCTCACAAGAAAGATTCAGGAAGACAAATTCATATCTACGAGAAAGTTCGTTGTTTTTCTCGTAGAGCTTTTCGAGATAGTCTAAAGAGAAAAAATATGTTCAAGACATCTTGTTCAGGGGAAGGGGCATGATTATAGGATTGATGAGTGATTTCAATTGTTATCTTCTTCTTTTTTTCTATTTGTACGGAATTGAACTTTGTGACAAAGAGTTCAACATATTGTAATCAATCTTATACTTTTTGAGTTATATAGATTAAGATTTGTCCAGATAACATAGTCAACAAACATATACGACGTGTTGATCTGTCGTGGTGCTTGTGCGAACTTTAATTCGTTACCTTCAGGTGGTACCGACCGATACGGATGCACCAAATCTACTGAAACCAATTCAGAATTTCAGAAACCGACTGAAATGTTGGTACAGATGCTCAAAAGAAAAATTTGCATCTGATACTAATTCTAATACCAATATTGTAAACTTCCTTAAAAGAAAATGTAGTCCTAATACTGATACAGATACTCATCAGTTGTGAAGGCTGCTACAGAAAGAGTCTATTTTTGTTCACCCACCAAAATTATGGTGTTTGTTCATCCACCAAAACTATGGTGTTTGTTCACCCTTCACTAACAAAATGACACGTGTCAAATTAGCCTACATAAAATCACTTTGAAATGGTTTTGTTCATCCACCAAAATGATTTTCACTTTAATTTGACACGTGTTATTTTTTAGTGAAGGGTGAACAAATATCTTAGTTTTGGTGGATGAACGTTATAGAAACGGGGAAATGGGAGTCCTTTTTCAACACTTCCGCTTCCGAGTTTCTAGTCTTTTGCTCATCATTGCCTCCTTGGATTTGAGAATCCGTGGCATCGCACTATTGTTTTGGTAACTTTGTAGGACTTTGTTGTCAGCCATTAGAATAGAAAGTTGTTAACCCGTAGGATTTTGTAGCCTTTACCAAATGACTTCGTAGGATTTTGTAGGATTCCATTATTCGTTGTTAACCCGGTCAAAAGACTTCAGGCCGGCCCGAGCTTTGACCCAAATAATAAAAGATTTATTTAACTTTTATCCCACTTAAAAATATAAATTGTACTTATAGTTTTATTAGACTTACCTCCCAAATTTTGTCAATATTCGTTTGTATTTTTCGCAGCAAAAATTAAAATGTAAGTTTAATAAAATTAAAAACTGGAATACAAGTATAAATTCATATTAATAAGTGGGAGATGGAAGTCAAAAAATTCCATAATAAAATTCTGTTATATCCGGGCTAATGATCCGGATAGAATGGGTTGGGTTGGCCCAGGTTGACTTACAGGCCTATCCATTTTTTTAAAAAAATATGTGTATAAATTTCTTTGAATCTTTTATGGTGAGAAATTAAGGTTCCTCACATCTTTTCACCCGATTTAGACCGTGCATGTTCAGGTCGAGCCTACGGACCTGAGGAAAACAAATCCGATCCGGTTAGGAATCTGGAAATGGGTACATAATCCGGTCCAACCAGTTGGAAGAGTAGACCGGAACCGGTTCGGACTTTAATCGGGCCTGGACGAGCCCAACCCGGACGATCCTGGGTCGAATTTCGGGCCACCTGGCTCACTTCACACTTTGACACTTACATGTACATTGACTTTCAGTAAATGACTCAACAATACGTTACTGGTCCTACTGGAGATGCGCTCATGTAACGGAGTACCAATAATACTTTTACATTTGTCTCCCATGGTTGCTAAAAAACTTGAGTCTCAGATGCAGTCTCTACTTCAACTTCCATTAGGGGCTGTTGGTTGCAAGAAGGTGTACGAATGTACGAAATTAGAAAAACATAATTTCGTGTCTGCGGTGTGTACGAATAAATTTTGACTTTTCAAAAGTTGTTTGGTTGGTAGAATTGAAAAATATGACAGTGGAGGAAAAAGACTTTCGTTGTTTGGATGATTGCTGAAAGTGAAAAAAAAAACTTGCACTCTCTCTAAATTTTAAATATCTCCACTGTCATCTAAAAATGCTCGGATGTCAAATGTGCATTTTTGGCTGAAGACAGTAACTGGTAGCCATCCCATCACCTACTTTCCAACTTTCAATGCCAAACAACCAAACAAAAGAACTCAGCCAAAAATATGAGAGTTACAAAAAAAAGTGTCCATTTTCATCCGACTTTTTTTGTACCAAACAGGCTTGAGATGTATATGTCAACTGAGACATTTTTCCGTACGACTCAAAACTTTCCTCTGAAATAGTAATCTAAAGGGTTATAATATTAGGGTTTCACATAATAGGATATTAGAATTTGAGTCTGAAAATTGTCCAACATTAGGGTTTGGATTTCGAAATCGCTGTTCATTAGCCTAACAAGAACAGTGATTTCGAGATCCAAACTCTAACGTTGGCCATTTGTAATTCAAACCCTAATGTCCACTAATATATGAGACACTGTTAATATCTCATCTAAAGGGTTAAAAGGTGGCCAGTATTGAATAACTAGATATTTATGATTTGGTACAGGTTCCAAATAGATCACGGATTAGTAAGTGGTTGGTTTCTATTCAAGATGGACACGGTTAGACTAAAATCAGTCTGAGTTTCGTAAACACCTAAATACTGGTCTTTTGGAATTTGTCCATATTTTGTGTTAGTTAACCATGCCTTATAGGTTATCCTTCCAAGTTTTCTGTATTCATGGAATTACAACTAGTCCCTCAATTCTTGTAACAAATTTAAGTAAGAAAATACAGTTGTATTTAGTAACAAATGACAAAGACAGAACGGTCATAATTAACCGATCGACGTATTCTGGACAGAACAAAATTTTTCCCACGTGTGTATGCCATCAAAAAGAAGTGTTTCAGTAAATTAATGTAAAAAAAATATTATCATTAAAAAATAACAATTTAAAAAACTCAAGGATGTCGGAGGTATGAAAATTTATAGTACAAGTATATAATACTCATCACTTACCCATACTTCAGAGTTCTGGTTGATCACTTACGATCTTTAACACATATTCACAGTACCGCTACCTATATCTTATTTCCTTGGAACTAAATTTTGCAAGAAGTATGCATATTGTACTTCTCAAAATTCATAGGACATGCATGACTTTCAGGGCCCAAATCTAATGGAATCTACCGGGAATTGAATCATCGTCCACTTAGATCTTATATCTCCATAGTAACCATTTGAGCTGGAGATCATTAACAAATATATTTTATATAATATATATATATATATATATATATATATATATAAACTTGACATCAGTAAGTTCAGAACTTACTACTTGTCTTGTCAAATGTAACATTATTTGTAAATCATTGCTACTGTTCCAAAGTAAATAACCGTTATCATGCATGGCATGGCTGTTGAGTATGGGGTTTATTCTGATCAGTTTGGCTATAGAAATTCAATAGGGACTCACAATAAAAACTTACAATTATGTTGACTCATATACAAAGAAAATATTTAGACCCTTTAATTTTTTGTTTCAATGATAGGATTACAATCAAAAAGATACAATTCAATTACAATCGTTTACATGCACTACCAAAATAAGTGGTTTTAGCGACGCCCAAAAAACGTCGCTAAAACAATAAAAATCCGTCGCTAATATGAATCACCGACGCAATTACCGACGTTTAAGTTTTGTCGCCGTTTCCTTAGTCGCTGATTACAAAAACGTCGCTGAACGTCGCAATTACCGACATCCAGCGACGTAACTGTACGTCGGTGAGTTCTCGACGTCTACCGTCGTGTCGGCGGTATATTAGCGACGTATATGTAGTCGCTACACGTCGGTGAAGTCCTGGAATAATTCCGACGTCTACCGTCGTTTCGTCGGTAATATAGCGACGTGAATGTAGTCGCTAGACGTCGGAGACCTGTACATTTTTTTGCAGCTAGTCGTCGGTAAACGTCGGAAAAGCGTCGGAGACCTGTACTTTTTTTGCAGTTAGTCGTCGGTAAATGTCGGAAAAACGTCGAAAAAATGTATTTTTGCAGCTTCTCGTCGGTAAATGTCGGAAACTGACGTCGATAAACGTCAGAAAGCATCGCTAAACGTCGCTAAAATTGTAAAAAAAATAAAAAAAATAAAACACAGATTCTATATTACCACTCACAATTCAAGATGCTACACATATAGGTACACATTCAAATCCCCACTCACAATTCCAAATCACAGCGCATTCAAACCCCCACTCACAATTCAAGATGCTACACATATAGCTTTAATCTAAGTTAATTAACATCCAATCCAAACACAATTAACATTATCGACGAAGGAATTAACATCCAATCCAAACATCCAATCCAAACAAGTCACAAGTCAAATCGATACAAACACAATTAACATCCAAATCCAAACATCCAATCATAAGTCACAAACATATGATGATACAAACACAAACAAAAGTCCTAACTAGGACTACTAGTGATCTGGTGCAGGAGGGGCACCGCCGCGACGAAGGGATAACAACTCCTCATACTCCGCAAGTGAAATCGATACAGATGGAGCGCCAGGCTGTGACGTCGGTGGAGTCGGTGTCGAAGAAGAAGGCGGTGGAGGCGGCAGAGTCGACGACGATGTAGGCGCACCCAGAGTACCAGCATGCTCCAACGCTGTAAGTCGCTGGTTGTATGAATCCATGATAGATAACATTCTACCACTGCTCTGGACCATCGAATCCTGCGCCAATCTCACCGTCTCGGCCATGGTCACCTGTCCTGTCTGCAACTCCGTCACCGTGCGCTCTAACCCTCCAACGGTGCGCTCTGTCCTCTCAGTCGTCTCCACGAGCCCCATAATGCCACGGTCGAGCGCATCCAATCGTGCTATCAGCGTAGGATTGTCCGTAGGGTGCTGAGACTGCTGTTCGATCCGTCGTAGCAGGTCGTCACGGAGAGACTCCATCATCTGGTGGACTCGGGCAGACTCCTGGGACGGCTGTGGACCATGCACACTAGCAGGAGATGTCCTAGAGGACTGGGTCGCAACTAGGGCGCCATAGGATCCCGTACCGTAGTACGTACCCCTATGGAGGCCACCAGCGGCGGTCATCCACAGCTCGTCCTCCGACAGAGCTTGAGTGGGCTGCGAGGAAGTACCGGCCACTCCTGCATCAGGTGCACTAGCAGTCGCCCATTCCCGCAGCCTCTGATACTCGGCCTAGAAATTATGGATAGTACTCTATGATTTCTAATTTCTAATTAATGTACTTATTTTTACTAACTTCATGAATATTTATTTGCATCATATTTACTAAGTTATATTAAAATTGACACGAAGTATTAAATTAAGATAACGTATTGTAATACTTACATAGGTCTGCTCGGCCCTCTCGTCAATAAGGACTCCGCCCTTCCGATGGGTGGCCAGGAAGACGGTCACCATGTCGGCGTTACCGACATTCCTTACCTGTAATTAAATATATTATCTTAGTAATAATTTATCGGATTTGCATTAAAATAATATTTCTAAAAGAGAAAGACATACCAGACGACGGAAATGTTCCGTCATCGGAATCGATCCACCGCACCACTTCGAGGCATGTTGCCTAGCCGCCTTAGCCTTCTCCGACTTCTCCTTGTACCTTGGCTCTTTGAATCGAGCCTTCATCGCATTCCATTGATCAGGGGTGATCCAACCTTTGATCGGCTTTCCGGCACGATCACGTTCCTTCTGATCATTAATAGAGTCGCGGATCAGCTTAGCAGCGACGGAAGGAAACATCCCCTCGATCAGCTCGGCCCGGTGCGGTGGATAGTAAAACATATCCTAGAACAGTACGAAACCAAATATTTATCAGTTATATATAATATGCATAAATTAAATGATTCATGTTAAAAACAAATCTATTTTAACCTTGAAGCGCGGTAAACCAGTAGTTCTTCCTTTCGTCTGGAGCATCAGAGTAGTTAATCCAGGGACCACCATAATTATGCCTCAGCATATCGCCTAGGCGTCTCTGTACCCCTGGAGGACGATATCTATACAGACATATTATATTCATGAAAAAAGTTAATTTATGATAAAAACAGAAAAAAAAAATCATAAACCAAAATACCTACTTTGTACCGTCGGCCCAGATCTCCGTCCTCCTCTCCTCCGGAGGTGCGCAAGGAGGATCTGCATGATGCTGGTCGGCCGTCGGCACATCCTCCTGGACCGTCGGCGTAGCCTCCGCCATCTGCTCATCCGTCTCCATCGTCGTGTCAGCATCAGGAACGCTAGACGGGCGAGCACTCTCAACAGGCCTGGAACTACTCGTCCCAGGAGATATGCCACGTGATGTCGTCCCAGCAGGCCCAGCTACTGTCCGATATGGAGGAGTAATCGGCGACGAAGATCCAGAGCCGGTACCAGTAGGAGGTACCGAAGGAAAACTCCATCCTCTAGCAGTACCTGTAGAAAGTACTGGAGGATCATGTCCTCGTCGTGTCCCTCGTAACGCTCCGCGACGACCTGCCATACCTGATAACAGTATATGATAGTACAAGAAATAATAGAGACTAGAAATATAAAGTACAACAAATAATAGAGACTAGAAATATGAAAGTACAACAAATAATAGAGACTAGAAATATGACAGTACAACAAAGATAATAACCAAGGTAACATATGATGATACATTCTACAATAAACATCTAAGTCCAGATAATATATTCTAGAAGAAACATCTAAGTTCAGATAAGTATATCTCTCTCAATCATCTTCAGAATAATCATCTTGTTCGTCTTCCTCGACCTCATCTTCCTCTTCCTCCTCATCTTCACTTTCGTCTTCACCTTCGTCGGCTTCGTCTTCCTCTTCGGATAATTCTACATCTTCTACATTATGTGTCGTGTAATACGTAACTTCCGTGGAGTCCACATCGACAATATTGGTTACAAGAGGTAGCTCGTCCTCCTGGTAAGCTTTTTCATCAACATCAAAAGTATCTCTAGCTTTAGTCTTGCATACTGCCCACCAGTCAGACTTCGTTGCTCCCCGTCTCGGATAAGCTGTGAAGTACACGAGCTGAGCCTGAGTTGCTAGGACAAACGGTTCGTAGCCTTGATATCTACGCTTGTAGTTTATATCCACAAGACCATGCTTGTCAATTTTCCAGCCTTGATTTTCAATCGGATCGAACCATTCACACTTGAACAACACGATCTTTGCAGGTTCTCTGCCATAATTATATGACAACTCCACAATCTCTCGCAAGATGCCAAAGAAATCATTTCCTGGATCGACGTCTTTGTAGTTCGAAGACTTGATACACAAACAACTGTTCTTCGTGGAATCAAGATCCAGGAAGCTGTCTCTGATCGGAGCATTTGTCGACTTGAACCGAAAGCCATTGACACAATAACTTGGCCATGTTTTAACAAAAGTAATTGGTCCCTTGGTAAGAGTTCTAATTAATTCAATCTCGGGTGAAATTAGACGATCGACCTGAATATCAAAGAAGAGATAATAAGTTATTTATTGCGCAGTTGCATTAGAAGAGGCCAGTAAATATTACCGAGCTGCTTACATATTCGCTCAACCAAGAAGGAAAATGATGTCTCATTTCTTGTTCTAATGCTTCGTCTGTTAGGTAGGGTCTAACCAGCCTCAACTCATCATTATATGTGCTGGAAAACAACGAAGCATTAGAACGATTAGTACAATAATATTAGCTTATACTATTACATTGAGATGACGTAAACTCATCATTCCTTACTTACCCCTCTAGCTTCTCCACTTCATCCTCGTCGCAATTGAGTAATACATACAACTGAGCAGCCCTTAGCTCTTCGTCATTCAAATATCTCTTCTTCATTTTCCCCGAAGGCTTTCTGGACGCATTGAATACTTTCAGTATTCCATCATTAAATTCTTGATATCCGTCGTCGTTTCTCGGAGCCCTCGTTCTATTCGTAGCAACATGAGGTTTGAAATAGGAGGAACAGAAATTTGTAATCTCCTCGAGAATATAGGCTTCACAAATAGAACCCTCGACCCGAGCCTTATTTTTTACCTTTCTTTTTAGGTGATTCAAATGTCGCTCGAACGGGTACATCCATCGATATTCGACGGGTCCACCAACACGTGCCTCGTAGGAAAGATGAATCGGCAAATGCTCCATAGAGTCAAAGAATCCAGGAGGAAACACCCTCTCTAGCTTGCACAGTGTTACCGCAATGTCCTTCTCTTGCTTTTCTAGACGATCAACGAGCAATTTCTTAGAACAAAGGTCCCTGAAGAATATGCTAAGCTCCGTCAATGGATCCCAAACTGCCTGCGGTAAGAATTCCCGAAATGCAATCGGAATTAACCGCTCCATGAATACGTGACAATCATGGCTCTTCATACTTGTCAGTTTGTTCTCCTTGAGGTCGACGCATCTTCTCAAGTTTGAAACATACCCATCTGGAAATTTTAGACCTTGAATCCACCTACAAAGCCTCACTTTATCCTCCTTCTCCAGTAAAAAAATTGCCTTAGGCTGCTTCAACTTCCCATTCCCGTCCTCTATCAAATGCAATGCAGGACGTCTACATATTTCTTTCAAGTCCAATCTAGCCTTAGGATTGTCTTTCGTCTTCCCCTTTACGTCCATTACAGTATTAATTATGTTGTCAAACACATTCTTCTCGATATGCATGATATCAAGGTTATGTCTAATCAGATTGGTGCTCCAGTATGACAGATCCCAGAATATACTCCTCTTCGTCCAGTTATGAGTGCGACCAAATCCGTCACACTTGTAGTCCGTAGCAGGCTGCTCAATAGCACTTGGTAAATCTCTAACCTCCTCCCATATCGTGGCTCCGTACCACCTTGTCGGTGGATCACCCTTCTCCACAACGCCAGCACGAAAAGCATTCATGTTCCTCCGGTACGGATGATCCTTCGGCAGGAATTGTCGATGACAATCGAAGAAGCACGGTTTGCCTCCGTATTTCAAACGGAAAGCCTTAGTGTCGTCCATGCAACACGGACATGAAAGACGACCATGCGTGCTCCATCCAGATAACATTCCATAGGCCGGAAAGTCGTTGATGGTCCACATAAGTGCTGCCCGCATCTGGAAATTTTGTTTTCTAGATACATCGTACGTGTTGGAACCTACTTCCCACAGCTGATTCAACTCATCAATCAATGGCTGTAAATAAACATCGTTGTTCCTTTTCGGATTGTTCGGACCTGGGATAATAACGGTGAGGAACATATATGGAGTCTTCATGCACATCCAAGACGGTAGATTGTACGGGGTGACGATCACAGGCCAACACGAATACTGGGATCCCGAAAGTCCGAATGGGGTAAAACCGTCAGAGCAGAGACCCAATCTAACATTACGCGGATCAGAAGCAAAATCTGGATACTCTCGATCAAAGTGCTTCCATGCTTCTCCATCAGATAGGTGATCCAACACTCCTTCGGTATGTTCCCGCTTATGCCAACTCATGTTTTTTGCAGTTTCCTTCACCATAAACAACCGCTGCAAACGCGGCGTCAACGGCAAGTAGTGCATCGAAGAGGTAGGCTTCCTGTAGCGATCGACACCACAAAATCTGCAGGCGTCTTCATCCTTGTCGTCTTTGTAGTACAACATGCACCCGTTGCGACAGGCATCGATTTTTTCATATTCCATCCAGAGCGATCTAACCATCCTCTTAGACCGGTAGAAGTCTTTAGGCAACTTCGCACCCTCAGGCAATATTTCTATAAGCAACTCCATAATACGGTTGTAGCAATCTTGCGACATGTTAAAATCGGACTTGATGCTCAACAATCTTGTAACCACCTCCAACGGTGAATGATCCTCACAACCAGGATATAATGGAGTCCTTGCATTCTCCAGCAACTCCATGAACTGTGCAGCATCGGGGTTCTGTGCCTCCTCAGGTGCATCATGATCATCCGGATCGAAACTAGGCCCGGCCGCGTCAAAAACCATGTTCACCAACCCATCGTCGTAAGGAGCGTTGTTGTGGACATCCACATAAGGCTCGTACTCCGATGCTAAAGACACAAGTTCTCCGTGCTCGCTCCACTGATAGTAATTCGGCGTGAAACCCTTCGAGTACAAATGATACGTGACATCCACTTCTGGATGATATTTCAAGTTGCGACATCTCACACACGGACACTTAATTTTGGTACCGTCCATGTACTGAGGGAACGCCTTGGCAAACTGCAGGAACTGGTGTACACCCTCTATGAATTCATCCCGCACACCGCACATGTCATCAGGATGACGGTTGTACATCCAAGTACGATTCCGCAGATAGTAATTCAGCTCCATAATTCTGTAAGATAGATACATCAAGGTAGTGAATGTTATGCAAGTGTCAAAGCTTTTCCGATGGATTGCATTTATCTTTTCATCCATTCATTCATGCATCGCATTTATCTTTTCAGTTTTGCATATCATTACCTACTATTATACATGCATACTTTATATATACATCAATGTAGTAATACTAGTTGATGTTCTGAAAAGGAGAGTGCGATGTCTAGTAGAGGATTCTTTTTTTTGAGGAGCTGTCATATCATGGAAGTCAATATAAAATAAAAGAAGGATGAGAAGGGTTTGACTATCTACACACTTTATATACATGCATTGCATTTATCTTTTCAGTTTTGCATATCATTACCTACTATTATACATGCATACTTTATATAAACATAATTAGTATATAATCATGTAACTGGTGGATCCGCTAGCTAGTAAGCCGGATGTACTTAATATCAGAGAGTATCAAATTAGTATCAGTATATAGGTTAGGTAGACCGTATATACGGTCGATACTGATAGCGATAGTCCGATACCGATAGCGATAGTCCGATACCGATAGTTCGATTGATACCGATAGTTCGATACCGATAGCGATAGTCCGATACCGATAGCGATAGTTCGATACCGATAGCGATAGTCCGATACAGATACACATGGACCTACATATCTATATATCACTAGTAGCCATACTCCTCTACATACTACTCTACACACTAAGACTAATTTCTTAGACTGAACCCACAATCTTTAACTTACCATAAGTCACTATACTATCCTTTATATATACAACCTTTATAGATACAATCGATATATAGCCATCACTCCCTTCTTTTATCAAATCTGATACACCCTACCATCTTTGTGAACTCTCAATGTCACATACTAACTTTCCCTCTTCACACTCCACTCTAAACTCTGAACTCAACCCTTAGGTAACCCAATATATAACTAAATCCTAACCACTGCAACCAAACACAAATCGAGATACACATATATATACAAAGCTAATCAAATATATATACTAGACTTCACATTCAAGGATTGGTTTAAGTTCAAGGACTGAACAAGGATGAGAAGGGTTTGACTGAATATGGGTTCAAATCCTAATCTAAAAGATACTATGGTTGACTATGGCTGATACTAGTAACTTTGGAACTGATACATGTTCATAAGTTGAACAAGGACTGAACACTTATGCCCCCTCTCCCTTCCATCAAATGATACATCTAAAAAGTGGCCTTTACCTACCTAGAAGTCGACTGAACAACTAAGAAAGGGGACTGAACAATATAGAGGGCAGTTACTCAGTTTCAATGTCCTACAGTAAATAACATTACATTATATGAATTAGCATCTTAATTATCAATTTTACTCTTGAAAACACAAAGAACAATACATGTATCAGAAAATTCCTTTTTCGAACCCAAATTTGAATAAATACAACCTTAACTTGCATTCCATGAACCTCGGCCATGTAAACTAACATCTCAGATATTGTATACATCTTAAACATCATGAATCTACATTATTTAACAATTTAATTTACTTAAAAGATTTTAGAAAATGCTCAAACTGGACAGTTTCAGAAAATATGTGAAGAACCCTCAATTCGAATCAAAAATCCAAATTCATATCAATTAATGTGTGCACAAGGTTTATACATATGTCAGGGGGGTGTCTCGTGTCTAGCAAACTAGACACGAGGTGTCCAAACAAGAAACGTGCACAGGCTCGTGTTGAGGTGTCGAGCCGGTTAGAGTTAGGGTTTACCTGACCGTGACGACGAGGGGGAGCGACGACGGCGAGGGGGAGCGGCGGTCGAGGTGGCTGGAGCTGGCTCTGGCGAACGGCGAGGGGGAGCGGCGGTGGAGGGGGAGGAGGGGGTCGACGGTCTCCGGAGGAGGAGAGCGGCGGTCACCGAAGGTCGGTGGGGGTCGGGGGCCGAGGGGGTGGGGGAAGCCGGCTCGGGGTCGGGGGGGAAGGAAAATAATTGGGGGGAAAATAATGGGGGGAATGAAAATCGAACCTGATCTATATTACAAGTTAGCGACGTCACACAAAAACGTCGGTAAACGTCGCTAGTATAAGTGATATTAGCGATGAATTAACATATACGTCGGTAAACGTCGCTAATATCACTAATATTAGCGACGTTTACCGACTTATACGCGACGTTATCTGTTTAAAACGCAAACGTAGTTTAAATACGTCGCAGAACGTTGCTGTCCGTCGCTAATAACGACGTTTTGCGACGTAATTAAAAAACGTCGCTAAATTGTTTTTTTCCTGCGACGTTTTCTTAAAACGTCGCTAATTTCGTCGGTAATATGACTTATTTTGGTAGTGATGAAAGTTGTCAATTAAAGGTCTTTTCTCCCCATATGTGTGGTAGGGTGAATGAGAAGTCAATTGTCAAGTGTCATGTAGACGATTGTAAATGAGTTGTAACATATTTGATTGTAAACATAATATTTTTGTTTTGTTCAAGTCCCTTAGAAAAAAAATTAAAGATAATATGCATATAATCCAATTCATGGCGGAGTTAAAAAGATTAATTACTCATGAGTTCCTTATGAATTTGCTATTCTGATTCAGTGAACGAGTAAAGCAGTACAGCTAGCTTTTCGAATCCAAAGTGCCAAGCCAAAAAAAAGAAGAAGAGACAAATTGATTGCGCAACACAGAAAGAGGACAAATCATGACCATAAAATAAAAGTGCCATTTGAAAGAACAAAAGCAGTTTCTTGTTCTTTAGTCCTCCTTCATTTTCAATGCCAAGGTCCTAATCCACCACCTAGCTACATTATCAAATTGTCAAGGTTAATTGTAATCAGAGGCCTACATGATCTAGAAAGGGTTATGCCTCACATATATATTAAAATTAAAACAGTGATATCGAAATTCAAACTCTAATATCGATTATTTTTAAAATTTAAACCCTAATTTTCATATATATGTTAGACCCTGTGACTAAATATCCTCTCTAGAAGTCATTCATGACCTAGTTTGATTAGCAGAAAGGAAAGAAAAGAAAAGTAAGATGGGCGGAAGAAACTTTTTTTAATATTTTTTTTCCTGCTTATTTTTTTTAATCCGAAAATAAATAACTTTTATTTTTCAAAGATCTACGATACTAACAACGAGCAAGAACTTCATGATTACACACCCACATTGCAATCGTCCATGATCTCTGTCGATCTCTGCGCGTTCCATCAGACTCACAGACGGCGCAACAACCAGATTATCGATCAGCGACGGCCGACCGGTCAAGTCCCCGTCGATGTGTTGATTGATCTCAATTGCATGCCTAACCCTCCTGTCCTTTTAGCCTGTGCTAATGTTAATATGCATTGAGCAACGACTATTAAGTTACTTTTAGTGTGCGTTGATTTATGAGAAAGAGTGATCGATCACTGTTGCTGAAAAGGCTAAGACGTTTGGTGTGTGATTAATTAGTTTGCTACAATGTTTTAAAATTCGGACCGGTAATCGAACCAAGATTTTTTGGTATAGGTCAGAACGGATTTCAATTGGATTCAACCGGAGTTCAAATCAATGTTGTAAAAATCGGACCGGACCGGCGGTTGGACCGGGTCCAACTGATTTAAAGCAAAAAAAATCGATCCGGTTCAACTAAAACCGGGTCTTCTTAAAGAACCATCGATTTTTTGTCAAAATCGGGTTCAACCGGTGAACCAGCAGAATCGGTTCACAATTGAACCGGCCAATTTTGGTTATTTTTTATTGTAAAAAAAATTAAAATAAATTATTATGTGAAATTTGGACCATTTGATTCTTTATTTGGTTTTAATCGACCTTATAGTTGTAAAATTAAACCGAACTAACATATTTATTACCAAACCAAACTAAACCAAGAAGTAAATATGAATATTTTACCTATTTGAACCAAACCAAACCAAGTCTATTGAACTCCAATTGAACCCCGGTTGAACCCCGGTCCGACCTATACCAAAAAATTTCGGTTCGATCATCGGTCTGGTTTTTAAAACATTGGTTCAAATAGACTTGGTTTAGTTTGGTTCATAGTATGTTGTTTTGGTTTAATTTTACAACCATAAATCTATTAAAACTAAAACAAAAAACAAATGGTCCAAATTTTACATGATAATTTGTTTTGATATTTTTTTTAAAAAAACAAAATTGGTCGGTTCAATGGTGAACTGGTTCACCGGTTGAATTCCAGTTTTGAAAAAAAATCGACAGTTTTTGGAAGACCCGATTTTAGTCGGACCGGACCAACTTTTTGTCATAAACCAGTTTGACCCGGTCCAACCGCCGGCTTACAACCCTGGTTTGCTAGAAGAAAGATATGATATTTTAGCTTTTATTCATGGATTAAGCTATGATGACTGGAGCATCATTTGATTTTGGACGAAAAATTGAATTGAGCCGAACGAATAAAGAATTCTGTTTGGTTTGGGAAAAAAAACAAAAAAAAATTGACTCAGTTTCGGTTTTAATAATACTAAAAATATTATTCAATCTCTGTTTTGAGTTTCAAAAATTGAAAACTGAATAAAACTTATGTAATTATTAAATACTCTCAATTTTATACATATTTTACAAAAAAAATATATTATATATATATATATATATATATATATATATATATATATATATATATATATATATGGGAGCGGATCAAAGGCCCCGCCCGCGGAGCCCCGCCGAAGCCCCGCCCCCCCTGCACCATCGGATCGCGCGGGGCCCGCGTGGGGCCCGCCCCCGCCCGCGCGATCCAACGGCTAAGGGGGAGCGGGGCTTCGACGGGGCTCCGCGGGCGGGGCTCCCGATCCGCTCCCTATATATATATATATATATATATATATATATATATATATTAAAGTCAAATTTTGATAATTTAATAACTAGTTCAACTTTAGACCAAAATTTAAAATCTAACAAATATATGTATAAAAAATTATAAAATTTTCAGATAATTTAATCATAATTCAAAACTTGAGTCCGGTCGAGTAAAAATAAAATTATTCCAACGGAACAAACCAAATGGTTAATCGGTTCGATTTGGGTTATGGCTAATTCCGATTCAGTTTCAAATTGAATTTTTAGAATTTCTATTTACTCAGTTTTGACTGTTTCGATTTTGTTGAAACCGAATAAACCGAAGACTCATCTTACTACCACAAACCGTGCCGACTTTCTAATGCGGGTACCTAATCCCGTCCCTAGAAGGGAGTATGCACTTTTTCAGTTTTTCTCTCGTCTTTATTCAGCTAGATGATCGAAATTCTGTTATGTACTGCCGAAAGAAAAATCAATATGCATGTGCTACGAATAGTTCGGTACTGTCGTCCATATCGGCCGATCGGACGGTCACGATCTATTGCACATCAATTAAAAAAGAAGAAGCATAATTAACATTGTACTCGGCAGAATTAGCATTTAGTTATGTGTCACTTTAAATCTAAGTGATGTCTTTTTTCTTTGGCCCTTGCATAAAAGCATCACACCGCACGGAAGGAATCAATTAGTGGTAGACACGTTCTCGTGACCTATATTAGTTTTTAGTGGAAATTTTGTACGGGTACCCTAATTCTTTTTCTTTTATTAAAAACTTTTAATAATTCAGCTTGTAAAAAACAAACAGGAATGAACCTTATACCATCACCTTCTAAATAGGGAATTTTTAACTTTCGTATCACTTATTAATATAATTTTATACTTATATTTTTTTTATTCGAGTTATATTTTACATTTTGTCACGAAAAATAAATTTTGTAACAAAATAAATAATTTTCGTGACAAAACGTATACTTTTTCGTGACAAAAGGTGAAATATAAGTCTAATAAATACAGAAAAATGAAATGCTAGTACAAATTCATATTAATAAGTAGAAAAAAGTCAAAAATTCGTTTAGATTAATAGTAGATTTATTTCTCTTAACTATATATTGTTGTACATACTCTCTTTCTCTCTCTCCTCAGTTTTTCTATTCTCTCCTTCCTAATAAATAAGAGAACTTCTCCACTCTCTCCCTTATCGAGATTGATCTCTCTCTCACCGAGATCCCTCTCCTCTCTTCTTATAATATGGAGGATGAGGAATTGATCGATTGCCCAGCTTTCAAGCATCATATGCACATGTTAGTAAATTGTGAATCAAGCTTAATAGAGAGATGGATTTACAATGATTCAGAGGTTTACAAGGCAAATGGTTGCGGAATTTCTAGTGCTTGATGTGTATTTGCTAAAATTTTGAAGGTTGAGATTTAGGATAGTGTTGGCACGGCGCCGCTCGGAGGATTGGATTGTAGCCAGAACTATGGAGATAGGGAGATGGGTGATCCAACTAAAAAGAGTATAGGACCTGAACCTGGAGGGGTTGTCCTAAGCAAAACTATAGATGAAAATTGTCCAAGCCTGAAGTCTTGTTCGGCTTACCGCCGGACGAGCCTAGAGTGTTGGATAGGTTTGAAAGAGAAAAGATTGCTCACTGTTCTCTTAAGTGTAATAATTTTAGCATGTAGTTGGCTAACAACGATACCATATATAGATATGTGTGTTGAGAGAGTATATCAATCTCCTATTTAGGTAAATCAAGATACGAATATTAATGGAGTCAGTATTCTGTGTTTAGTTGTGTTTTGAACAAAAGAAAAAAAAAGAGATGAAATATAGATGGTTAAATTGCACTGGAAAGACATTTCATTAAGACACCTATATCTATAACCAATTATTGGATACATATTTTGTCTGCCATTAGGGTTTCAGCTCCACGAACATTACTAGAGTTAACCTTTTTTTTATTAAAAAAGTGTATATTAGTCATTATTCATTACTTAATTAGGAGGGTTGGTCTAGGGATAAACCTAATAAAATTTTGGACTTAGACAATTCCTCTCTATAGAGCATTCTTCCAAACTTTTTTTTTTTCAGCAATTCCAATCCAAATCCAAATCCAAATCCAACGTAAACCTATATTTATATTTCAAGGTGTTATCTATGGTCCGATCAGGACAACACAATCCTTCGGACTGTCATGTTAATTAGTATACATGTTGCAAATAGAAGTACAAATATGGATAAGAACACGACACAAATATACCGATGCGCGCCAACTGTTTTTTTTTAAATGTCACGAAAGGAGTAACGGTAGGGTCTTGTTGATAATACAGTGTCATGTGACGAGCGTTGCTAAAGCCACAAATCTTTCCCTATGAGTTAGCTGGTATGGGTTGGAAGGCTGGAGCCTTGTTTCTTTCCAACTGTTCTTTTTTGGGGGCAAATTAAAGGTGTCAAGGAAAATGTAATTATGCCATGTTAGTATCACCAGAAAAATACTCCATGTTGTCACATGGATCCGCATCCTAAAGTTCCGATAATCATTTGTGCACTCATGCATAACAACATCTGTATATTAGTTGTAAACAAATGATTGATTTTAACAAATATAATGACTGACTTATTTATTCTTTCAACTTAGATGCGATAACAAACGGAATTACTAGAGGTACTATGAAAAGTGATAATAAGGACTAACACATTTTATAAAAAAGAATATGATCATTCTTAATATCCAAAATATCTTCAAAAATATTAGGGACTGTCAAAAAAAAAAATTTTATGCCTTAGGACTGTCAAGACACCGTCAGTCATAGATGTAATTATGACTGTCAGAATTGTGTCAGCCCTAATTGATATACATACTCTCCCAAATAACAGGACAATAAACCAGCTCTAATATATACGGTAGTCAATGGATATATGAATGAAAAGATGGTGCACGTGCACACACAAAAACATATTGTTTTGTTTCTTTAAAGTGCAAGGAAGAATGAAAGAATTTTTTGTCTAATGAAAGTGAAATTCGTATGTTTTAATTTTGAATTCATGCTAGTTCTTGTCCAATGAAAGTGAATTCAATGTTTGTATATAAGATATTTTATAACTTGGAAGTGATTAAATTTAAACTTCCAGTGTTTGGATAACTATGAAATAGTGTTGAATAAAAAAGGAACTATAACAATAACAAAAATAATTAATTAGATAACAAAATTAATAATTATTTATTAATATTATATTTAATATTTTAATTTAAATAATAATAATTAATATCAGCAAAAAAGATAGTTAATTTACTTTTTACTAATAACTGATTATTGATAACCTTAATGGAAAAAAATTATTTTCTATTTTTAATTTATGCATATTACCAAAAAAAATACTAAATAATATTAGCTGTTGAAAATAAAACCATTAGGATATTGAGAACTAATAAAAAAAAATCTAAGTGACCCAAAATTAAGTGGTTCCAAATAGGGCATGAAAATGCGATCCAAGAGATCCATGAATACCGCTGGCGCATTGGTCGTTCCAAATGGCATAGCGAAAAACTCCAAATGTCCATCCCTTGATCTGAATGCTGTCTTCGGGATGTCTTACTCTCTGACTCTGATTTGATGGTATCCTGACCGCAAGTCAATCTTCGAGAATACTGCCGCTCCACTGAGTTGATCGAATAAATCATCTATCCTTGGTAGAGTATATCTGTTCTTGATTGTTACAGAGTTCAAGGTACGATAATCAACACATAATCTTAACGTACCATCCTTCTTTTTTCACAAGAAGTATCGGGGCTCCCCAAGGTGATCCACTAGCACAAATGAATTTCTTGGTTTTGAGTTCTTCAATCATCTTGTACAAGATCTCCAATTCGGAGGGTGCCATCCTGTAGACTCTCTCCGATACTGGTGTCGTTCCTGAAATCAAATCAATTATGAACTTTGTCTATCTCTCTGGGGGCATGCTTGGAAACTCTTTGAAAAATACATCAGGAAACTCTTCTACTATTCTAGGAAACTGAACCGCTTCTGCTACTGCCATCCGCAATACTGGTGGAGAAGGTTCTACTTCGCCTCTGGAAAATAAAAACTCTGCTTCGTCGGGAATACCAAAAATAATTCTGCCAAGATGGCTGTCTATTCTTGCATATTTATCCTTCAACCATTCCATTTCTAGGACCACATCATAGTCAGCCATCGAAAATTCTATCAATCTAGCGAAAAACTCTCTACCACTAACTACGATTCGATATGAGAAAAATACTTTATCTACTTCCACAAGACCGTTACCAGTAAGTATATTAAGCCTTACTGATAATGACTCGGGCTCCAGTCCTATCCGTGTTGCGAATCGTGCAGACATGAATGAATGCGATGCACCTGAATCAAATAATACTGATGCTGGAAAAGAGTTGACGAGAATGGTACCTGCCACCACCTCACCTGATGCTAATTCTTCTGTCACGGTCAGAGCCATCGCTTGACCTTGTCCTCTTGGTGCTGGTCCCCTCTGCTGGTGACCTCTTTGCCTGTTCTGAATCTGAACCTGGGCATACTGTTGAGCCTGAGGTAGCAACGGCTTCGGAGGCTGGTACTGCTGCTGCTGCACTGGTACGGGACCCCAACCGATGGACTGGTCGGGGTTGACGACGATGAACTGGCTCTATGCGGGCAGGACCCTATCTTGTTCCATTGTCTTTCTCACGAGATTCTAAGACACTTTAGTACTTAGCATTTTTGATTTCCATGGTTCATTTCATGTAGATCTAAGTTGTTGCATTTTTGAATCTTCATGGTTTGATCTTCTAAACTGGGATGTTTTCGAAAACTAAGAGCTCCATGTAGTAGGTATTCTGAATTTACGCAAGTTTGGCTTTGGAATGGTTGGATTTCATCGAGGCTTGGCCGAGATGGGGGTTTCTTGGGTTCTTGAGCCTTTACACCTGCTTGTCTTGGCCTTGGAAAGAAGATGAAGTCTTTATGCACACGTTTTACGTGCTAGCGTATTATTCACCATTTACGCACACATTTTACGTGCCAGCGTATTATTCACCCTTTACGCACATGTTTTACGTGCTCGCGTATTATTTACCCTTTACGCACACGCATTTGCGTACCAGCGTAATCACTTCTACGTCGAGTTCGTTCGAACTCTACGCAAGGGCTACTCCGCTCGGGTGGAGTGCTCACCCGCGTAGAGCTCCGCCCGCGTAGAGCTCCGTTTGCGTAGAGCCCCGCTCGCGTAGAGCTCCGCTTGCGTAGAGTGCTCACTAGCAAAGAGTCTCGCTCGCGTGCATCCTTGCTCGCATAGAGCTGTCTTGTCTTGTTCTTGCCCGTGGAAAGTTATTTTACGCTTGTGTTCCCTTGGCCTAGCGTAGTTTCACTAGCGTAAAGTCTTGAGCCCTTTGGCATACCCCGTTGCCCTTTTATATTCTTACGCCTTTTGTCATGAGCATGATAATCAAGAATTTATTTTAATATATTTGAAATAATGATTGTACACGACATGACATAACAAGTAAGCTGACATGACATGACATGATATGACAAGTAAGCATGATGGGAACTATTGAATGTTGTTGCAACGGCTAGCATGACATGACAAGTATGAATGGCCTGGACACCGTGGATGATTGTGTTTGTACAAATGAACCAGTATTATCTCGCATCATTTCTAGGGCATGGGCCCCTGAGTACCACGGTCAGGGGATTCCTACTGTAAATGACTAAGGCTAATAACTAGAATAATCCAGTAGTCATGAAGAGATTTCCAGCTACAGGCAATCCCGTTATCTGGGCACCCCATCATGGGATTTATAGCCTGCCGTCGAGTAGGCATATTTTCAGCACACTGTCATGTGTTGCACCCATCAAGCTACTTAAGGGTATATGCATTTCTTGGACGATGTATCCACATGAACTCAATCCCCTAATTACGTCTGGATAGCCTGGATGGTCTGCAGGGTTTGTGGCTGTGGAATAATCTCATTGTATCTTGCTAGTAACTAGGCCTGTGATAACCCTAGTTAGTTAAAATATCAAGACGTACTTATTGCTTTGCCGTGAATGTTGGATGTAGAGTCTATCCAGTCTAAGCCTTGTCTTGTTCCAGTACCTGGCTACTTCGGAACATGATGGCTCATGCTTACCTTATTAATAACTGATCGAGATAATTTCTTATTCTTTTGGCATTTATTGTTCTATTTAAATTTCATGTCTTATTATTATCTTTCTTATTGTCTGTTCTGATATGCTGGTTTTAGTTCTTAAGTGAAGCCTCCTTTGTGGCACTTGCTCTTTCTAGGATCTGACCCAGCTGATTTTGTATAGCTAGATATCAGAGCAGCTCCAGAGGATCTACCTACCTTTCAGCCAGATGGTGACCGCCAGGCGTAATCCTGGCAATGAGTGGATTTCATATTTGTTCTCCCACTCCATTGTAAAAGTATTCTTTTGAGGTGTTTAGCCGATGAGCACGTGTTAGCTCGATTGCACTTTACTTACTGTCTGCCTACGGGCTGTAACATGATTGACAAATCCTAGGGTTGATCATGTATGACTGAAACTCTTGCTAGTCTTCTCATTTTGTATGACTAGCTTCATGATCATCCAAATATGTAATGTATGGGATGCCTTACTATTGTATATTTGGTGCTCTGATATCTTGTAACTTCTATTACTTGCTTGAGATTGAGACAATATGTCAGGCCCCGAGTCGGCAACGTTCGTCCCCGATGTAAATTTTGCCGATTCGATCGTCCTCGCTAAGGCGTGATGCCGTACGAGTCTGGAATTGCACTCGTACAAGGCAGAACGTTGCGTTGGTTTTGATATTAATATGCCAAGTTGAAACTTCACAAAACACATCAGAATTTAAGATGCAGTATAGGAAGATAGAAATGTTTTTCATTTATAGCTTGCAACGAAGTGCAAGTCGTAATTACATTGGATGCCGTTGCGCTACATTAATTGAAAATAGAAAGAAAATACATTCGACAAGTTGCCTGAACTGCGCTTGCCGTCCCATACATTCGCCCCTTTATACATAAGCCGTCGACTTGAATTGGCTTCAAAATACTTCAGCATAGGAAGAGCTTCAAAACGCCTCTCCGCACTTCAGCTTCGTTTTAGGTTGGAGCGCCCGCCGTACCTGGGAAAATTGGGGGAGGGGATTAGCACACTTGCTAAGTGGACGAGACGAACCAACTCGTCTAAACCGACTCTGATTGTTAGGGTAGGCGTGCTTTAGAGTTGTCTTTCTATTAGAACTAAATGAATTCAGTTCATATTCGATAGCCGTCTTTGAGTAATAAAGCATACAGTATAACATCGCAGTTTATCATATTTCTTACCACGGCCGTGCTCATCCCTGCATGAAAACAGAGATAATATTTACACCTACATAAGACAATAGGTGAGCATGCAAGTATCTTATATGCGGTCATTGGTGCTACGCACCACTAGGGACTTAATCGAAGTTGGCATGCGACGCTACCCTTTCAGCCTAGGTTGCAAGCCTTACTGAAGGTCCCGCATGCCTCGCGCCGAAGCACGATAAATTATTCCCCCTAGGACGAATCGATTTCGATGCCCCGGATACCGTTTCTAGGAAAACGAACTTGTGCACAAGCTATCCATGACCATGCCTATGTGCGAACAGTTTGATATATGCAACAGTTTTGTATAGCACGGATAGTATCGAACGGCATTATCATTTCTCGCAACTCATGCAACGATTCGTTTTCCCCAAAGCTGTACACCGATTTAGCGTCCCATGGGCACCAAATTATCCGAGGCATCATAACCCATGATCGACGTTTCACATTATTTTGCAGCACTTGAAATAGTCTATCTTTTGACTAGAACCTTAAACTTTTTCGTTTATGTGAGAAACTTGTATTTTTTAGAGTAGATTACTCAAAATCGATACATTTTTCTCGAGTTCTTGACCTTAGTGGGTTGGCATGCAATTAACTTGGCATCGTTCGATTTGAATGAATTCGAAGCAAGGAATAAGTTTGCGGGACAGAGTAGAAAAGAAGGGTCGAATCACCCATCGATTACTTTGCTTCGTGCCGGTCATCCAAGCGCTATGCAACGTCAATCCTTAGTTACGCGAGCTCCTATAATGGCACCAACGCTTTGTTAGAATTCCTTCTTTTCCCCTTGCATCGAAATTGTAATTGTATCCATGAAAACGAAGCGAAAGCACTTCATCAAGCCCAGCGGCAAAGCTCCAAGAAAACCATACAGTGGCCCGGTCCCATCGAAGGGACTCTTATAGAGAGCTCACTCGCCGAGATGCAGCCCGCTGCATCTAGGACTTATTCCAACAGAAGTCATTCCATTAGTTGGATCGATTCTCGTAACTTCCATCCAAATCGATTTGAATCGATGCCGCAAGGCGTTATCGTTTACCAAGCTTAGCGATCGAGTCAGATGGCCATCTAAGTTCCCGGCCGATCTGACTCGGCGCAAGCATATTATGAAGTTTCGTCGCCTATTGAAAGCGGGGCGCTACATAATATACCACTAAGAAAAAGTTTCGTCTCGAAACTTAAGAACAAGGGTCTGACCTTAATTTAGACAAACAACGCCGGGTACTTCTCTTTCACCTCCGCCTCCATCTCCCACGTCGACTCCTCGACTGAATGGTTCCGCCAAAGCACGCGGACCAAGGACATCGATCGATTGCGTAGCACTTTCTCCTTGCGGTCCAAAATTTGAATAGGCTCCTCCGAGTAAGACAAGTCAGTACGTAGCTCCAACTAATCGAAGCTAACCACATGACTTGGATCGTGTACGTATTTTCGAAGTTGTGAAACGTGGAAAACATCGTACACATCAGCTAAGGCAGGAGGTAGTGCGATCCGATAAGCAACCGTCGCAACTCGCTCAATGATCTCGAAGGGGCCTACAAATCTCGGGCTCAACTTGCCTTTAACGTCGAACCGCATCACACCGCGCATGGGCGTTACTTTCAGAAACACATGGTCCCCGACCAAGAACTCTAGCTGTCGTCGACGAAGATCTGCGTAGCTCTTTTGTCGACTTTGCGCTATACGGAGTCTATCTCGAATCAAGCGGACCTTTTCGACGGCCTGCTCCACCAGTTCCGGTCCAAGGACTTGTCGCTCTCCGACTTCATCCCAGTATATCGACGAACGATACTTCCTCCCGTAGAGCGCTTCGTATGGAGCCATCTGAATGCTCGACTGATAACTATTGTTATACGCAAACTCCGCAAGCGGCAAATGCGTATTCCAACTAGTCTTTAGGTCGATCGCACATAGACACAACATATCTTCTAAGATCTGATTGACCCTCTCCGTCTGACCGTCTGTTTGGGGATGGTACGCCGAACTAAAGTTCAGTTTGGTCCCCATCGCCGCTTGGAGGCTCGTCCAGAAATGCGATAGGAATCGCCCGTCTCTGTCCGAAATTATTGAGGTCGGTACCCCGTGCAGTCGAACAATCTCATCGACGTAGATTTGCGCTAACCGATCGACGCTCCATCCTACTTTAATTATGATGAAGTGAGCCGACTTGGTCAATCTATCAACAATGACCCAAATCGCATTATTCCCCCGCGGCGTCTTCGGAAATCCCATAATGAAATCCATCGAGATATTGTCCTACTTCCACTCGGAAATGGCGATGTTCTGCAGCTCTCCGCCTGGCCTTTGGTGTTCCGCCTTCACTTGCTGACACGCCATGCATTGCGATACGAACGTAGCTACGTCTTTCTTCATATCGTGCCACCAAAAGCCTGTGCGCAAGTCCTTGTATATCTTGGTGCTTCCAGGATGTAACGAGTACTTCGCATAATGTGTCTCCGTCAGAATTTCTTTTTTGAGTTCGGCAGTTTTAGGAACGCAAAGCCTTCCCTTTAGTCGCATCATCCCGTCTCTGTCTTCCGTAAAGTTAGTCTCCCTTTCTGTTGAAATCAGCTCGCACATTTTCTTCAGGAATGAGTCGTCCTCCTGTGCGGTCTTTATCTTGCTAAGCAGGCTCGATCCTAACTTCAGCTGAGCTAGGTGCAGGTGTCGATACTCAATTCCGAGTTCGATACCCATCGCTTCAAGGTCTCGCTGTATCTCCTTGTTTATGGCCAGTGTTCCCATAAATATTCTGCTGAGTGCGTCGGCCACCACGTTTCCCTTGCCCGGCGTATACTCGATCGTTAGCTCGTAATCTTTTATGAGTTCGAGCCAACGTCGCTGTCGTAGGTTGAGTTCCCGTTACGTAAATAAGTATTTCAGGCTTTTGTGATCTGTGTAGATTCTGCATGCCACACCATAGAGATAGTGCCGCCAGAACTTCAACGTAAAGACGATCGCCGCCAATTCTAGGTCGTGCGTCGGGTAGTTTTTCTCGTGCTGCTTCAACTGCAGTGAAGCATAGGAGATGACTTTGTCTCTCTGCATAAGTACGCACCCGAGGCCAGGTCCCGACGCATCGCTGAATATCTGAAAGCCTTCTGGACCGTCTGGAAGTACAAGGATTGGAGCTGAGACGAACCGTTGCTTCAACTCTTGAAAGTTGGATTCACAGTCGTCACTCCATTCAAATACTACTCCCTTCTGGGTGAGGCGAGACAGAGGTGGCGCTAATTTTGAAAAGCTTCGTACGAACCTACGGTAGTAGCCCGCTAAGCCCAGAAAACTCCAAATATCGCTAGCCAAAGCAGGTCGTTTCCAATCCACCACCACATCAATCTTCTTTGGGTCCACCACGACACCTTCGGCAGAGATTACGTGCCCGAGGAATGTCACGCTACTCATCCAAAACTCGCACTTACTTACGTGCCCGAGGAATGTCACGCTACTCATCCAAAACTCGCACTTACTCTGCTTGGCGTATAATTTGTTTTCACGCAGAATCTGCAGTACCGTCTTCAAGTGTTCTGTGTGCTCTTCTCGATTCTTTGAGTAGATAAGGATATCGTCGATGAACACGACTACAAATTTATCGATTTGAGGTCGGAAGACTCGGTTCATCAGATCCATGAACGCGGCTGGGGCATTCGTCAAACCGAACGGCATGACGAGGAATTCGTAATGACCATATCGAGTGCGGAAGGCAGACTTCGATACGTCATCGGACTTGATCTTCAATTGATGATAGCCTGAACGAAGATCGATTTTTGAAAATACTGATGCGCCTTGCAGTTGGTCAAACAAGTCGTCGATTCGTGGCAAAGGATACTTGTTTCACACGGTCGCCTTGTTGAGTTCCCGATAGTCGATGCATAGCCGCAACGACCCATTCTTCTTCTTCACGAACAGTACGGGAGCTCCCCACGGAGTGACGCTAGGGCGAATAAATCTACGGTCTAGCAACTCTTGTAATTGCACCTTCAGCTCCTTCAGTTCTGCTGGAGCCATTCGGTAAGGCGCCTTTGATATCGGCCGTGTATCCGGAATGGTGTCGATGTTGAATTCAATTTCTCGATCCGGCGGCATCCCGGGCATCTCGTCAGGAAAAATGTCGGGAAAATCTGCCACAACATCAGTCTGCATTGTGTTTGTATTATCCGTCTGCGTGCCTCGAACTGATGCCAAGTATCCCGCGTAGCCGGAACGCAGCATACGCCTCGCCGAGATTGCCGATACCATCATTGCCGTCTTCGAGGCCGTGCCGCACGAATATGAGAACTCTGTCTCGCCAGGAAGACGAAACACCACTCTTTTTTCCGTGCACTCGATCGTTGCACGACAAGCGCCCAACCAATCCATGCCCAGGATTATGTCGTAATCCTTGATGTCTAGCACGATGGCATCCAATGATAGATATCTTCCTCCGACGCAAATGTGGCCATTCCTACAAATAAAGTTTGCAGGCATATCGACTCCCGACGGAGTGCTAACGCTAATATTTATATCTAGTGATTGCATGGTTATTTTATTTTCTTTCGCATAATCAGCAGATATAAAGCTATGCGTCGCACCCGAATCGAATAGTACTCGAGCAGGTATATCTTTGTAGAGTAATATACCTGTTACAACCGTATCGGACGCAAACGCCTCATCCCGAGTTAAGGTATAAACTCGGCCTTGAGCTCCGTGGCATTGATTCTGCGGGTTCACAGGCACCGTATTTGCGCCTTGTAGTGTAGGCGCTTTATATGGATTCGGAGTGTTCCTTGGTGGGTTGTGTTGATTCGGCTTCACCGCCTGACAATATTGACTGAAGTGGCCTAGCTCGCCACACTTGAAGCATGTTCTCAATCTACAATCGGGTGCTCGGTGCCCACGCTTGCCGCATATATTACAATTTACTGCGGCAACGTGACCACGATTCTCAAACGTGTTTGGGCGCTTTTGTACTCCCGATCCTCCAGCGTCATTAGGACGCTTGTTGAAGTTGTTGCGAACGACAGGCACGGCCCTTTGTGACATACGGCCAAAGATTCGCTCACTATCAAGTGCGGCTTCGTAGGATTCACGATAAGTTTGGCATCGTTGGTTCATGACGTCCCTACGCAGTTCGTTGTTGAGGCCTTGCTGAAAACGCTCGCACCATTCTTCTTTGTTGGACAGGAAGGCGCCGGCAAATTTTGCAAGTTTTGAGAAGCTTGCATCATAATCTTCAACACTCATATTCCCCTGCCTCAACATCATGAACTCATCTCCTTCTGTCGACGGATGGCGCGAGGAACGTACTGCTCAAGGAAGGTTGTCTTGAACATTTTCCAAGAAATTTTTTTGTTGGCATCGGTTTCACAAATCTCTTGTTTCTTCGCCGCCCACCAGTCATGTGCTCTTAATTGTAACTGCAGCACCGCACAGGCCACCCTCTGGGACCCTTCGATGCAGAGGAGATCGAACAAGTCCTCCATCTCTACGAGCCATCTTACAATCACGTCGGGCTCTGTTCGGTCGTTGAACTTCGGCGGGTTCATTTTGCGAAACTCCTTCACTTTGAGCATGGAAGGAGAGTTTATCATTTATGGGGAGACTTCTTCCTCCTCGTCTTCTTCTGGATCACCGTGCTTTCCCTCGAGTACCACGTCCGTCGCCTTGGTATCGCCTGCCATCCTGCTCACTATCTGAGTCAGGGCGGTCATCTGCTTCTGCTGCACATCAAATTGGGCTTTGAATTATATCTGAAGCTGTTGCTGCTGCAGTTCCATCAACTGTAGCATCTTCTCCATAGTCGTCTTGCTAGGGCCAGTGCTTTTTGTGCTCGACGTACTATCCACGGTTTGGGTTGTTGGGCCGGCGATTTTCTTATCTCGCTTAGTCATTCCTACAAACAGTGTAAACCCGTTAGTATTTTTCAAAAATATCTACGGACTTACCTGTATAGAACTTGTAATTCATGCAGCATGCCGACAAGCATTCAATCGAGCCATCGCAACTGACATTCCAACAATGAAACATCTTTCGAAAATCCGAGGAAACATAACTGTGCTCTGATACCAATTTGTCACGTCCCGAGTCGGCAACGTTCGTCTCCGATGTAAATTTTGTCGATTCGATCGTTCTCGCTAAGGCATGATGCCGTACGAGTCTGGAATTGCACTCGTACAAGGCAGAACGTTGCGTTGGTTTTGATATTAATACGCCAAGTTGAAACTTCACAAATCACATCAGAATTTAAGACACGGTATAGGAAGATAGAAATGCTTTTCATTTATAGCTTGCAACGAAGTACAAGTCGTAATTACATTGGATGTCGTTGCGGCTACATTGATTGAAAACAGAAAGAAAATACATTCGTCAAGTTGCCTGAACTGCGCTTGTCGTCCCATACATTCGCCCCTTTATATATAAGCCGTCGACTTGAATTGGCTTCAAAATACTTCAGCATAGGAAGAGCTTCAAAACGCCTCTCCGTACTTCAACTTTGTTTTAGGTTGGAGCGCCCGTCGCACCTGGGAAAATTGGGGGAGGGGATTAGCACACTTGCTAAGTGGACGAGACGAACTAACTCGTCTAAACCGACTCTGATTGTTAGGGTAGGCATGCTTTAGAGTTGTCTTTCTATTAGAACTAAATGAATTCAGTTCATATTCGATAGCCGTCTTTGAGTAATAAAGCATACAGTATAACATCGCAGTTTATCATATTTCTTACCACGGTCGTGCTCGTCCCTGCATGAAAATAGAGATAATATTTACACCTGCATAAGACAATAGGTGAGCATGCAACTATCTTATATGCGGTCATTGGTGCTACGCACCACTAGAGACTTAATCGAAGTTGGCATGCGACGCTACCCTTTCAGTCTAGGTTGTAAGCCTTACTGAAGGTCCCGCATGCCTCGCACCGAAGCACGATAAATTATTCCCCCTAGGACGAATCGGTTCCGATGCCCCGGATATCGTTTCGAGGAAAACGAACTTGTGCACAAGCTGTCCATGACCATGCCTATGTGCGAACAGTTTCATATATGCAACATTTTTGTATAGCGCGGATAGTATCGAGCGGCATTATCATTTTTTGCAACTCATGCAAAGATTCATTTTCCCCAAAGTCGTACACCGATTTAGCTTTCCGTGGGCACCAAATTGTCCGAGGCATCATAACCCATGATCGACGTTTCACATTATTTTACAGCACTTGAAATAGTCTATCTTTTTACTATAACCATAAACTTTTCCGTTTATGTGAGAAACTTGTATTTTTCAGAGTAGATTACTCAAAATCGATACATTTTTTCCGAGTACTTGACCTTAGTGGATTGGCATGCAATTAACTTGGCATCGTTTGATTTGAATGTATTTGAAGCAAGAAATAAGTTTGCGGGACAGAGTAGAATAGAAGGGTCGAATCACCCACCGATTACTTTGCTTCGTGCCGGTCGTCCAAGCGCTACGCAATGTCAATCCTTAGTTACGCGAGCTCCTGCAATGGCACCAACGCTTTATTAGAATTCCTTCTTTTCCCCTTGTATCGAAATTGTAATTGCATCCATAAAAACTATGCGAAAGCACTTCATCAAGCCCAGCGGCAAAGCTCCAAGAAAACCATACAGCGGTCCGATCCCGTCGAAGGGACTCTTATAGAGAGCTCACTCGCCGAGATGCAGCCCGCTGCATCTAGGACTTATTCCAACAGAAGCCGTTCCATTAGTTGGATCGATTCTCGTAACTTCCGTCTAAATCGATTTGAATCGATGCCGCAAAGCGTTATCGTTTACCAAGCTTAGCGATCGAGTCAGATGGCCATCTAAGTTCCCGGCCGATCTGACTCGGCGTAAGCATATTATGAAGTTTCGTCGCCTATCGAAAGCGGGGCGCTACACAATAGGCTTGTTCATGACCTTAAGGGACTGATGGCTTATAGTTAAACCCTCACGTATCTAGACAGCCGTGACCGTATAGCGAGGTAGGTTGCACTTCAATATACGTAGTTGGCTGTGTCCGCCCCCGCTCTCCAGTATTCTGGTTCTGGAGCGTGACAGTTTCCAACAACATATATCGGATATTTTAAGAAGTGAATGTATTTCTTCGTTGTGGGGTCAGGGGAAAGAATGGGAAAGATGATTTCACTATATTTCTGACCTGGAACAGGACCTATCACAAGGATTCTGGCTCGCCCTACCACCCAGCGCAAATTTTTTCCTTCTAATATTGTGAATGTGAAGCTCTGCTTCGCACGTTTGGTTTTATATTATGCTCTGGTAGAAGAAGTCATGAGATTCATGGTGATACTGATTCCGCCTACGATATACACTCTTACTTATGCAAGCCTTTTGAGGTAATCAACATTATACTATATTTCCGAAAAAATCTATAACTCTGATAGGCCCAAAAGATTTGGCATAAGTAAATTTAATTTTCAACACTTACCTAGCTACAACTAAGATATCTTATATATCTTCTTCTAGGATACTCACTCTATACTAAGATTCACAGTGTCGGCAAGATTCTAAATGGCTGTAGGCGGGTGCGCGGCGGAGAGAGTCCGCCTACTGCCTAGACACCGCCTAGACGCCTAAGCGATCAATACCGATAATCATAGAAATAGTTCGATACCGATACCGATACCGATTCTTAAACTCATAGGAACCCTTCCATAGGTGGAATTAACTCGAATTGAACCCATAGAAACCCGAATAGAACCCTAATGACTCGAATTGAACCTTCATGACCCGAATTGAACCCATAGGAACCCTTCCATAGGTGGAATTGACTCTCTAATGCTAGATCTAGGTGTTAGAAAACTTTAATTTGGTAGATCTAGATTTTTACCATGATGAATGATAAATTCTATGCTCAATTTGTGTTATTTACAAATTTTGACCATCAAGTGTTCAATACGTGTTCCCAAAGGAAATTTTTTTGTCCAATTTGAGTTGTGATTGTGTTATTGTGTCCACAATTGGATATTGAGTGGTTGGATCATAATACACCATGATGTGTTTTGGATCCTATTTTGTGTCAATTTCTCAATATTATTCTAGATCTAATTGTTATATATATATATATATATATATATATATATATATATGGTTTGGATGTGCATTGGTGTTATGCTTGATAAGGGAAGTGTGTGGTGTGTGTTGAGAGTGTGTCAAGTGATGTTTATAGACATAAAAGTGTGGTAAAAATTGAAATTTAGAGTACTTGGTATTAGTATGTGTATAGATGGTGTGTGGGAGTGTTGAGTGTGTGTGTGTGTATATACATATTAGTGAGTGTATGCATGTATGTGCATTGAGATTTGTAAGGGAGTTACTGCTGATAGGCTGCAGAACAACAATATATATATAGCTTATTGTAGCTTATTGTGAGTTACTAGTGTGTGTGTGTGTGTGTATATATATATATATATATATATATATATATATATATATATATATATATATATATATATATGGAAAAATATATATATAGGGGATCGGGAGCCCGTCGTCCTCGACCATTGGATCGAACGGGCGCGTGTGTGGACCCCACGCAGCCCTTCCCCTCCCCCACCACCTCCCCTACCCTGCCTCCACCCCCTCCTCCCCCCCCCCCCGACCACCGAGACCCCCCGGCCCCCCCTCTGCTCCCCTACCCCCCCAGACCACCAAGACCCCCGGCACCCATCCGTTCCACTACCCCCCTCCCCCCCCCCCCCCCCCCCCGCGGCTTCCCAACCCACCGACCCCAACCTAACATGTCACGACCCGTACCCGCTTTTCAGATATGAGACGTGTCCAAGCCAGCCTACGCCGCAGAGTCGATGGTAGAACGCTGTCATGGCCAAGATGCTCAAAATTACAAAATGTAACATATATGCTCATTCACATTACTAAATCAATTTTACAAATTACAAGATTTTACAGCTTCACATTTGCTAGAAAATACAATGTCTCACAAAATAGAAAAAGACAGCTAAACCAACTATCTAGGTTGACCTCAGCATACCCATGCCTTCCCAGTGCTAAGAGTGGTCGCGGCTAAACCTAAAAAATATTGGTTTCCAGTTAGGAATGGAACGAGTACAATCTCACAACAGAATCAATAAATGACGAAATCCATAAATCTGTAATAATACTGAGATACGTGATAAGGAATAAACAAGAAATCATGGTAGGAATCATGCAAATAAAAGCAGAAAAACATGGTACTCAAGACAAGCAATGATAAGAAGACTGTAATATAACAAGACTATATCTAACAAGTGATTTGAAATACACTCTCGACATGTAAACGGCTAAGGGATAAATCCGGCACCCTGCACGTGTCGTGTGCAGCTGCTATTATTCACGAATAGACATCATAGAATATTTCTGGGTATGTTTACATATCTGGTAATGTACTTCCCTGCCCGACTAGTACTCGTGGATCCAAACAGGTCACGAACACGAAATTATGTTGGTCACGAACAACATGTAAGAATCCATAACTACTATCTCGTATGACAATCGTGTCAAGAATCAACATGATATCAATGTAAAACAATATTAAATACAAGAAGTATAGAGATAATCAAATACGAAAACTATCAGAGATGTACTCGCCTGAGGTCCAGTGCTGGTAAAACCGATAACACTATACCACTCAATGAGCCACAATCAGTCAACACAGGCAGAAGTCTACGGATGCTGAAATAAATATCACCAACATTTTTAGAATGTTCAAATTAGCTAGGATTGCCTGTCCTTAAGTCCAATTCTGGACATAGGAGTAAAACGGTAATTTCGGGTCAAAACGGTATCCGTCGTTGGACCGGCTTTGCACCGAAAAGCGTACCAGAGTTTATGGTCTATAAAGTCGTCAAAATATATGTCAACAGGTCCGGTTTTCTGATATGAATCCAACCGTATGTCCAAAGTTTGATTCTGGCGGGCCGTGCATAAAATTGTCCGTTGAGTCGGATCGTGGGGCCTGCAAAACGGCGATCCGATCAACTATCTCAGGATTGGACCAAACTTGGCATACAGAACCAAAAAAATGATACGATCCTATTGGCACAATTTTCGTCTCGATGTGACGAACGTGCACAAAGTAGTTGGAAAACTTGCACAGAGGCCGATACGATAAATTTCGATGGATACGCATCAAATTCGTCGTGCACACGCAACCAATTTGAATTCTGTCAGAGCCCACACGTCCACGAAGCCGATACGCACCTTTCGATGCTTTCGGTTCGCGACCATGTCTCCCGGATTGGCGGGACGCACGTCGTATCGAAGGTTTTTCTAGATTTTAAAACAGGTTTTTGGTAAACTTTGGGATCCGATTTGTTGGCGCGTAATCGATGAAATCGACTTCTGCGAAATGGGTTATGGAGCCCTATATGTTGTCTATAACTGTGTTCAAGTAGAATTTCTAATATGGCACTAGATCGATCGAAATCGTTCTTCAAACGTGGATGAATGGACTGTTACGTGCTCTGTTTTTTAACAGGTTTTCGGTAAACTACGCATCGGTTTTTTGAGCAATCTAGAGCATACCAGTATGAACTAAATGAAAGGGTTGATGGACGTATGGGTTGTGGTCGTAGTTGAAAAATCGAATCACAAAACGGTGGGACAACGAGGGAGAGATGACACCGCGAAGTCGGGTGATCATTCGCTGCAATTATTGCTGTCCTGTTTCTCGGTAGGCCGTGCGCACGCGACTCCGCCTGCTCCCGGCGAGCATCGCGGGTGGCCGCCCAGGGTGGCTGGAGGTCGGCGCTGGGGTTGGGGTTTAGGATTTTCTCGTTCTTCTTTCTCTCGCGTTCTCTCGGTCTTTGCATATATATAAATCGAAGGGGCTCCTGTGCGGCTCGGTTGAGCTTTGTGCGGCCGGGCTGGGATGGCACTGTGCGGGATGGGATGGGATGGTAATTAGTTTTTGTTTTTGTTTTTTATATATATTCATTAGCAACTATTATATATATATATATTTTTCATTAGCAACTATTATATATATGTATTTATATATACACATATATGTATACCTACATATATTTATTTATATATATACACATACACACATATATTTATATATATTTATATATACAATATACATACACATATATATATATATATATATATATATATATATATATATATATATATATATATATATATTTTTTTTTTCATTAGCAACTATTATATATATATATATTTTTTCATTAGCAACTATTATATATATGTATTTATATATACACATATATGTATACCTACATATATTTATTTATATATATACACATACACACATATATTTATATATATTTATATATACAATATATATATATATATATATATATATATATATATATATATATATATATATATATATATATATATATATATATATATATATATATATATATATATATATATTTATATTTATATATTTATATATACAAACACATATACACCTATATATATATATATATATATATATATATATATATATATATATATATATATATATATATATATATATACACATACACACACACATACACATATACACCTGTATTTATATGACATGCATATATGTATACACATTAATAAATTCTGAATATATATTTATATGCCTATATAATTAAATATACATCTATATACATATGATATAATACTTTCAATTTTCTATGAAAAATTATAATATTAAATCTTCCTATTATAGGGTATTATAACAATATGTACACCGATAAAATATATTTATTATCCAAAATAGAGATAACCAATAATAATTATATGTGTATATACACACATCATTTGTCTTAACAATAATAATACAAAATGTAGGAGAACAAAATACAGTAATTCAATGCTAGATGTATTAGAAATTGCAGGTATAGACTAAATATCGGCAACTGCATAAGGGTAGCTAAGTATGGTGTTCATCCTATTTCTAAAATAGAATATCAATTCAAGAAAAATATATATTATATATATAAATCCTTTATATATGAATTGTCTATTTGGACAATCAAAATTATTAAATGCAATATGTACGTCTACATGGACGTTTTTTAGCACACTACTCGACCACATGGGTTTTGGTCCAGTTCGGGCTGAGTTCAGACTAAATTGGCACAACCGGGTTATCTAAAAGTCAATATATATTAAATAATATATAATTAAATGATTTAAATGGGTCAAGTCATAACTTGGTCTGGTTTTTCTAGTTCGAACATCCTATGGCTAGGCTTCCCCTGACATGGCTAGTACATTAGTCAAGGCACACTGCTACTCCTTCCGTGCCACAATTTCGAGTCGTTTTGTGCTTCATAACTCCACAAAGACTTAAGTCATTCACCATAATAATTAACTAATTAATTATTTATAAAATTCTAAAAATCATATTTAAATCAAATAAATAATATAAAAAATATTTCAAAAAATTTCGGAAAGGGGAGCTACAAATCTACCCACCTTAAAAATAAATTCGTCCTCGAATTTAAGGACTACCAGGGTATTCAGACTTGGTAGATTGGTAAAAGATAGTAGAAATTTATGATAAAAGAACTTGATCGAATAAAATAAATAAAATAGGAAGAAATGTTTGAAACACTAAAAGTCCTAAAATGCTCTCAATTTTAACTTTGAAACAAGTCTGTTAAGGAAAATAATCATAAGCAAAGTGTCGACAAAATTTGCCTTCAACCCGACAAATAAAATATGTGAAGAAATAAATGAATAAAAATTTCTGAAACTCCGGAAAAGGGAATATAGGGATTTGACCCAATCATGTCCCAAATCATTCATAAAAATTTGTCTAAATAATATCTATCACTTTAAATAATCCTTGTAGTAAAATCAATTGTCAAAATATTGTTAAGAATAATTCAGATATTTATAGCTGTATATTTTTCACAAATACAATATTTTCTAAAATGATATAGTAATAATTGAATTTAATATAACCCTTAATAAAATAATAATTCAAATAATCTTGGAATAAAAACTCTTCTAAAGTTTTGCAAATCTCTCCACACTTTTTTTTCACATATCTAAAATAGAAATAGAATAAAAATTATTTTCCGATTTTGGAAAAATAATTAAACTATAATAAACTAAATGGAGAGTGTAAGAAAACGGAAAGTGGGCTTACGACCTACCCACCTTAGAATGATTCATCCTCGAATTTGAGGACCTGGATGATCAAATCTTTCTAAAATTTAAATAATATTGGATTTAACAAATCAAAATCAATCCATAATAATTTAGAAATAATTCAAGATTTTAAAAATGCATTTGATCGAATCTAAATACAATACAATAATTTAAATGGATAATATGTTTTATCAAATGACTTAGAAATTATGGTATATATTATTTAAACAATACATATCTTTGTTAGTCCAAGACTGAATCAAACTAACCATAATATAACAAAATAAATTTAATTGATAATTAATATTAGCAAATAATTTAAACGATATTTTATAAATTCTAAACCAAAAAATGGTTTGGCAAAAATTCTATTGTCATCCAAATATATTCTATAGTGGTTACAAATAGAATCTATTTTATAACCAAAATTTATTAAAATAAATTAGAATAAACTTTTGAAAGTAGGAATGTGGGTTTACAATTCTACCCACCTTAAAAATATTTCGTCTTCAAAATTTCAAAGAGCACGATTAGGCACGACTATGAAGAATAATCAAGAAACCAAAATATTTAATTGGTATGAATAAAACGACGAACGGTATAATCAAGGGAGTGATATGATTTATGATCTAATTAGTCAAGCGTAAAAATGATAAAGATAATAAACAAAAGGAGAGTGTGATTTGGTACAACCAGTATTCGGTCAAATGGTCTAGTTGACAAGCGAATGTTTTTAAGAGCGGTAAAGATTGAAACGGTTGGGCACGATCAATGGTCAGCATGGTTGAGTCATTACCAGCTTTTTAAGGAATGACCAAAGTTCTCGATGAAACCTAAACAAGATTTTAATCGCATGTAAGATGCAGTCACGATCAGGGCTAATCGTGCAAGTCATCCAAACAGGGTGAAAATAGGAAGCCGGCATGAGCATGATTATGATCAAAAATAGTTATGATCGTAGTTAGAATGAAAGTATAACCTTAGCTATGATTTAGTCTCGATAAAAATGATGTAAGATCGATCAAAATTAAAATTATCTTGGTACGAACAACTAGTTGAAAAAAATTATTTACGCACGATCATGGAATTGAATTCTAGGATGACAGACGAATTGGCACGATCGAAATAGAATCGAATAGTTTGGTCGTGATCAAAAAGTATTTTAAGGATGATCCAACCGAAATTGTTCTAACACGAACGATTATGTAGGCATGATCATAGAATCAAACCTAGGAAAGGATACAAATTGACTCGATCGAAATATAATAAAATGAGTCTAGTCATGATCAAAATTGTTCAAGGATGATCAACTCCAAAATTATTTCGATATGCTTAAAATATTTATTCACAATTATCTAGGCACGAGTTTAGAATCAAAATCTAGATAGGTTTAGGAATCCAGTCGAAATTATATTAAAAATGACAATCTGAAAAATAGAAGGGTAAGGAAGGAAGAATTATCGGTTTATTGAGAAGATTGTGACTAGGAATAAGCACAAATCACACTACAAGAAATTGCATTTTTAGCAACATGTTTTAGCGACACAGGGTCTATTATGTCTCCAAAAGCTATTTTTACATGTATTGGCAACATGAATTTTAGTATGTCGCGAAATCCACATAAAATTTACGAGAGGGAAACATAAAACCAGTCCCGCCAAAATTTTTCTACATATCGCGACATCTACATGTCGCAGAAAGTTGAATATATGTTTGGCGACAGCCATTCACTTGTCGCAGAAAGGTAATGTATTTTTGGCGACATATAGCTATGTAGGGAATACATTTTTACAATTTTTAATTAAATAATAACCTAAAAAAAGCTATCAAACAAAACCCTCAAATAAAAAACCCCCCAATCATTGTGTTCTCTCTCTCCAGGGTTCTCTCTCTCCCGCGGCTACTCCTGGTTTCGTCTCTCCCGCGGCTCTTGGTTTCCTCTCGCTCTCTCTCTCGCGCAGCCTAGGATTTTCCTCTCTCCCGTGGCTCTTGCTTCCCTCCTTCATTGAGGTTCGAAATTCTTCTCTTTGGTGGTGGGCTTCTTCCCTAATATTCTTAGTAGGTTAATTTTGTTAAAATTTGAGAATATGATTGGCATTTATTATATGTTTACATAGGGAAATGATTATCTCTGTTTCTATATTTTGTTAGGGTTTGATTTTATTAGGGTTTTTCTCTCTCGATCGATTTTTTTTAGGGTTTTATTTGGGATATTATGTTAGTTAACATACTAGGGTTTAGTTTACAGATTTATGTATGTCTATCTTTGTGACACCCTTATCCTAGCAAAAGGAGTTCACAAGGTTCATTCGGAGGAGAGTAGTGCGAGGTTAACCTCCTAATATGTGTGAGAACAGGAAAGAATTTCTAAGAGATGTATATATCCTTTCATGATTGATTTGAATCATCAGAAGTCATGTTAGAAAACCTAGTAATCACAATAGAAAAATTAGTTGAATCATTATATAATACTAAACACATTTGTTATAGGAAAGAGAACAAAAAGAAGAAAGAAAAAAAAACTAGGAGAATGAGTCTCATGTGCTTCTAGTGCACCTCAATAGTAGGCGTGAGGCCCGCTCCCCCTTCACTTCACATGTGCCTAGGTAAATGAGCCTCGCATCATTGAAAACAATGAGACCCAAGGGTGAGTCGAGGGCCGTTTAGGTACATGCCAGAAGGCTACTTATAAAACATCGATCCAAACTCTATAGATACATATTTTGCATTCTTCAATAGAAGAACTGTAATTTTTTAAATTTCTATTGTTCCTAAATGCTCCACACAAGGCCATGGCAGCATAAGCCCCAGGCAATTCTCTATCCTATCCTTTCCTGTGTCATAAGACTACAAGAAAAAATGGCTTTCTTGACGGTTTATTTTTTTACGGTCGTTGAGAGGGGTTAGCTTGATTATTTTAGACGTACGTCAAGAAAATATCTTTTTTCTATTCTGTATTAAAACTTTACCAAATATCTCTCCATAAGAGTTCATGAGCAGAAAGAAAATAAGAAACCTACTAGTCTTTCCTTAGGCAGCCCACTACATATGAATTTGTAGGAAGGATGTGATTCTTTATAATTTCTAAACCAGAATATGTGTAGTTCATAGTGTAGGAACGTATGTATTCATTCTTGAATTTTCTGAACCTAGCATCCTTCTTGCACAGTCGGACATTATTTTTGTACTAACATAGGGCAGGAAGCAGCTATATGCTTGTTGTTTGTGGAAATGGTGTTGGTTTGATAATTGATACTACTAGATATATGACTGGTTATAGTTTGTTTCTGTAAGGGTACTCACTCTCCTGACTATTGATGCTTTCTATAAATGAATGTTGGTTTTATTTTCGGAAATAATGGATTCTCCATTTATTTGGGAATAATATCGTGTACATCTTTGACTCCGGCGTTAGCACTGTAATGCCCTCTCTCTATTTTCCAATACTATACTTCTAGAAGATATCCTCTTAATTTTACAGATCATTGGATTTTGCAGATTTGATGCATTTTCTTCTATATTGAAGGTAAAAATGCTTTAAGAAATGATTCCATATTCAGTTTGGTAATTAATCTCTAGCTTACTTTATATGATGTGGTCAGGAATTGACTTTACCTTAAGATTTGTAAAAGTTTCAGTATTGTTTGTGTAAATGCTCGAACGGAAGATCACTCAGAAGACCTACAATGTTCCCAGATTTCTCTCCCTTCCAATAACATGTGTAACTTGGTGTCCCATTGTAATCCTCGGTCAATTGCATTACAATAACATTTTTTATTTATTGTCTTTAACCGACACATGATACACAGGCCTGAATTATATTCCTATGCCTTTGCTAAGGCTGCCAAAAACATGTGTTATATCTTTCTAACCACATGGCCCTGGACATGCTCTACATGATCTTATTACAAGGAATAAGTTATTTCTTCCTTTCTAACACCATACTTTACAGAACTTTCTTCCATGGATGACTAAGAAGAGTATGTCTATTCATGCCTATGGGGAAGCTTGTCAACTATACATACCTATAGGGAAGTTCTGATATGTACCAGTATAGGGAAGTTCCGATATGCCTATGGGGAAGCTTGTCAAAGCTTGTCAACTATACATACCTATTAAAGCTTGTCAACTTTACATACCTATTAAAGCTTGTCAACTATACATACCTATGGGGAAGTTCCATGGAGAGAGCACCAGAACTGATGCCGAGTGGCTCGTGCACCAGCTGAGCAGTGCTCGGAAACCCAAGCAGCAGAATACTAATCTGAAACCAAAAGTTTAAAAAGGAAAGCCTTTGTTCATGTTCTTCTCCATCTTGACTCATGGGCTTCTTATGAAAACTACTGATCGAGAAGGAAGGTCAGTACCTTTGTTGGAGCCGCCCATTTATCCAGGTTGGCTATATGATAGTCCACATACTTGCCCAGAAACCCACCTACTTCCTGAAAATATGATCATTCTCAACTCACGTATTAGACACAATACATATATTTCCCCAAAATGTTTCAGGTATTTAAGTCCTATCACTGTATCAAAACTCCAGATGGAATGTCTGTCTTGAATGTATCAGAACTCCAGATTTGATTGTATATTTTAACTAAGAGATGAATTCATGAGTATACTTTAGTCTGATACCATGTTAAGTTTTCTAGCATTGTACTAAAACTCCACAATTGTGATAAGAGTCAAAGAATTATGGTGAGGATTGAGAACTACAATTTTATATTATTCCGACAGACACATAGACACTCCAAAATATAATATTACGTATAAAAATTGAACATATCAAAATCGGTATTGGATGCCTTCTACAAATATTAACATCGACGGTATTGACAGGATAATTGGTTTCAGATATATCAGAGTATCAAAGTTTCTAGTATAACTTTTTTTTATCAATTATTAAAAGTTTACAAAAAATATTTTATATTTTTAGGCATATTTTGAAGTATTTTATGTGTCCTTTCTTAGTAATTTTGAAATTGAAATGAAATAATAGTCACCCTTGAATATGTTTTTTTATTTACATGATTTTACAACCTTAATGTGTTTTTACACTTACTGAGTGGACATTTTCATTCAATTCTTCTGTAGAATTGACTGTAAAGAGATCCCAAACGTCGGTATCGGTTAGTATTTGGTATCGGATTGGGACATATTAAATTGTATTGGTATCGACCGTATCATATCGGTTAATATACACCTTTCTCATGCTTGATTGACCAGAAGATAAACTTTAGGGATCTCTACTTCAACCATTTATTACAGAAAATTAAACATCACTACTTTTAAGGATGTGGTGATAACATTGAAGATTTCAAAACAACCATATTGTCAAATATCATGATCGAATGAATCAAGGAAATAGCAGTCCTGCATCTGTATGCAGGGTGTATGCAACTGCATATTTGCATCTGTGTGTACCAGTATCTTATGCTAGGTGGAATCATGTGTGTAGGAAGTAGCAGCTGCAGTTAGCAGCAGGAAATTGCAACAACAACAGTTCCTGTAGGAAGCCAACTGCAGCAGATAGCAAGCTGCAGCAGCTTGGCATTCCCTGCTGCAATGCATCCCAGTGCACTATAGGACATTGCAGCAGTGTACTCAATAAAAAGGGGGATGAGATGGAAGGTATGTGTGCAGAAGTAGCTGCTACCTACAACAGCAATCTCTACTACAGTAGGAGTACAACACTTTCATGCCTAGGTGAGAGTACTTGGTTGTGGAAGAGTGTGCAATTATGGGATATTGTCCATGTGTGTGTCAAGTGAGTGTGATTGTATTAGAGTAGAGTGTCAGTGTACCCTAGGAGTGTATCCTAGTATCAAGGTAGTTAATCTAATACACACACACACACACACATATGACGTACCCCTATAGTTAAGATACGTATACGTACATAGGCAATCATAGTCATTATACTAGTTCACTACATTTAGTGGTATAGGTGACCTAGGAAGTATACTTCTCTGTTTAAAGATTCTCTACTATCTATAATTGCCTGCTTGACCGCTAGTTCACTTCCAGATAGGATGGCCCTTAAATTTACCTAAATTTCAAAATCACGTTTTTATTTGGTTTCTGTTTCGTTGCTGAGTGTATTAACAAATGTTCCTCGTGTCATGACATTGATGAATTATTGTTTGTTCTTATTTTTTTCTATTCGTTGCAGGCGAGGCATTTATAAGCTATACTGTGGCAAGTCTAAATCTTTCACAAGTCTGGCTGATGCTCAATGCTCTTCCTCTTCAAGGGACCTTGCCAAGTTAGAGAATTCCTACACTTGGAAACGTAAAATTACATGACCTTGCCAAGTTTTTTTTTCTTGATGAATATTATGTGATGGATCCCTAAGACTATTCCGAACTGTAATCTATATAAGTAGATTTTACAATTAGATGAAGAGCAATAATTGAGTTAAGCTTCTAATACATAGACTTGGAACTATAGCAGCTATCAACTGAACCTTTAAGATATCCTCAATATCTGGCATAAGTTCCAGAATTCAATCAAAGATCATACACATCTTCTTTTTTCCCTTTATGGACATCCTGTGAAGTGAAGTAAGGGTTTCAGATCTTAGCCCACAATTTTTTTTAGAAGTTTCTCATAATGGGCCCTTTTCACAAATGATAGAGTAGCTTTCTTGACCCACTCATTTTCTCTCAGATACCTTTCTAGAAAGTAGAATAGGAGCCAATATGATTTTCAAAGTCGTCTTCTAGTAATAATTTTCTCTATCCAATCTGGACTAAGGTGAACGATGTCCATACAAGAATCTCCATCTGATTCCTGAGAGCAATTAGAAATTGTATGTCTTATTTCTATATTTCCAAACACTTTTGTAGTTTAGAATACTGGAGCAACATTCCCTCTACGGTTGTACTTTATATAAAGTATCATGTTTGATAACATTCCCTGTACCTTATATAAAAATACCATGTTTGATAACATTCCTGGTAGACTATCACCATCTTACTGGGTTGATTACGACTCCATAAACAAGAGGGGACCTGATAATACTGACCCAACACCATGGCTTGCAAAATTTTATTCAAGGTAGCCTAATAAATTATCTTTCTATTGGAAATATGTACTGGCATGTTAAAGCTAGGTACCTTTCATAATTTATACAACCGATTCAGGGAATTACAAAATCCAGTTTATGTTTGAATTAGTGGCTTATTTGCATAAAAGTACCATGAATTATGAAATCCAGTTATATAGGGAATAAGACATAAACATATAGGTTGACTTTGTGCTGGGAAGAGGATCAGCATACTCGTGATATAATAGCAGTGCCAGAATAACCAAGCTTTGAAACACTGCATGTCCAGAAGCTATTATCGCAACCCTCTATCAGACATTCCTTAATCTCTTCTACATCCTTCTCTTGTTCCCGAGTTTATGACAGATCATGATGAGATTAAAAAAATAGTCACAAGATTTTTGTCTGAAAACAGTAGCAAAGCTCAAGATTTTCTATAACTTCTCTTATTCCTTTGCTCTTCTTATGCTAGATTTTAGGATATGTATATCAGCACAATGCTTATATAGATGATACCTGAGGATACCTGCATTTGATGAGTTTTGATGAGTATATGTATATCAACACGATGCTATTATAGATGATACCTGAGGATACCTGCATTTGATGAGTTTTAGGATATGTATATCAACACAATGCTTATATAGATGCTTATATAGTAGTTTACCTATGTTCATATGCTAGATTAACATAGCTACATTTGATTGAGTTTTGATATACGAAGAAAATGATGACCTGCTTATATAGATGATACATGCATATATTCATCATTCGTGTATCTATGATCAACCTGCATATATAGATTTTAGGACTTGTCGCTTTCATCCTTGAGGATGACACATACTGTTACTGATATATATATATATATATATATATATATATATATATATATATATATATATATATATATATATATATAAGCTTTAAGCTTTAAATAAAGGACATGCATCTCATCTACCAGAGACCCCTGTTACAAAATGAACCTTCAAAAGAAATCAGGCATTGAAGAAGACATTCTCTATAGCACATCTCCCGAATGAGGGGGCTATTAAAAATAGACATCACAAATCAATAAAGCAAAGCCACCTGATACTTAAATGATTGACACGGTACTAATTAATCACCTTGCAAGATTTGGATCAATCTCCGTTGATGCAAAGTCAATCCATTGCTCAATTTGACCATAGTCAATCAATGACGAGCCATAGAGTGGATTGTCATCCTTCAATCGAGTAATGTATCGCGCTATGACATTACTTTCAAAAATAGGACCATCAGGAGTCTCTAGTACAGGAATCTTTCCTAGAGGATTCATCTTAAGAAACTTAGGAGTTTTATTAGATACCCCCATCTCGAAATTTTTAACAAGTTCAACCTGGACCCCACTCAATTAGTCCCTTCAATGCATTTTTGTTTCCGCTACCAGAATGCAAAACCAGCACCATTTTTGAAGCGGAATGAAACTTCTTTGATATTAGACCGCTTTGAGGATTTTAGAGAAGAAACGGAGAGAGTGTGAACCACCTCTTCACTGAAATGTAAACCCTGATATACTGGTAGTAGGAATAGATTTAATGCCCTTTGACATCAAGTATGGGATTGTCTAGTTAAGACCCTAATGGATGCATGAATCCAGATTCAATGCAGCTTCCCCTTTTTATATCCCTCTATTACTGATAACTCCTTACACCCTTTTTGATTATCTTTCTTCCCAGTTCATTGTAGTTTCCCCCTTTTATATCCCTCTGCTGCATTTTAAGTGGATTTATAAAATTTGTAAATAAAAGATATATATGGATGCATGAATCCAGATTTGAGCTCATGAAAAGGGATGACCTCCAGGGGAATACAACAGCATCAATAACAAAGCCTTTACCTCCAGGGGAACTTATGTAATCAATAAAAAAGCCTTTAACAGTATATATTTAAGTTCTGTCTATATTTTTTTAGACGATTCATCATTTTTTTGGTTTGTTTTCAAATAATATTATGCATTTTATTGCAATTACATTATGCTCCAGTAACTCTACTTTTAAGAATAATTACTCGTATTTGTTCCAATTGCATTTTGTTCCAATATCTGTATCTCCCTATTTGACAAGACATTATCAGAGAAAATTTCTGTATCTCCCTATTAGGTATTTCCCTATTTGATCAACTCAGTTATGTACACTAGACACCAATTTGACAAGGAGACCCTATATCTCCCTATTTATTTGGCCTTCAAGCCAATTCTACACACATAAGTACACTAGCACACTAATATGCATATCAATCCATTGGTGCAACATTCTAATTTAAACCTGTACACTAGACACCAATTTGAAACTTTAAACCCCATTTATAAATGTCTCTTGAAAAACTGATTAAATAAGTTCACTAAAAGCCAATCGAGCACTAGGAACTTCAACACATTCTCTCTACTGTTTACTTAATATGGTTTTATTGTAAACAACATTCTGGGAGTGACTAATGTAAATATTTTCTTTACTAAGTTTTTTTTGTGTGTGAAATAAAAATACAATATATATGTGTTCATATGTTTTTTTAGTCTTCATAGATACTTGTCATTCTTTTAGCATATATTTTGTTTTACTTACAATTTTTTTTTTTTTTTGCAGGATCACATGGACAAGAAACTTTTTTGGGAATGTGTTCTTATAAGGAGATATATCATTATTTTGGATAAACTAATGTATGCAATGAAAAGATAAACTATTGTTGGCTAATTTTTGGGGAATAGATTGAATTCATGTATTTTTGTTTACATTATTGTGGTCTAGCCGGAATGAAGTGCATTTGTGGAATACAATACGATTTTTCTTAAATGTGTTACTTGAAGTTACCAATTTTTTTTATATTATTGGATTATTTTATGAAGAGATGTTTGAAGATATTATATTGGATATCATGTTGTGTATGACAACTTGTTGCTTTTTAATTTCAAGTTCTATGAATGCAAATTTCAATGTTCATACCTTACTTTCGAAGTAAGGTTTATATCTATGTTTAACATATATACGGGGAAAAATTATTATTTCTTATGATAAATTAATATAAAATTATAAATTACCTTTTGTGACATCAAATTGTGTAGTCGGAAGTGTTTTTATATTTGGCTACATTAGATTCTGCGACATCAACTTGTGTAGCTGGAAGTGTTCTTATATTTGGCAACATTAGCTTTTGCGACATTAAATTGTGAAGCCAATGTGTAACCTTTCCGCGACATATGTTATGTTGCCAATATATGACCTTTCTGCGACACAGAAGAAAGATGTCGCCAAAAGTTATTTTTATAAAAAAAGTATGACATGTCGCCAAAAGTGGACACTTTCTGCGACATGCTATGTTCGTGTCGCCAAATGCTTTCCCAGACAAGGCTACGGCGACACGTGTGCGACACAGTGAGATATGTCGCAGAAAAGCTTTGGCGACATAAATCCATCTTTGCGCTACATATTGCTTATGTCGCAGATGATACATTTTCTTGTAGTGTCAATTGGAAAACTTAATAGTTATATGCCAATAAGACGTAGCCTCTATAGTATTCGAAACTCGTAAACATACTCGATGTCAGTTTACCGAGGATTTATGCCTCGCCAGTGTATAGCTAGCTGCATTAAACCCTTGGTTCCATAACTCAAGCTATGTTGCGGTAACGGATACCCTATCAACTATATCTAATCGTGACATAACTCAAGGACGAAATAAGACGACCAAGACATAATTTTAATAATGTTCGATCACCCACGCTTACTTGAAATTATTTCAACTTAGGGGTCATGCCACGTCAGTGCATTGCTGGCTGCAGTGAACCCGTAGTCTCGATAATTCAAATAAGTGACGACAGTGCGCTGCTGTCCTGTCATCGCAAGTCATCAAAGTTATTCCAACTATATCTCCAAGAATATCAAAGGAGTTTAAAATACCATACAAGTTGATAAAGATAGGAAAAGTGCAAGTATCTGTTCTTCAAGTATAATATCAGCTTCTTGAAAGGAGAAGCAATTGGTTCAGAAGGGTAATGATCGAAGTCAAACTGAGTAAAAATCTTATAATCCTCATTTCACGGATATTCAACATTCAACGATTGAGAGGAAGCTTTTGAATCCAAAAACTTAACTCGAGATTAATAGACAATTGAGGGAGAAGTTATTTAAAAAAATAATTCCTTTGGTCCAAGAAAAAGAATTTAAGTGATACGGACTTATGATATGGCGATGTTTAGAAAAGACATAAGATAACGTTATACAAATGATCATGATTAGGAAGAAAATGACTGAAGGCAAAAGAAATATAAACTTAATTTTATATTTCTCTAATATTCAAGATCGAGGAAAAAATATGTATAAAGTACTATGTCTACCTATTATGAATATATTTATACACAAGTATATATGTATAGCCTAAGTGAATCCCAAAAATCCTAAATTATCATTCTAAGGGAAGGTTATCCTATCCCCAAGTAAAATATAAATTTAAATAGTAATAATACATATATTATATTCAATATATAATTTATAGAAATTATTCACAATACTAGAAATGGACTACCAATATATATACACATCTACATATCTACATGGACGACGTTGGTCGCACTACATGACCACCATGACTTGGGTTGAGTTCGGGCTAGTCTAGAACAACCGGGTCTTCTAAAAGCCAAAAAATCTTAATAATAAGTAATTAATATTCCTAGGGTTATGTGACGATTTGGCCTGATTTTCTTAGTTAGTGCACACCTATGACTCGGCCTCCTATACCATAGCTAATACGCTAGTCAAAGCATGCCCTTGCACTATCCGTGCCAACAATTCTAGTCATATGGCGCTCCAAAATTTAACCAAGACTAAGGCATTCTATAATAATAATTAATTAAAATAAATAACTATAAAATTCCAAAAATTACATCTTAATTCAAATAAAAGGAATAAATACCATTTTTAAAACTTCGGAAAGATGTTACGAATCTATCCCCCTGAGAAATACCGTCGAATTCAAAATGCGATAGTGTATTCTTCGATGAAAGTTATCTAGTGAGACCTTTGTAGCAACCTTAACTACCCAAATGTCAAATTAAATTAGGGACTCCTAATCCTAACCATTCTTAAAATTGATTTACTCCTAGTTATGAATGAGCATTTCCTAGTCGCAGGCTCGCAGTATTACGACTAATATGGTACTACAACGAGTTCGCACAATTTACGAAAACGGACCTGCATAGGCCACCACAAAAACTTGTCATGACCCGCACCTGATTTTCGAATACGAGACGTGTCCAAACCAGCCTACGCCGCAGAGTCGGGGTAGAACGCTGTCACGGCCAAGATGTTCAAAATCACAAAATGTAACATATATGCTCATTCACATTACTAAATCAATTTTACAAATTACAAGGTTTCACAGCTTCATATTTGCTAGAAAATACAATGTCTCACAAAATAGAAAAAGACAGCTAAACCAACTATCTTGGTTGACCTCAACATACCCATGACTTTTCAGTGCTAAGAGTGGTCGCGGCTAAACCTAAAAAATGTTGGTTTCCAGTCGAAATGGAACGAGTACAATCTTACAACAGAATCAATAAATGACAAAATTCATAAATCTGTAATAATGCTGAGATACATGATAAGGGATAAACAAGAAATCATGGTAGGAATCATGCGAGTAAAAGTAGAAAAACATGGTACTCAAGATAAGCAATGACAAGAAGACTGTAATGTAACAAGACTATGTCTAACAAGTGATTTGAAATACACTCTCGACATGTAAACGGCTAAGGGATAAATTCGGTACCCTGCACGTGTCGTGTGCAGCTGCTATTATTCATGAATAGACATCATGGGATATTTTTGGGTATCTTTACATGTCTACTAATGTACTTTCCCGCCCGACCAGTACTCATGGATCCAAACAGGTTACGAACACGAAATTATATTGGTCACGAACAACATGTAAGAATCCATAACTACTATCTCGTGTGACAAGCGTGTCAAGCATCAACATGATATCAATATAAAACAATATTGAATACAATAAGTATAGAGATAATCAAATACAAAAACTATCAGAGATGTACTCCCCTGAGGTCCTGTGCTGGTGAAACCGATAATACTATACCACTCAATGAGCCACAATTAGTCAACACATGCAGAAGTCTCAGGATGCTGAAATAAATATCACCAACATTTTTAGAATAATCAAATTAGCTAGGATTGCTTGTCCTTAAGTCCAATTCTGGACACAGGGGCAAAACGGTAATTTCGGGTCAAAACGGTGTCCGTCGTTGGACCCGCTTTGCACCGAAAAGTATGCCAGAGTCTATGGTCTCTAAAGTCGTCAAATTATATGTCAACAGGTCCAATTTTCCGATATGACCGTATGTACAAAGTTGGATTCCGACGGACCGTGCACAAAATCGTCCGTTGAGGCAGATCGTGGGGCCCGTAAAACGACGATCCGATCAACTATCTCAGAATTGGACCAAACTTGGCATACAGGACCAAAAAAAAGATATAGTCCTGTAGGTGCAAGTTTTGTCTCGATGTGACGAACGTACACAAAATAATTGGGGAACTTGTACAGAGGCCGATACGGTGAATTTCGATGGATACGCATCAAATTCGTCGCGCACATGCAACCAATTTGAATTTTGTCAAAGCCCACACGTCCACGAAATTGATATACACCTTTAGATGCTTTCGGTTCGCGACCACGTCGCCCGGATTGGCGGGATGCACGTCGTATCGAAGGTTTTTTTAGATTTTAAAACAGGTTTTTGGTAAACTTTGGGATCCGATTTCTTGACGCGTAGTTGATGAAATCGACTTCGCAAAATAGGTTGTGGAGCCCTATATATTGTCTATAACTGTGTTCAAGTAGAATTTCTAATCTGGCACTAGATCGATCGAAATCGATCTTCAAACGTGGATGAATGGACTGTTACTTGCTCAGTTTTTGAACAGGTTTTCGGTCAACTACGTATCGATTTTTCGAGCAATCTAGAGCATACCAGTATGAACTAAATGAAGGGTTTGATGAACATATGGGTTGTGTTCGTACCTGAAAAATTAAATCATAAAACGGTGGGACGATGAGGGAGATATGACGTCACGAAGTCGAGTGATTCCCTATAATTGCTGTTGTCCTGTTTCTTGGTAGGCCGCGAGCGCGCGACTCCGCCTGTTCCCGGCGACTCGTGCGGCGGCGCACGGTCGCGGGTGGCTGCCCAGGGTGGCTGGGGGTCGGCGCTTGGGTCGGGGTTTAGGGTTTTCTCGTTCTTCTTTCTCTCGCGTTCTCTCGGTCTTTGCATATATATAAATCGAAGGGGCTCCTGTACGGCTTGGTTTAGCACTGTATGGTTGGACTGGGACGGCACTGTACGGGCTGGGCTGGGATGGTAATTATTTTTTGTTTTGCTTTTTATATATATTCATTAGCAACTATTATATATATGTATTTATTTATACACATATATGTATACCTACATATATATATATTTATATATATACACATACACACATATATTTATATATACAAACACATATACACCTATATATATATATATATATATATATATATATATATATATATATATATATATATATATATATATATATATATATATACACATAAAAAAATAAAAAAATAAAATATATATAATGTCATATATATATATTTATATGACATTTATATATGTATACACATTAATAAATTCTGAATATATATTAATATGCCTATATAATTAAATATACATGTATATATATATATGATATAATACTTCCAATTTTTTATGAGGAGTCATAATATTAAATCTTCCTATTATAGGGTATTATAACAATACGTACACCGATAAAATATATTTATTATCCAAAATAAAGGTAACCAATAATAATTATATGTGTATATATACACATCATTTGTCTTAACAATAATAATACAAAATGTAGGAGAACAAAACACAGTAATTCAATGCTAGATGTATTAGAAATTGCAGGTATAGCCTAAATATCGCCAACTGCACAAAGGTAGCTAAGTATGGTGTTCATCCTATTTCTAAAATAGAATATCAATTCAAGAAAAATATATTATATATATATATATATATATATAAATCCTTTATATATGAATTTCCTATTTAGACAATCAAAATTAATAAATGCAATATGTACGTCTACATGGACGTCTTTGAGCACACTACTCGACCACATGGGTTTGGGTCCAGTTTGGGCTGAGTTCAGACTAAATTGGCACAATCGGGTCGTCTAAAAGTCAATATATATTAAATAACATATAATTAAATGATTTAAAAGGCAAGTCATAACTTGGCCTGGTTTTTCTAGTTCGGATATCCCTATGGCTAGGCTTCCCCTGGCATGGCTAGTACACTAGTCAAGGCACACTGCTACTCCTTCCGTGCCACAATTCCTAGTCGTTTTGTACTTCATAACTCCACAAAGACTTAAGTCATCCACTGTAATAATTAACTAATTAATTATTTATAAAGTTCTAAAAATCATATTTAAATCAAATAAATAATATAAAAAATATTTCAAAAATTTTCGAAAAGGAGAGCTACATAACCCCCCCCCCCCCGACAAACCCCTAACATTACCCCCTCCCCCCCGGCCGGGCCCCCACCCCCCTCTCCACCCCTCCCCCCCCCCCCGAGCGACAAGACCACCCGGCCTGACCTCCCCACCCGCCGCCCCACCCTAAACCCCCCTCCTCCCCCGCCCCAGCAACCAGCACCCCCCGGCCCCCTCCCCCCGCGACCTCCCCACCCGCCGACCCCATCCCTCCGTTTCCCTAAACCCCCCTCCCCCGCGGTCACGATTCCCGCCGCGGGGTGTACCCCCCGCCCTCCGACCACCAAGAGAGAGAGAGAGAGGGGGAGAGAGACATACCTGAGTGAGAGAGAGAGAGAGAGCGTGAGAGAAAGAGAGAGAGAGGTGAGAGAAAATTTTGGGGAGAATGAAAAATTTCTTCCACGTCGGTTCGTTTTATGTTATGGCACAGTATTTAACGACGGATTAGCGACAGATATATCCGTCGCCAGGCCGTCAATATACCCCACTAGTTAGCCGACGGATAATCCGCCGCTATGTGGTCGTCAAATTTTGTGCCAATATTTTCTAACATTTTCCCGCAAAATAATGACAACTGGACGACGACATAGCGACGGGTTATATGTCCGTCGCTATATTTTCGACGATATAGCGACGAATTTTCGACAGAGATTTACCCGGCTACAATTCGACGGAAGACCATCGCTGTTTCGTCGGTAGTCTGTCGGTATTAGCGACGGAATACTTCCGTCTCTAAATATCCTTCGCTAAAGCATTTTATTTTGCTAGTGTATGTATCATGGGTTCTTTTAAAGTTATTGTAGTATAGTGGTCAGTAATTTATACTTGTATGCTAAAAGTCCCAAGTTCAATCCTTGATTGTAACTTTTTAAATATTTTTTACATTATGTATGGGACAGAATAATGTATATTCACCGAAAGAAGTTGTCACTTCAAACTAACTTGAAGATTGAATATATAGGATTCTTGAGTCCTTGCCGGATCGTGAGTCCCGTCGCCTTCGACCGTTGGATCGTGAGTCCCAAGTCCTTGCCGGATCGTGAGTCCTTTCGCCTTCGATCGTTGGATCAAGCTGGCCCTTGGCGGGACTCCGCGGACGGGTCTTTTGATCTGTCCCCTATATATATATATATATATATATATATATATATATATATATATATATATATATATATATATATATATATATATATATATATATATATATATATTTGGTAGGTAAAGATATGATAAGTAATTATTTATTAAATCTTTTATGAGATCTTTTATTTCTATCCATTTAAATTTTATCTTCCAAATCACTATATTTTTATTGGTACAAATGGAAGCCACGTGGAATGGATCATATAAAAGAATAAGCCTATGGCTCATATCCCATTATATATATATAATATTTTTTTTAATATATATATATATATTGAAGCAATGGGTACTTGTGGCGAACTCGCCTCCACTGAGGCTCGAACTCCCGACCACTTGGGCCGCATGCATCTCTCTTAACCACTAGGCTAGAGGTCATTTGCATTTTTTTTTTGTTGCATATATATATATATATATATATATATATATATATATATATATATATATATATATATAATATATATATATATATATATAAAAAAAAAAAATTATATAATATATATATATATATATATATATATATATATATATATATATATATATATATATATATTTTTTTTTTGCATATATATATATATATATATATATATATATATATATATATATATATATATATATATATAAGCCAATGAAAAAAAAAATATATATATATATATAAGCCAATGACCCCTAGCCTAGTGGTAGTGGTGAGGCATGCGGCCCGAGTGGTCAGGAGTTCTAATCCCAGTGGGAGCGATTCCAGAAACTGATTACTGTTTCTTCAAATATATATATATATATATATATATATATATATATATATATATATATATATATATATATATATATAATCGAAATCTCCAAAATTTTATTCATGAAGAAGGCGCAAAATGCCGAAGCCTTTACAAGTAAGCCCAGAAAGCAAAAAGCTGTGGTATAACACCCCAATCATGGGCCAGAAAGAAAAAGACAGCTGTGCAGGGGAGCCTAAAAATCTGTTCGAATGTGCTTGCAGTGTCTGCTAGTCTTGTGTATCTGACTGTGGACTTCGTTAATCAGTTGGATATTGGAGGTGAACTGTATTCCCTTGTGTCTTTATTTCTTCCTATTTTTCCAAATGATCCAAGTAGCGGCGGCTGCGTTGATCTGGTGGCCGTGCGATGCTTTACCCCAAGCGACAATGTCACGACCCGATCCCAAATAATGGATCGAACTGGATCATGCCCAGCCTGCACCGTTGTTGAGACGGCGGCAGTAAGCTGTTCCATTAGCAGATAACCACAACAACTTCTATATTTGTCACAACTCAATATTCGGGAAATTAAAACTTTATTAAACATTGAAATAAATACAACTGAAAGTTAAAAGTACTGAAATAAGTACTGAATTCAAATGACAGAATTTTTCAAAAACAACAAAACTGGAAAAGAAAATCTAGCTAAGCATTCGACTCGTCGGCCTCAGGTCCTGCGTCCTCCAATGGGGACTCTGGCAATACCACGGGGTACAGAACCGGGTCATAATAGCTGTTGATTAACAGCTCAGCATCCTCAATATCCCCTAAAAATGTTATCTCCAGTCAGGAGGGAGCAAAGTACAATTCATGCTAACTTGACAATTAAAATAATAATAGAATCATGCACTTTTAAATAATTTGAAGTAAACAGTTTTCTAGCAGTTAAACAGTGTGATTTTGAATAGGCAATGAATATGACCGGCTTGGGTTGTACAGTTGTATCCTATTGATACGATATGGCTTATTCCCGTGTGTATGAGGGGTAAGCTAATACAGTTCTAAGTTATTAGTTTGGATGTGGTCATAAATATTACACTATTCCCCCAATACCCAACAGTCAATCAGTTAGTGCTCTCAGAGAGAGTTTCGTGTTGCATCGTGGTTTAAACTTGCAATAAAGCGATTATTAAATAATTGTAAACTAACACAAAATGTACTTGCCTCAAAATGGACTGGACTTGAAGGGATGAAGACTTCGAGATGGGATTTAGACTCGTCCTCGAAATCCTACATTCGAGAAGTTGACTCAGAATCCAGGGTTACCAAGCTAACTATGCTAGTTGAAATCTCTAATTTTGTCCTAATCAATTTTAATCTTTATTTATTAAACACGAACAAAACGCGATTATCGGTGCGTTGTAATTAATAACGAGGGAAGGATCAATTTAACTTGTATTTTAGAAAAACTCGTAGTTACCAATTTAATTGATTAAAACTTTATATTTTCGTAATTATACGTATAAAACTATATTTCTTGTTTTAATGAGAAAACATGATCGTTGTTTAAATATTACAAACTTATAAATTTTAATGTGAGAAAAACTTCATTAATTTTCTATTCAAAATAATATTTACTTTATTTACGCGTACGCTAAAAAACTCGCAAAACCAGAGAATGACAGAAAACCTACGCTACAAAATTACAGGCCACAGAGAAAAATAGAAATGTTGGGCTTACGCCCTTACAATTTATTTTACATAAATTGAAATAAGAAGAAACGGTTGTTAGTTCTAAAATCTTCCTACAATTTAATTATGAATAAATTAATAAATAAAATAAATTAAATTAATAGTGAGTCTCAGATATTGGTCCAATCGTCATATGGGCTAATGCCTCAACGTCCGGGCGAAGTCGGTTTCGTTTGCACTTAGCCAGGGCCCATTGACCAATACGGTCGTCGCCCAAAAATCCAAAATAATAATATTTTCCGAAAAACCATTTTAAAATCATTTTAAAAAATATAATTAAATTTTATAGAAAAATCCGGCAGCATTTTCTCTATTTTTGGTCAACCCTAAAACTGGAAAAGTGCGCCATAATGTCCTGCAAGTATCCCAAACCAGGGAAATCCAATATATATATATATAAATAATCACAAATCATTCCCAATATTAATTCGGAACAACCCGAAATGAATTCGGAAATCCGAAATCAACCCAGAAGACATCACAGCAACAATTCGACAAAATTCGAAAACCAAATATTCTCAGAATTCATTTTCGAAAGTTTCGGAAAATCAAAACCAACTAACAGAGGCTTTCCCGAAAGTCTCTCGGAAAATCCCGGAAACAAAACGTAACCCAAGAATCGAATTCCCGAAGGGAATTCGTGGACCAATCTCATCACAGACAAATGAAAATGGAACAGGACAGAGGAGTTATACCTTGGGTTGCTCGGCTAGAGCTCTCAGATGAAATTTATAGAAATAATAGAGATCCGAAAGCAACGGAAACCCGAGACAGCGTCCGAAGTCGGAACCAGCTCCTGGCCAGGAACGGGAAGCCGTGGAAAATTGTAGGGCCTCCAATGGAAATAGCCAGGAGATACGGGATGCTGGAACAGGGCGCTGGAATAGCGCGGGGTCTCCTAGGACACGGCGCGGGGCTAGCAACGCACGCTGGTAGCGGCTGAGAGGGGGCGTCGGAGGCGGATCTGGCCGCGGAAAGCCACGGGAGGGCGGTCCGTCAAGGGGCCGGCGGGTCAGCGCCGGATCAGGGCGAGCGTCGGGTGGGCACTGGGCTCGGGTTGCGCGCAGGGTTTCCGCGGAAAACATCGGGGCGGGCCGGATCGGGGTCCGGCGGGTCGCGTGTGGCCGCGGGTTGGCGCGGGGTGTGCTCGGGACGGCCGCGAGGGGGTCGGGGGCGCTGGAGTCGAGGGTGGAGTTGGCCGGGTGTCGGCTTGGCGGTGTGCTCGGGAGTGGGTCGAGCGGGGTTTTTCCTCAGGAAGAGTAAAAGAGGAATGAGGAGTTGGAGGAGAAGAAAAGGTGATATGGTTTTAGTGCTGGTGGAAGGGTGGTTTGATATAAGAAGAGTAGTGGTGGTAGTGGTTTGCTAAAAATGGGAGAAGTGTGCTGGAGAATAGGTGTGTGTGAGCTGGAGTAAACGTAGGGGAGGGAAGTGAGGGGGAGAGGGGGAAGAGTTGGTCCAACGTGGACCAACTCAAGGAAAAATATTATTATTATTTTTTTAATAAGAAAACAGAATTCAAAAGGATGGGTTAGGATCGGGTCTGGGTTTCGGGGATCTGGTCCGGGCACGGGTCAGGTCAGCAATCAAAAGCCACTTTTAATTTTTTGAAATAAATTTTAAACTCTTAAATAATACTAATAATAATAGTAATAATATTAATAATAATAATAATAATAACCTTACAAATAAAGTTACACTACAACCAATAATTAATAATTCTAAAAATATGGGTTTCACAATCTTTCCTCCTTTAAAAAATTTCGTCCTCGAAATTAAAGTCAGGGTTAGGGGTTACCTTAAGTCTCAAACAAGTACGGGTATTGCTCCCGCATCTGGTCTTCTCGCTCCAAAGTCGACTCGCCTGGTGAGTTGTGCCGTCACATGACTCTGACTATTGGCGTCACGGAGTTCCTGGTTCTTTTCTCGTCTCTATCCAAAATTGCCATTGGCTTCTCTGGCACTGTGAGGCTGGGTCCAATTTCCAGCTCCGAATGGTCCAAGATGTGGCTCGGGTCCGGGATGTAGCGTCTCAGCTGCGAAACGTGGAAGACGTTGTGGACGCCTTCGAGACTTGGGGGTAGAGCCACCCGATAAGCCACTTCTCCAATCCTGCTGAGTACTTCAAAAGGACCAATATATCTGGGGCTTAACTTTCCTGCTCTGCCAAAACGAATGGTTCCTCTGGTAGGAGAGATCTTCACAAACACACTGTCGCCTTCTTCAAACTCCAACGGCCGTCGGCTGCTATCGGCCCAATGCTTCTGTCTGTCCTGGGCAATCCTGAGCTTGTCTCTGATCATTCTCACCTTCTCTGCTGCATCGGTCACCATCTCAGGTCCAAGCAATACTCGTTCTCTGACGTCGTCCCAAGCAAGTGGAGTGCGGCAACGACGTCCATAGAGTGCCTCGAACGGTCATACCGATGCTAGCTTGGTAGCTGTTATTGTAAGAGAACTCTACCAAGTGCAAATGGTCTTCCCAAGACCCTCCAAATTCCAAGACGCAGGATCTCAGCATGTCTTCTAGCGTCTGGATTGTCCTCTCTGATTGTCCGTCAGTCTGGGGATGGTAGGCGGTGCTAAACTTCAGTTGCGTTCCCAAACTGTCATGCAAACTCTTCCAAAAGTGAGAGGTAAATCTAGTATCTCTGTCAGATACGATACTTACCGGTACTCCATGAATCCGATAGATGTGCCGCATGTACAGTGCTGCCAACTTCTCGGTGGATAAACCAACCTTGAAGGGGATAAAGTGAGCTGACTTCGTCAGTCGGTCCACGATAACCCAAATGGCATCCTTCCCTCATTGGGATCGAGGCAGTCTCGATACAAAATCTATTGTTATGTGCTCCCATTTCCACTCCGGAATGTCAAGCGGCTGCAATAATCCTGCTGGTCTCTGTCTACTAGTTTTTACTTGCTGACAAATTAAACATCTAGCCACATACCTGGATACATCCTTCTTCATTCCGTACCACCACACTATTGTACGCATATCCCGATACATTTTGTTGGCTCCAGGATGTATGGAATACTGCGACTGGTGCGCTTCTTGCATCAGCTCGTTCCTCAGTTCGCCAGTTGGTATGCAAAGCCTCGTACTATTCTTCAGTGCTCCGTCGCTGGCGATTGAGAATCTTTCAAGTGTTCCTGCCAGCACTTGATCTCTGAGTTTGTAAAGCGTCTCGTCTTAGAATTGTGCCTCCTTGATTCTGTCCATCAGACTTGAACGCACTTGCAACTGCATCAATGATGATTCATCTTCTGGTACGATGGCTTCTCTCCCCAGTTTCTTCATCTCTTCTTCAGGCAGTACAATCTCCAATCCAAGCTTCTCCATGTCCTCCAGCAAATGACGCTCCTTGGTCAAGAACATTGCCATCTGGTATCGACTAAGTGCATCTGCAACAATATTAGCCTTACCCGGGTGATACTGCAGGTTGATGTCGAAATCCTTCATCAGCTCCAGCCATCGTCTTTGTCTCATGTTCAGTTCCTTCTGGGTGAAAACATATTTCAGACTTTTGTGGTCTGTAAATATTTCCACTCTCTCTCCATAAAGGTAGAGCTTCCATAGCTTCAATGCAAATATTACCGCTGCAAGCTCCAAATCATGAGTGGGATAGTTCTTCTCATGAGTACGTAATTGCCTAGATGCGTAAGAAATTACTTTCCCGTGTTGTTGAAGAACGCAGCCCAATCCCTTACCGGAAGCATCACTATAAATTGAGAAATCGCCGGTACCTGCGGGTAGCGCAAGTATCGGCGCAGTTGTAAGCCTCTTCTTCAGTTCCTCAAAAGCTGACTGGCAAGCTTTAGACCAAATGAATTCTTCGTTCTTCCTGGTTAGCTTCGTTATTGGTTCAGCAATCTTGGAGAAATCTTTCACAAACTTTCGGTAGTAGCCAGCTAAACCCAAAAAGCTTCTGATTTCTGCAACCGAACTTGGTGCAGTCCACTTCTCAATAGCAGCTATCTTCTTAGGATCCACCGAGATTCCTTTTCCTGTGACAACATGGCCCAGAAATTCCACTTTATCTAAAAAGAATTCGCATTTAGATAGCTTACCATAAAGCTTCTCCTTCCTCAAGGTGCTCAACTCTTTCCTCAGGTGCTCTTCCTCAGTCTTCGAGTAGATTAGTATGTCATCGATGAAGACAACAACAAACTGATCCAGGTATTCATGGAAAACCTTGTTCATAAGGTTCATGAATGCTGCAGGAGCATTTGTCAGTCCAAACGGCATGACCAAGAATTCAAATTGCCCATACTTGGTGTTGAATGCCGTTTTGGGAATATCCTCCTTCCTGACCTTGATTTGATGGTAGTCTGATCTGAGATCTATCTTCAAAAATACCTTGGCTCCACTCAGTTGATCAAACAGGTCGTCAATCCGGGGCAGAGGGTACTTGTTCTTGATGGTGATGTTGTTCAGCGCCCGGTAATCGATGCACATCCGCACGGTTCCATCCTTCTTGGGCACGAACAAAACTGGTGCTCCCCAGGGTGAAGCCCCGTCTCTGATAAATCCTTGTGCCTTCAGTTCGTCAATCTGATCCTTCACCTCCTTTGTCTCTTTGGGGTTAACTCTGTAGCATCCCCGAGAGATAGAGGAAGAGCCGGGTACTAGATCGATGGTGAATTCCATATCTCGATCTGACGGCAATCCTGGAAGACTATCTGGAAAGACGTCCATGAATTCTGCTATGATAGGGTGAGGAGGCCCGGGTTCTTCGGTGATGGAGGAGTAGGTAACACTCTTCATGTCTTCCGGAGCTCGAGAGATTTCAAACTCCGGTTCTCCTGGTGGACTGAAGATTACACATCCTCGGTGACAATCTATCAGCACATGCTGCTCACTTAACCAGTCCATCCCTAGGACTACATCATAGTTGGACAGGGGCATCACAAGTAAGGGTGTTAAAAATTGATGGCCTGAGATAGTTATGGGACAGTTACAAGCCTCGGTGATGGGTATGGGCCCACCATCGGTCATAACTCTACTAATCATCTTGCTAAGTCCCATATCTAGGTGGCGTGCAGAAATAAACTTTGATGATATGAAACTATGTGATGCACCCGAATCAAATAATGCTAGAACAGGATGTGAAAACACATAAATGGAACCTGTGATGACATCAGCGGTGGGTTCCTGTTCTGGTTCCTGCTCATCAGCTGCTAGGGCATAGGCTCGCCCGGTCTTCTGCTGGTGTTGTCCGAACCGTTGTTGCTGAGTGGGTAGGGGAGCTCTTGGCTGAGTTGCTCCGGTCCGGTAGACTGACGAGGAGTAGTCCTTCACTTGGTGGGTGGCAGACCCACAGACTAGGCAGTGTCCTAGCCTCTTCCTGCATATGTTCGACTGTTGTCCTGGCCTCTTGCAAAAATCACAGACAGGGATCTGCCTCTGAGGTGCTCTGTCATTGGTCCTTGCTTGATGATGCTGCTGCTGATGGTGCGAAGGCCTGTTGTTGTTGTTGTTGGGCCTCTTCTGGTCACCCTGGATGTTGCTAGTTCCAGGATACTCCCTCTTTGAACGAGAAGGCTGGCTCTTCTCCACGTCCTGAGCTCATATCAGAATCTTCTCATATGTCTTGGCACCACTTGCGATCACAGGGGTACGAATATCTTCCCTTAGTCCATACCCGAATCTTTCAGCACGGTCCTTGGGGTCAGCAACCAAGTTCTGGGCAAAATGGCTAAGTCGGTCGAACTCTGCCGTATACTCTCTAACCGTCATGTTTCCTTGCTTTAGGTCCTGGAACTGTCTTTCCATCTCCCGCATCTCTGACGTTGGAAAGAACTTCCTGCGGAACAGCCTCTTGAAGGTGTCCCAATCAAGCTGCTTGTCCTGGAGTCGGGGTTCATTCCGATACCAGGTGCTTGCCACATCTTGCAGCTGGAGTCCTACTGCTTCGGTCTTGAGGTCCTTTGGGAGTCGAGCGACGCTCAAGAGACGCTCTATGCTATCCAGTCATTCATTGGCGTAGATGATCCCCTCGGTCCCTTTGAATGGTCGAGGGCCCTGCTTCTTACAGCTCTCTATATCTCCAACCTTCAAGTAATAATACGCCTCTAATCAAAAGAATGGCCTTAAAGATATAAAACTTAACTCCTGAATCATGCTTACCTTGGCAGGTCGTGGCTCCAATGAAGTTGTTGCTCCTCTCTCGAGGGCAACCATAGGCACATTGTGGGTATTCTCTATTCCTTCTCTCATGATCGCGGTCTGCTCGCGATGGGCTTCAGCTTGGGCTGCAGTCTGTTCTCGATGAGCTTCTGTTTGGGCTCTCTGTGCTTCAAGCACTCCTCGTAGCATGCCCACTAGATCAGTAGGACCTACGGGCACTGGTGGGGCAGCTGGTGCGGACACTACCGCAGGGATCTGCAGCTTAGTCCGAGGAAGTGTAGGGTTTGCCGCTTGAGAAGTAGTGGCGTAAGCGCCACGGAGTGTTGGAGATTGATGGGGACGGTCGGTGAGCTGCAACGGTGAAGGGTCTGGACGTGCTGGGGGAGATGGGGTGTGTTCGGATGATGACACCTCATCGCCAGCTGGGGTGGTCTTTTCCTTGGTCATATTCTGGAAGGTTTAGGATGAAAACATAAGTAAGGTATCCTACCAGTCTATAATCAAACAAAAATATTTATTTAAATATAATTCGAACCTATGTTGTGACAAATCAATGTTCTAGTGTTCTAATTATTTCTAGGTATGTTTTTCTAAGTTGTTGTTTGGACCTGCATGGGCTACCACTAAAAACATGTCACGACCCGATCCCAAATAATTGGGTCGAACCGGATCATGTCCAGCCTGCACCGTTGTTGAGACGGCGGCAGTAAGCTGTTCCATTAGCAGATAACCACAACAACTTCTATATTTGTCACAACTCAATATTCGAGAAATTAAAACTTTATTAAACATTGAAATAAATACAACTGAAAGTTAAAAGTACTGAAATAAGTACTGAATTCAAATGACAGAATTTTTCAAAAACAACAAAACTGGAAAAGAAAATCTAGCTAAGCATTCGGCTCTTCGGCCTCAGGTCCTGCGTCCTCCAATGGGGACTCTGGCAATACCACGGGGTACAGAACCAGGTCATAATACCTGTTGATTAACAGCTCAGCATCCTCAATATCCCCTAAAAACGTTATCTCCAGTCAGGAGGGAGCAAAGTACAATTCATGCTAACTTGACAATTAAAATAATAATAGAATCATGCATTTTTAAACAATTTGAAGTAAACAGTTTTCTAGCAGTTAAACAGTGTGATTTTGAATAGGCAATGAATATGACCGACTTGGGTTGTACAGTTGTATCCTATTGATACGATATGGCTTATCCCCGTGTGTATGAGGGGTAAGCTAATACAGTTCTAAGTTATCAGTTTGGATGTGGTCATAAACATTACACTATTCTCCCAGTACCCAACAGTCAATCAGTCAGTGCTCTCAGAGAGAGTTTCGTGTTGCATCATGGTTTAAACTTGCAATAAAACGATTATTAAATAATTGTAAACTAACACAAAATGTACTTGCCTCAAAATGGACTGGACTTGAAGGAATGAAGACTTCGAGATGGGATTTAGACTCGTCCTCGAAATCCTACATTCGAGAAGCTGACTCAGAATCCAGGGTTACCAAGCTAACTATGCTAGTTGAAATCTCTAATTGTGTCCTAATCAATTTTAATCTTTATTTATTAAACACGAACAAAATACGATTATCGGTGCGTTGTAATTAATAACGAGGGAAGGATCAATTTAACTTGTATTTTGGAAAAACTCGTAGTTACCAATTTAATTGATTAAAACTTTATATTTTTGTAATTATACGTATAAAACTATATTTCTTGTTTTAATGAGAAAACATGATCGTTGTTTAAATATTACAAACTTATAAATTTTAATGTGAGAAAAACTTCATTAATTTTCTATTCAAAATAATATTTACTTTATTTACGCGTACGCTAAAAAACTCGTAAAACCAGAGAATGACAGAAAACCTACGCTACAAAATTACAGGCCACAGAGAAAATAGAAAAGTTGGGCTTATGCCCTTACAATTTATTTTACATAAATTGAAATAAGAAGAAACGGTTGTTAGTTCTAAAATCTTCCTACAATTTAATTATGAATAAATTAATAAATTAAATAAATTAAATTAATAGTGAGTCTCAGATATTGGTCCAATCGTCATATGGGCTAGTGCCTCAACGTCCGGGCGAAGTCGGTTTCGTTTGCACTTAGCCAGGGCCCATTGACCAATACGGTCGTCGCCCAAAAATCCAAAATAATAATATTTTCCGAAAAACTATTTTAAAATCATTTTAAAAAATATAATTAAATTTTATAGAAAAATTCGGCAGCATTTCATCTATTTTTGGTCAACCCAAAAACTGGAAAAGTGCGCCATAATTTTCTGCAAGTATCCCAAACCAGGGAAATCCAATATATATATACATATATATATATATAAATAATCACAAATCATTCCCAATATTAATTCGGAACAACCCGAAACGAATTCAGAAATCCGAAATCAACCCAGAAGACATCACAGCAACAATTCGACAAAATCTGAAAACCAAATATTCTCAGAATTCATTTTCGAAAGTTTCGGAAAATCAAAACCAACTAACAGAGGCTTTCCCGAAAGTCTCTCGGAAAATCCCGGAAACAAAACGTAACCCAAGAATCGAATTCCCGAAGGGAATTCGTGGACCAATCTCATCACAGACAAATAAAAATGGGACGGGACAGAGGAGTTATACCTTGGGTTGCTCGGCTAGAGCTCTCAGATGAAATTTATAGAAATAATAGAGATTCGAAAGCAACGGAAACCCGAGACAGCGTCCGAAGTCGGAACCAGCTCCTGGCCAGGAACGGGAAGCCGTAGAAAATTGTAGGGCCTCAAATGGAAATATCCAGGAGATACGGGGTGCTGGAACAGGGCGCTGGAACAGCGCGGGGTCGCCTAGGGTACGGCGCGGGGCTAGCAGCGCACCCTGGTAGCGGCTGAGAGGGGGCGCCAGAGGCGGATCTGGCCGCAGAAAGCCACGGGAGGGCGGTCCGGCAAGTGGCCGGCGGGTCAGCGCCGGATCGGGACGAGCGCCGGGTGGGCGCTGGGCTCGGGTTGCGTGCGGGGTTGCCGCGGGAAACGTCGAGGCGGGCCGGATCGGGGTCCGGCGGGTCGCGTGTGGCCGCGGGTTGGCGCGGGGTGCGCTCGGGACGGCCGCGAGGGGGTCGGGGGCGCTGGAGTCGAGGGTGGAGTTGGCCGGGAGTCGGCCTGGCGGTGTGCTCAGGAGAGGGTCGAGCGGTGTTTTTCCTCAGGGAGAGTGAAAGAGGAATGAGGAGTTGGAGGAGAAGAAAAGGTGATATGGTTTTAGTGCTGGTGGAAGGGTGGTTTGATATAAGAAGAGTAGTGGTGGTAGTGGTTTGCTAAAAATGGGAGAAGTGTGCTGGAGAATAGGTGTGTGTGAGCTGGAGTAAACGTAGGGGAGGGAAGTGAGGGGGAGAGGGGGAAGAGTTTGTCCAACGTGGACCAACTCAAGGAAAAATATTATTATTATTTTTTTAATAAGAAAACAGAATTCAAAAGGATGGGTTAGGATCGGGTCTGGGTTTCGGGGATCTGGTCCGGGCACGGGTCAGGTCAGCAATCAAAAGCCACTTTTAATTTTTTGAAATAAATTTTAAACTCTTAAATAATACTAATAATAATAGTAATAATATTAATAATAATAATAATAATAACCTTACAAATAAAGTTACACTACAACCAATAATTAATAATTCTAAAAATATGGGTTTCACAGACAAGGAGATCGTTGAGGCCCCCATCGCCCTGATTCGGGAGGCATAGGTTAGTGAACCTGTCCCAGACTGCCATAGGTAGATGACCACGATAAAAGATGTGCTCAGCTGACTCGACATGTCTCTCCGGTCAGCAATAGTTCTTCAATATATATATATATATATATATATATATATATATATATATATATATATATATATATATATATATATATATATATATATATAGAAAATGCAAAATGGACCGGGCGAGGTTGACACTACACCAAAATGACAAATTAGGAACACTATGTGTTCTTTAATCTGGAACACGTATGTTCCGTACCTAGGTTTTGGAACAAGACAAAAGCGTTCCAGATTAGAAAAGCGTTCCTAATTTATTTTATTTAAATTTTTAGAAAAATTATTTATGTCGGTATACTTTAATGTCGTTCCAAATATGTTCTCAATTGAGCACGAAAAAAAAAATTACCTACCAAAATTTCAAAATTTCCCCCTATTTCATCAAAACAGTTATCAGCTCCCCCAAAATGTTATTAACCCCTTCCGTGCTCTGCTCCCCAAATCCAGAAGCCAAACCGTAGAATTCTCCTCAGCCATAGCTTGCTCCAACGTGATCTCCACAGCTTCCGTGCTCTGCTCTTCCCGCCAGGTCGGAGCCTCTTCTTCTTCTTTCTCTGATCAGCCACAGAGCTTTCTTCAATCTCGACCAAAAGCCCGAGTTCTTCGACTTGTTAGTCGACATCAAAAAAAGATACACCATAACCCAGAGCTCGATTTCAACGAAACACAGACTAGTATGCCCATCTGATCCGAGTTGGATGTGCTCGGCACAGAGTACACATGGACGATGGCCAAGACCAGAGTTGTCGCTTCGATCCGGTCTGGAGATAGGATGGTATTTGGCTCCGGACCGATATGGATGCCCTTCTGATTCAGGTACACGAAAATACGACACGACACACTAATACACGATGACACAAAATAAGTGTGGAGTGTAAGTGTCATGCCTAACACGTGTTCGAATAAATTCTTGCTACATAAAGAAACGCCCTAAACTCACTACCCAGCCAAAATTTATTACTCAAAACTAAGACAATTAGTACAAACCCAACATATTCCAACAACATACTATCCAAACTCTGAAATAGAGAAAACCTTGCACACTTCACAAATGACAAAGTTATCAAGAAAGACTCCGACAAGACCGGAAAGAATAGTACTTTAGGCGAGTCGAAAGCTTGATAGTACTAGAAATTATCAAAGTAGTTGACGATAAGCACGTCAACATGTCAAAATATCTTTCATCGTATCATCGTAGATCATGTCTATTTTACTATTGTATGGGAGCTTGGGGAAGAGGAGGACGACGGGGCCGAGTGCCGTTGTTAGCTACAAAAGGATGGGAGTGAGGCATTCTAGATCCCACAACATGAAAGTATAAAAGAAATTTACATTATTGGCTAAAGATGCAGTATACAATGAATGATATAAAATCAAACTCGAGAAATTATTCTTGTATATGTTCAGTTTACATTATGTCAGTATTTCATACTGGTTCACTATCATATCCTGCAATGCTGATGAAGCATATCTTTTCGATACTATCTCCTCTAAAACTGACATAGCTCCATAACCAATGCATAAACCACATAAATTATCAATACTTCCATAATCAGTTGCCAAAGGATTAGCTCGTTGGGGGGGGGGGGGGGTTGAGGAAGAAGATGTGCCATGTAATAATGACTGAGGGGTAGATGGTATGCCATTAGGTGGAAAGAATAAGAAGCAAGCCTCAGCATAGTGACCATGCCTGAACATGAATGTAAGCATTTGTGGCCAAGCATACTACAAAATTGCACAGAGATAAGAATGAAAAAAAAACAATCAAAAGGTACAAGTGTAACAATGCAAAAAAAATTGAAAGTACAAGGAGAGAAGGATACTCAAACCCCGACGTACATGACTAATTAAGGTTCTTACTTGTCTTAATTATGTGTGGCAATAAGCAACACAACACTCGTAAAAAGATGAATCAAAATGCAATAACACAATTTGAATCTATTTGTTTTATGTATGGCTGTAACTTTAAAAAAAGTATGGAGCAGTTGCCAAACGATTTCCAAATTCTAACTATTTTTTTCCAACAGGATATAGGTACCATCTTGGAAGATATTGTTGAAATAGACACGTTGCATAGTGATATGGGCAGACTGGTTGCTTGTGGATACAAAGCAAGGTTCAAAATCTCAACTGATACATTTCATATTGGTTGTAGAACTCGTATTATATTTGCTCCGATCGATCTTAAATAGCTCGATAAATTAGTAACAGCTGATATATTCTGTATAGAGCTAATATTGATAAGTTTCAGCTAGTAACATGTTTGGTACTTCCCAAAATTGGCCGCTGAAATTGGCTGCAACTTACCTAAAATTGCCAACTTTTGGCCAAAATTTTCCAAATTATTTTCTTAATTGGCTGATAATTTAGGAAACAAGGCTAAAATTTGCTGCAACTTTTTAAATTTTACCATAATTGACCGAAATTAGTACACCCTGAGTTGCCTTCCACTTTCATATTTTAGAAAAAGGTTTTCGAGCATATACATAAGTTCCCATTTAAACATGCAATTTCATCTTATAATTTCATAATTATGCAATTGTTTAATGCTATGTTGCACGAACACAACAAAAAGGTGCATGTATTCGTATTTTGCGTTTGTACCCGTATATCTGCCCATATTCGTGCAACATAGGTTATTACACTATATATACTTGAAAATTACTATATCATGTACCCGTATCGTGTTCTTTTTCATATCCTTGTCTGTACTCGTGTAACATAGGTTTAATGAAACCAACAAGACTTTAACATTTTATCTGTTAATAAAATCATAAAATTTATTTTCTTTTCTGATTTGCCAAAACTAAAGTAATGATAAAAAAACAGAATTGTCAATATCAATATTCATACGGAGGGTCCTATTCGGATATAGCTACCGCTTTCTCAAACCTTTCTATAAAGCATAGCATATTCAATTTGAAAGTGGATAGCAAAACTCTACAGGATATCAACTATAAGAATATCTTGAGAAATTATTTGCAAGAATATATTATGTACTTACAACATGTTCTGGATAGAGTCCAATTTCACTCAGCTCTAGAAGAACTCTGTCATTGAAACATATAAGCTGAGATTATGAAACATATAAGCCAGTTCCAAACCGACACATTCCACTACCTGTGACTATTTCAGAATAATTATTGGGTATTTGTTAGTGTGGATCCTTCAGTTTTGGTGGTGGTTTGTCAATGCTTTACTGTCTACCCGTGTAACTATGGGAGTATGACACATGTGCATGCATAACGCAATGGGTTAGGCTTTAATAATTAATACTCCCTGCGGGTACTAATTTAGCTACCTAGCAGATACCACTGTTGGACCTATAAGATCCTGTCATGTTAATTTTATATTTGTACAATTTCATGTTGATTATATATCTGGTGCAGAATCTGAATGATGTGGTGCTAATATCTCCAAGAAATTTGTACCAAATCTGTAACCAGATTGAATCTTGTATGATCCAACAGAGATCTGCTAGAGGTAACTAACTTAATCTTCATTGCACACATCTACCTTCCCTTTACCTAGCATTAGTGAGAGCCTCATGGCAATAGGTTGCTGGGCATAATATGGACATAGTGATATACTTGTATGGTTCAATATTGGATACTGGCTTGATAAGAACAACCTTTGAATCCACTTTACTATGTATTTAGTTATTTCCTGCAGGCTGCTGGATTCTGATCTTGAAAGTTCTGGATCTCTCTTTATTGGGAGATATGTTTTACAACTTATTTTACATCTACCACCACAAATGGCTCCTCACAAGCTTGAGCTTGTCACTGCTGTTGTGCGACGTATGCAATCATGTCAAATAGCAGCCTTGAAAAGATGAACCAACATATGGCATTCATCAGGTGATATTAATTTGCTTGAGATTTCTTCCTTTTTTCGAATTTTCTTCGGTTATGTAACATTTTTTTCTTGACAATTTGGTATGTAGGGGAGCAATCAAGCTAAAGGGCAGTTTGGGCGCGACGTAGAAGTTCTCCCTTGATATGTTCCTGAAACCTTCTAATTGCGAACATAACAACTTTTATTACTGAACAAAATATATCATGCTACATGTTTTTTTTTATTTAAGTCGTGTTATATTCCTCATTGCTGTACGAGGAAGAATGTTCTTGAATGCTATGATTTTGAAATAAAATGTATGCTTCATGTTTGCAATTCACAAGAATTTGAGTATCCTTGTATCAGTTCACATAAGCTACAAATTTCTCTTAGATTCTAGTTATGAAATTTTGGCTAATGACAGAAAAAGAAGCCATGAGCACTTTTTAGTCACGAATTTTTGGCTAATTTTGCTTTATTAGTAAATTTGCTAGTGTTCCAAAACTGTAACACTTTTTTATCATTCCAGCAAATGCTGCAAAAAATAATTGGAACATTTTTTAGACACTTTATAGATGTTCCAAAATTGGAACAAATTTAAAGCGTTCAATAATCATCTCTTGGAACACTTTTAAAGCATTCCAATAATCATTTCTTGGAACATTTTATTTCCGTTCCAAGAAATTTGGCAGCCCAAAAATAGCTACGGAAAATAGGCGTTTCTGAAATTATTTGGAACATAATTTTGCCATTCCAAAATGACCATTTTGATGTAGTGTGATTGCGTGCATGTCCGTACGGACAAGTCATCCCCCATTGGCTCCTCTTGCATCACACTAATTCCACCTACTTTTTAGCATCCCTTCCAATAGAAAAATGACACATGATCTGTGGATCAAAACAGCGTTCAAATCTACGGACAACATAGCTTCAATCATATATATTTTCTGGGTTTTTTTTAGGGGCACCACCACTTTTACTAGGGGGCAGCCCTTACTTAGGGGGCAGCCTAGAAAGTGGAGATTTTACTATGGGGCAGCCCAAATTTTACTAGGGGGCAGCCCAACCCCCCAAACTCACATTTCCTTCCCATTTCATAACTTCCCCTCTCTCTCCTCCAAAAGAAAAAAAAAGAAGAGCTCTCTCTCCCTCTCCCAAAACCCTAGAAAATTCTCCTCCACCACTATAATCCTAATTCCTCCACCAAATTTCTTTCAAGAACACTCCCACATTCGACGAGATGACACGCAAGTCGAAGAAATCGGATTCTAGGTACGTTCTTCCCTAATTTCTTCTATAATTTTCTACATTCTATTCGAAACCCTAGAATAGTTTTAATTGTCTAAAAACTTTTGATAATTTAGGTTTAGAATGTATTTAGGGTTTATGAATGACATTTTCGAACACGACAAACCCATAATTTCTCTTCATTGGTGAAGATGGTGAGTTCCGCATTAGTAATTAGTTTGAGATTTTTATGTTTGTAGACTAAATTCAATTATACTTTCATTTACAGTCTAGAAGGGCGAAGGAACTGGCCAAGACACTTCGGAGCGCTTGTCAAAGTGACACTAGTGTCTTGGTCGACACTAGTGCCTTGGTCGCCAACGAGCTTGAGCGCATCGACGACGAGGTTGAGTTCCCATTCATGCGTAATGCGGAGTCTCGTTCGAAGGTCCGCCATGATATGTAGTATGATTGTCTGATTGTCTGAAGTTGGGTATTTGGATGTTGATATTGGGTATCGAACATGTTGTTGGATACTTGTGTTGAGATATTTTTGGATGTTGATATTTTTGGATGTCGAACATGTTGTTGGATACTTGTTTTGAAATACTTGTGTTGGTTATGTGTTGGATACTTGTGTTGAAATACTTCTGTTGGATATGCCACCCCCCTGGCACAGAGAGTTTCAATTAGGACTGCCACCCCCTTGACAGTCCTATACAAAAGGAGGACTGCCAGGGTGCTGGCAGTCCTAATTAAAACTTGCTGTTACAGCAAGTTTTAATTAGGATTGCCAGCACTCTGGCAGTCCTTCATAAGCGTAGGACTGCCAGGGGGTGGCAGTCCTATTTGTGAGTCATTGAATTAATATTTGTTTGCGATTCTAAAATTTCGATAAAAACTGCTAAAACGGAGGTTCAAACATCATTTTTTTGCGATTCTAAAATTCCGGAAGACCGTCTAATGATGAAGCTGTTACTTTCAGGCTCCTCAAAAATACGCTCATTTTGCGACAAACCGGGCCTCGTTTCGACCTCCCAGTCAAAAGTTATTGCCCTCCAAAGTTTCAACTAACCATAAAATGCAGGAGAATGACCATTCTCCGTGTAAATTAACACGGAGAATGGCATTCTCCGTGTTTTTAACACGAAGAATGGACATTCTCCGTCTTAATTTACACGGAGAATGGTCATTCCAGTGTTAAAATGCAGGAGAATGACCATTCTCCATCTTAATTTACACGGAGAATGGCCATTCTCCGTGTAATTTAGCACGGAGAATGCCATTCTCCGTGTTAGAAACACGGAGAATGCCATTCTCCGTGTTAATTTACACGGAGAATGGTCATTCTCCTGCGTTTTAACACTGTAATGACTATTCTCCGTGCTAAATTACACGGAGAATGGCCATTCTCCGTGCTAAAACACAGGAGAATGGCCATTTATATAACAACAAGTTTCAATTAGGACTGCCAGCACCCTGGCAGTCCTAATTCAATGTAGGACTGCCGGGGGTGGCAGTCCTAATTCACAGAATATTTCATCTATGACTGCCACACACAGGGCAGTCCTTCACATGTGTTGGACTGCCCTGTGTGTGACAGTCCTAGATGAATTATTCTGTGATCAAATCACAGAACATTTTAGCAAGGACTGCCACACACAGGGCAGTCCAACACATGTGAAGGACTGTCCTGTGTGTGGCAGTCCTAGATGAATTGTTCTGTGATCAGATCACAGAACATTTTAGCAAGGACTGCCACACACAGGGCAGTCCAATACATGTGAAGGACTGCCCTGTGTGTGGCAGTCCTAGAAAAGACAACACTTGGATAAAAGTAACACACATGTATGACACACATGTATAACACCCAAAACACACAAAACACACATGTATAACACCCAGATAAAAGACATATAACACATGGATAAAAGTAAGAAACATATATTGGACTTCATATTTCATAGTTTAATGTATACAAAAGTGGTCCTCTATAACCAAAATGCCAAAATGTATACAAAAGTGGTCCTCCATATAACACATTGATACTCAGTCGATTTCGACGTCACAGTGGTCAGCAGGTAAGTCTCTTGGCTCCTCAAACTTCAACAACTTCTTACAATGGTCGATTTGATGAGCGAAAGGTGTGGTCCAAGCTCTGGCTTCGACCGGTGCTCTTTTGTACCAAACTGTTGAAGGTGGAGGAATCGAAGAATGACCGATCATCTTTAGTATGACGAAGTGATCACCGATGTGACTTATAGTACATAGGTTAGAATGTCCGTGGTCCGGCGGAGGTGCGCACATCGGTCCGGCGCAGGCTGCTTCAAAGATAAATGACTTGGACACAGAGGACTGCCACAGATATGGCAGTCCCTCACATACAGAGGACTGCCACAAATGTGACAGTCCCTCACATATATAGGACTGCCACATCTCTGGCAGTCCTATATATGTGAGGGACTGTCACATTTGTGGCAGTCCTCTGTGTCAAAGTCCAATTTTTCACCCGAAGTAAAGTTCAAAGTGTAGTTACCACGAGGGTTTCCGATGCGTCAAAGTGTTCTTCGGACGTTGTGGGAGGAGAGTATCCAGCATTTGATGGTCTGGGTTGTTCCATTTTCTATTTCTTTCTACATTAAACACAAAATTCAACTTTTATATGTAAAATTTAGGTTAAAACTTAAAATATTACACAAAAATAAATTCGACGACTTACAAATAAATGGGAGAAGTGATTGACACTGTTACTAGATATTCTACCAAAAATCTTCAACAATTTTAGGTTGGGGGACAATTTCACCTAGGTTAGGTTAATTATAGGTTTATATGAGGAGGAGAAAAAAAGAGTGGAGGAAGAGAAGTAGTAGAGAAAGAAAGAGAGAGATGAAATAAAATTACATTGGCTTTTATAGTGTTTTTTGGGCTGCCCCCCTAGTAAAAAAAATCTATGGCAAACTTGTAATTTTTTTTAAAAAAATTTGGGTTGTCCCCTAATAGAAGTGGTGGTGTCCCTAAAAAAAACCTATTTTCTGTGGATCGCTTTAGTCAGGTGAAGTGTCGAAGTCTGGATATTTGTATTCTCCGTGTCATAATAGAATGCCGCCTCCTTTTTCTATTACTTTAGTCGCTGCCGTCCGCCGACAGCTTTTACAAACCGACCAGATCCTATTAAACTATTTTTTTTAATAAATATATCGGATTCTACATCTTTCCTCGATGGTTCTACAAAATCTCTTTTTTGTTTCTATGTAATTAAATCTTTAGAAATTGCAGATGCACTATTAAGACTACTATTTGTAGACAGATTTGCGAGAGACAAAAAGATAGAAACCATGGAGAACGAGAAAGGATAATATACTTGTGAGAATATTGAGTAGGAATTAATACCAGCAAATTAGTTGAGCCTGTGGTGGCTAGTTCTAATTGTATTTGCTACTGCACAACTTATATGGTTTTTGTTATTTTCGAAAAGAGAGAGAGAAGATTGATGACGGAAAATCAGTAAATCCAGCAACCGGAGTATTCTTTGTTTTATTTATAATACTGGTGGAAGTTTGGGACTGAGGGTCCAAAAAATAATCAGGATTTGAATACAGCAGGGTCAAAATCGATTAGAAAAATTTTAATTTAAAAAAGATGTATAGGAAAAAGTTATATAAATTAGTCACAAATTCTATTTTCTATACCTAACATTGATAGTTTATTCTGGTTTACCTATTGTAGCTGCTCATTTAATCTTGTAAGTTCACATAAAGGGAAAAAAAAAACTCAATTTTTCTATTGTCTGCAAAATTTATATTCTATGTAAGTTCACCAAATATTTTGACAGTGTTAAAAATAAAATTTTTGTCAGTCCTAAAATTTTTGACAATCCTAAAAATAGGATTTTGACAGTTCTAAAAATAGGACTGTCAAAAATTTTGACAGTCCTAAAAATAAGATTTTGACAGTCATAAAAATAGGATTTTGACCGTCCTAGAGATAAAATTGCCAAAATTTTTGACAGTCTTAACTATTGGAAATTACAGTCAAATTTTTTGGTAGTCATAAAAAATTTGGACAGTCCAGAATAAATTTATTCGGTAACAAACTTGTAAATAAAACAAAACTAATTTGGATTGGCCCGACAACATTTGGTATGTTTTTATTAGTTGCCTAAAAAAATTCAATATCTGAACTTTCTAATTAGATATATGGGTACTTAAACTGCAAGGTGATATAAAATTGAGTATAAAAGTAAAACTATGGAAAATGGAATCAATCAATCACTTCACGTCAACAAGACAGTATTTACGTTCTTGTCATGGTGGTCATTGGGCCGGTTAGCCCGGAGCCCGATCCAGGCCCGGACCGGCCCGCTGGCCATGAAGCCCGGTCCGACCCGGCCCGCCTCTGGCCCGAACCGACCCGGCCCTCCACCCCCGAACGAGTCGGGTCGGGCCTCCCCCCCCCCCCCCCCCCCCCAGCCCGAGCCCGGCCCGGTCCGAGCAAATTTTTTTTTTTTCCAATAAGTCAGTGGCCCGGCCCGAAGTCCGGCCCGCTGGGACCGGTCCAGCCGACCGTTGGAATTTTTGTTTTTTTTTTGTTTTCTTTTTTCCTGCTGACCGTTGAAGGGGGGTTCTTTTACAAAATGCCCCTTAAAACGTTGGGAGGGGCATTTTTGGTCATTTTTGGTCCAAACTTACCAAAATAATCCCGAAAAATTCCTATAAATAGGCCAAAAATTCTATTTTTCAAACACAACTCATTCCAAACATTTCTCTACATTTTTCTACGGTGTTCTACGGCTTTCCCTCCCCGGTGCTCTGGTGCTCTACGGCTTCCCGATCTCCCTCCCAATTCCATTCCGGCTCTACGGCTTTCCGATCTTCCTCTCAATCCCTTACTTTCTTCTAACATAGTTTTACTTTATTTTATTTTATATGTGGCTGGTGAAGGTTCAAACCCACCTGATCTTGCTGGACAGACTTACCAATTTTTTAATACTTTTTTTGACGGTACTGAAATTCCACCTGAGCAAGTAGCCACCAATCCGATTCCGGAGGGGTTCCAACCATCTCCTCCGGAAGTCGCTAGTTCCACCCAACAATGAGGCTACGGTGCAAGGTATTATGTATGTACATTTAAACTTATACATTTATACTTAAAATATTTCAATTTTAACTTATACTTTTAAATTTTAACTTATACTTTCAAAAACTATTTTTTATTTTTTTTTTTAAAAATATATTTTTAACTCCGCCTATGCAAACAAGCATTTGCCGGTCCCAAGTCCGGATAAAGGAAGAGGGAGAAATATTTTTTTTTTTTTACTTTTATCATTTTTTTTCAAAATTAAATTACAAATTTTTTATGAAAATTTAAAAATTAAATCCTAAGGGCCGGTCCGGTTCTTAAATTACAAATTTTTATAAACATTTTTCAAAATTAAACATTTTTCAAAATTAAAATTAAATTACAAATTTTCAAAATTAAAATACAAAAAAACTGTAAAAAAAAAAAAGAAAAAAAAATAAACCAGTCAAACCGGTCCGGTCCGGTTCAATCGGCCCGAACCGACCAAGGTCCGGCCCGGCCCGGCCCGTGGACCGGTTTAGCCCGGATCGGCTCTCCCTGGGTCCGGTCCAGTGGCTCGGACTGGGCCGACTTTCTCTGAACCGGACCGGGCCTGGCCCGGACCGTTTTTTGCTAAGGGCCGGTCCTGGACCGGCCCGAGCCCGGTCTGGCCCGCAGACTTTGGCCCGTGGGCCGGCCCGGACCGGCCCGATTGCAACATGACGTTCTTGTACGGTCAGTGTAAAATTATTTGTGAATTATTGATACTGTTCCAAAAGTCAAGATACTGCTGCAAAATGTTATAATCGTTTTATAATTTGTCAGGTGTTGGCCGGCCTCCATTGGGGAATAGAGAAAAGAGGTGGGTCGGATGTCGCCATATTAGCAGTAGAAATATAATAAATGGTAAAAAATTGATAGTAAAGTTGGCCTTATGAAAAATGCTAAACCTACAACCAAATATTTATAACATTTTTACAACCTCTCTTTTCCAATTCTTATACATGGGTCCCACCTCCCCTCTCATTCTCTACTACATGGGTTCTATTCCATCCCACCACTTCTTTTTCTCCTCCAATCAAAATTCGACAAGTAACGGCTGTAAAAAAATTATAAGAGCATCTCCAGCCCTTTTGTGAGTTTGGAAAAAATGATTGCCACATAGGAATGACAAGCATTTTTTTCAACAGTACTTCTCCAATGCAAATGTGAAATAAAGTGTGAAGTTGACATGACAATGACATGGCAAGAAAAATATGAAGTTGGTTGTCTAGATCTAGACAATGCACTTCCCAATGACTTTATGTCCACATCATCAATTATGAATAAAAATATATATATATATAAAAGGTGAAGTGAAAAAGTTGTCTTGGAAGTTGAAAAAAAAGTAATTTTATTTTCTTCTCAAACTTTTGCATTGGAGAACATATTTTTATCTCATTGTCTTGTGTGAATGTCATCTTGCCACATAGGAAAGACATTGTCTTATGTCTCATGCCACATAGGATTTACAACACAAAACAAGACAATAGGGTTGGAGATGCTCTAACCCTATTGTCTTATTTTGTGTTGTGAATCTTAGGTGGCATAGGACACAAGACAATGTCTTGTATAGGTGGCAAGATTATATTCACAAATAACAATGAGTTTAAAAAGTCATTTCCAATGCAAAAGTATTGAGAAGACAATACAAAGTAATTTTTTACAACTTCCAAGACAACTTTTACTCTTCTACTTCTTTTTATAAACATTTTTATTCACAAATGATGATGTGGACATAAAGACATTGTGAAGTGCATTGTCTAGATCTAGACAACCAACTTCACATTGTCTTTGCCATGTCAACTTCACACTTTATTTCACATTTGCATTGGAGAAGTACTTTTGAAAAAAAAAATGGTTGTCATTCTTATGTGACAATCATTTTTCAACCCTATTATCTTGTTAAGTGTTGTGAGTCTTAGGTGGCTCCTATGTTGCATGAGCCACAAGACAATGTCTTGTTTATGTGGCAAAAATATATCTCAAAAGACAATGAGATAGAAAAACTCTCTCCCATGCAAAAGTATTGAAGAGACAATAAAAAGTATTTTTTCCAACTTCCAAGGCAACTTCTCCACTTCTTCAACTTTTTATAAATATTTCTATTCATAATTGATGATGTGGAGGCAAAGTCATTGTGAAGTGCATTGTCTAGATCTAGACAACCAACTTCACATTCTTCTTGCCATGTCATTGTCATGTCAACTTCATGTTTTATTCTATATTTGCATTGGATAAGAATTTTTGGAATAAAAATTTGTCATTCCTATGTGACAACTATTTTTTCTAAACTACAATAGGGTTGGAGATGCTCTTAGTTGTAGGTACAACAAAGCTCTAACATTATTGGTTGAATAAATGGGGACTCTCTCCATTTCCAGTCAGCCCCAAAGTCCAGAATCCAGAGCACTGAGTGAATGAGGACAGCAGTACAGCTAGCTTTCCACTCCACAGTGCTCCGGGAAGACCCAGCATTCAAAGCCAAAAAAGGAAAGGGACAAATTGCTGCTTGGTCATGCAGCACAGCCACAGTCCAGTACCCCACAGGAAGAGAAGAACAATCGTCACCATAAACGTGCCATCCACCCCCCACAACTCGAGCAAAGAAGAACCCAAAAAGACGTGAACCCACGAAGTCATCCATCATCATCATCCCCATGCCATGAGCGGCAATTTGTTTTTCCTTAGCTTGCGTCCCAAACCAACACGAATTGGTCCAACTACAACTCAATAATGTCCACTCATCACAGTAACTAAGAAGACAAACATCTCCACATCCTGGATGTACAAGTGTGTTGGACAAAATTTCTAACGTATACAAATCAAAAGATTTAAAACTTAAAAAAAAAAAAATGAAAGTATATATGGATTCGAGACAAGTTACAACATTGTTTATAAAATAGAATTTCGTTCCCATAAACAGTGTAGCGGGTTCTAGATGATCGATCTATTCTCGATATACAACAAATTCTTTCGATCCATAACACCGTGCATCCGGTGGTGAATCTCACGAACGATTACAGGTTTTGTCCGGAGGAGTTGCACGAAGAAAAAAAAATGTTCTTGTTGTGTTTCTCTTCTGTTCGAACAACTTTTCGAACGAGAGAGAGAGAGAGATTTTGCTATATCAAAACAAATAAATTATTTTTGTTTTAAACATCTCACCAGACAACCGAACCAAATGATATAAAATTAAAACAAATAAAATTATAGAAAATTATCTTTATATCCTTGCTACGGTCCGCTAAGCGCTAATTGCGCGACAAATAAACGCGTCAAAAACGCTCATTAATTCGCACACCCATTCGCGGGTTGGATGGGATGTAGTTCATCTTCCACAAAACCCACTTACCCAGTAAAGAGGATAAAACATTACATGCAAAGGAAATTTTTTTTCTCTTTTTCCATGTGGGATTAAAAAAGGAACACTTTTTTGTATCATATGCGTGTTCCTACATAACTAACAATTCCAAGTGAATGTTGAAATAACTTATTGAAATAACATATACCTACTAAGTATCGAGTATGATTGAGATGTTTCATTTCATGACTTGCGAAGGTTTAATTACTTCGCAACTGTAGTTGCCAGCTTATACAAATTTATTGTTGTCGATTTATCCGGTATCGATTGTATGACTAATTATGAGGTATGTGCCAATAGTTTTGCAATCGTTTGAAACCAATGTTTTAAGCACGGACTACACCGGCCGGTTGAATCGGTCAACCCATAGACCCATAAATCTGTCAACCCGTGTATCAGAAAAACTATTTGGTCTACTTTTTCCCCCCCTAAAGGTTGACCCGGTCGGTTAGACCATCAAACCGTCTGGCTCAATTAGGTTTTGAACCGATTTGATTTCGACTGTTGACTTTTGTTTTGGGCTTACGTGCAATCAAAGTTAACATGTTTGTTTCTTGACTAATAATTCTACTATGGTAAACATGCAGATCGAACTTCTAAGTAGTATATATGTAGTTGTAGACTATGTAATATATACATTGTAAAATTGTAAGCCTATATAACTGATTTAACCCGGGTTAACCTACTAGAATTGGACCGGTTTGATCCAACCTAGTGTTCTGACCCGGTCGATCTCTAGTCCAATTTTTAAAACATTGGTTGAACGACTTCTCTAAATATACATGGAAAGATGCCGGAGTGGCTGGATGGAGGGATTGTATTGAAAGATGCATAAGTATTGCTTATCATCACAAAATATTAGCACTAAAATAAAAAAATAAAAAGAAGAAGAAGAAGAGTGTATAATAGTCTTTTGGGTGGTCAAAATCATCTTTGGTCAAAGTAAGATTTGATCATCTTATCAGTCCATTCGTTCTAGGAACCTGCAAATTTCGATTGTAAGTAGAATTAGAGCCGGCCCTAGGGTAAGCCGGACAAGACTGTGGACTTGGGCAACCCCCCTCTGCTAGGACAATCCTCCAGGTTCAGCATGATTTCACCAAAGGTCAGGGTCTCGGATGACCACCAAAACTAGCTGACAATAAGAATTAAGGGACAACCAAAATTAGCTCAGTATAGGACAACCCTACCCTTCGGGTCGGCCCTGAGTAGAATTCAAACTTTTGGAACGCTCTAAAGAATCACCTCGCTACATACATACGTATGAACTGACTTTGAAGTCGTCAAAACGTTGCATGAGATAATGTTGTTAATGCTGACTGCTAGCATCTGAGACAATGTTGGAAGGGGTTCTAGTTTTTGCTAAGATTTTTTATAAGGGCACATCAAAAGTTGATCAGGGCTGTCCCATTCTTAACTTTCATTTATTTACAAGTTTGTCACTGAAAAATTTACTCAGGACTATCCAATTCTTAGGTATAAAAGACAACTCTCTCTTTTTTCTCTCTCTTCTCCTTCTTCACAAGAAGAACAAAGAAGAAGAACAAGAAGAAAGAAGAAAGAAGAAAGAACAAGAGCAAGAGCAAGAACAAGAACAAAAAGAAAGAAAACAAAAAGAACATCTCTTTCTCCAAACCCCAGTTTTTTTTTCTCTCTTCTAATTTCTCAATTTTTTTTCTCTAAACCCTAATTTATGGATGAAATCCTAGTTATAGAAGAAATTGGGTTACCAAATCTATCAAATCTACTAATCTATTAATTAATTTTTCTTTATTAATGGAAGAAATTATTGATGAAACCCTATTTCTAGAAGAAATCGATTTGTTGAGCAAGTTTATACCAGGACTGCCACAACTTCTAGCAGTCCTAGAAGTATTGAATTGTGGCAGTCCTGAAAGGAACTTGCAGTACAACAAGACTGCTACAATTTCTGGCAGTCCTAGAAGTATTGAGGACTGCTAGGAACTGTGACAATCCTGAAAGGACCTTACTGACCTTCCTATACAACAGAACTGCCACAATTTCTGGCAGTCCTAGAAGCATTGATGACTGTCAGGAATTATGGTAGTCCTAAAAGGGACTTGCTATACAGAAAGTACATTTTAGGACTGCCACAATTCCTGGCAGTCCTAAAATAGAAATAGTCGAATGAAAAACATATGTTAGGATTTATTTTCATCTTGATAATATAGTGAAATATATATTTTAGGGTTTATTTTCATGTATTTTTTGTGAGAAAGAATGAAATAAACATGTTAAGATTTATTTTCATGCATTATTTGTGAGGAATCAAAATGATGAGAATTAAAATTGTGGAGAGAAAAACTAGAGTTTTGATGGAAATGATGGAGAAGAAAACTAAGATTTAAAATGGAAAATTGTGGAGAAGAAGATGAAGAAGAAAATATATAGTTTGGGGAGTGGAAAATGGTGAAGAAGAAGAAGAAGAAGAAGAAGAAAAGGAGGAAGAAAGTTAGGGTTTTGGAAGAGAGAGAGAGAGAGAGAGAGAGAGAGAGAGAGTGAAATTTGCAAATGAAAGTTAAATTTTGGGGTTAGGGGGGTGTGGGGTTGGGACAGCCCCATGAGTAGAAAAGTATGTTAGCCCCAGTAATTTCTCTCAAACATGGGCTAGCCCCAATCCTGACTAGCCTGATTAAGTTTTAATGTGCCCTTATAAAAAATCTTTTGCTAAATGTCCACCATATTGGTGGTGCTATCCTTATATAGACCAACCAAAACTTGGTCAATTACGAATCTGAATAGCCTACTATATTATGAATCTTAAATAATTACTTATAACAATGGTGTAATAAAACCAATTCCCTGACTCTTGTAACCACGAATATATACAATATCGACGTATGTAACAAGCAAGTCCTTATGATTCAACTATCTGGTGCGTGTCACGTGCCATATAGTCGCGATGTATCCAGCATGGCGTCAATTGTGCGTCTGATACGTACGTACGAAGTGCGTCAACAAAGTGCCACTTTTTCCCTAAGGCCCAATGTCCGAGTGTGAGCTAGGCCCCTTCAGGGCCTAGGATTTAAGGGAATTAAATAAAATGGTGGTAAAAATAAGTGTAGATTAAAGGAGTCAATCCATGTCCATCTACAAAACCCCACACTAACTTACCACTTGGGCTTACAAGTCATATGTGTACCATTCAATAAATGAATAACCAAATATTAAAAATACACATACATGATTTGTCTGAACAGGGAATGAGTAGGCCTAGGGTATTGTTTACACTAACCCAAATAATCTTCCATATATTTCAATATGTGATTGACTGTTCCTCGCAATGGCTTTATATCATGTATTAGGATAGATGTCGTTTACGATATGAATTTTCTCCTGCATGGTGAAACTATAGTAAGATACAAAATGGAGCCACTACAACAAAAAGATCTATTAATAACGCTTGATAAGTGAATTTCATGACGGCTGATAAAGAAGCGTCATCAAAGTTCAGCAAGACTCCATTCTATGACGGTGTCCAATATAAACGTTATTGATAGTCTTTCAGTCATACGAGCGTCATGAAAAAAAGTACCAAAATTTAAGTCAAAACCTCCACTCCCCCGCACTTCTCCCGCACTTAAGAAAAATTCTAAACCAAAACGATCCACAGCTACTCCCCCAAGGCCTTCGAAGAAGCCCTAATTTTCTTGGCTCGCCTCCTCTCCGCCTCCCTCCTCTCCCCCTCTGTCCTCTCCTCATTCGTCGCCGACCTCTCCTCCTACCTCGACTCCTCCTCCGCCTCCCTCCTCGACGCCACCAACTCCATCTCTGCCGCCCTCGAGAGAGAGAGGGGAGAGAGGGAGTGTCACCCCCAGTTTTTAGGAACAGGGGTATTTTTGTCATTTTATACTTTTGAATATTTTTAAATTTATTTTATTATTTATGATATTGTTTTGGGGTTATTAGAGTCGGGTTCGAATTTCAGCTCATTCCGACTTGTATCGGGGACCCGGGGTAGCTTAGACTCTGATCGGGACCCATCTGGAACCGACCAACTTGTCATGACCAAACCCAGATATTTATATTTGACTAATCCCATTTGATTTTAGTGGGATTAGAGATTAGAATTAGATTTAGAACTTGAAATTAGGAGTTTTTAAGTTACCATTTTGACCCCAACTCAAACCACTCATTTCTTTGACTTGGAGGGCATTTTGGTAAATTGCCAAATGCCCCCAACCCTCTATAATGTGGCCGGCCATGTATGGAGCACCCCCTCTCCTTTGCTTCACTCCAAAGCAACCTATCTCTCTCCATTTCATTTCCCTTTTTGAAGTTTCTTCTCATTCAAGAAGATCATTTAGGTATGCTTTTAAAACCTTCATTAATTCTCTTTTGCATTTATTTCCTTCACCATAAATGAGGAGGAGACCACCCTCTACATTTTGCCCATAGAATTTGTAGATTTTCCTAGGAATCTAGTTTAAGGATTTAATTGGGGTTTTCCTTTAGAGAGGAGTATATATGTATATATATGTGTATATATATATTTATATGTATTTGAGTGTGTGTAGAGAGTGGTGGTGGTGGTATTTGGTGTCATGAGAATGGTGGTGGTGTCATGAGAGTGGTGGTGGTAGTGTGTGAGTGGTGTGTGAGTGTGTTTGAATATGTATTTGAGAGTGTGTGTGTCTATATATATATTTATATGTATGTATTTACATATAGACATGTGTGTGTGTGTGTATGTATTTATATATATATATATATATATATATATATATATATATATATATATATATATATAGAGGGAGAAGAAAGTAGTGAAAGAAATAGAAGAAGATAAAAAGAATAAGCCACAGTAGCAGCAATAACACTAGCAGGAGCAGCAGTAGTAGAAGGAGAATGAGGAGGAGAATGAGGAGGAGAATAAGGAGGAGAATGAGAAGGAGAATGAGAAGGAGAATGAGAATAAGGAGGAGAATGAGAAAGAGAATGGGAAGGAGAATGGAAAGGAGATGAGAATGAGGAGGAGAATGAGGAGGAGAATGAGAAGGAGAATGAGGGAAGAAGGAGAGAATGAGAAGAAGAATGAGGGAAGAAGGAGAATGAGGAAAATAAGAAGGAGAATGAGGTAAGGAGGAGAATGAGGAGGAGAATGAGAAGGAGAAAGAGGAAGAAGGAGAATAAGGAGGAGAATGAGGAGGAGAATGAGAAGAAGAATGAGAATGAGAAGGAGAAGGATGAGATGAGAAGGAGAATGAGGAGAAGAATAAGGAGGATAATGAGAAGGAGAATGAGAATAAGGAAGAGAATGAGAAGGAGAATAAGGAGGAGAATGAGAAGGAGAATGAGAATGAGGAGGAGAATAAGGAGAATGAGAAGGAGAATGAGAAGGGTAAATGTAGGAAATAGGGTATTGATGAGATATTGAGTTTGACTTCTAAAATGGGGTTAGAAATAAGTTGTCTTGGTAGGTGATGACTAGATAAGGGTAGTTTAGGCTAGTCTTGACCTCCGTTGACCAAGAGTTGACTTTTTGACCAAAAGTCAACTTCAAGTTAACACTTGACTTAGAATTGACCAAAACCAAACCAGAGTTGACCAGTTGACTGAAAATCAACTGTTAGTCAACATTTGACTTGTTTAACCTAGGGTTGACTCAATATTGATCGGAGTTGACCAGAGTTGACTTTTTGATAAAAAGTCAACTGTAAGTCAACCTTGACCCAAATTGACCTAGTTTGACTTGGATTGACTTCCTGTGACCTTGTTTGACCTTGGTTGTCCTAGTGTGACCTAGTTTAGCTTGGTGTAACTTAGTTTGACCTAGTTTTGACTTAGACTTGCATATCATGATTAGATTAGCTTTTCTTTCATTATTAAACCATGTTTTGACTTGTAGTATCTCATCTTTAGGTCTTTGATTACTCTGAGCGTCTGTTCACCTTATCAGCTCAGGACCATAGGCGAGTACATTCACTGATAGTTTTCATTGTCTTGATATCTACTATATCCGATTCAGTTGTAGTGTCTTACTTGATTCTCGACACGATAGTTCACGGACTAGTATACGTCGGATCCTGTCATGAGATGTTATTCCTGGATTTTCTTGGTATATTGGTGTGTGATATCCATGTTTCATGTACTTATATAGACATTGATTTGGGAGTGGGCTGATCACCTGCTTTTGAATCCGTGTCATGACGTGCCATGTCCGGATCCATGATACTATTCGGGGATGAAAGAATTATTAGGGGTTATGTGATCAAAGCCCCATGTCCTTATTTTGCTAGCGCCACCCTCACCTCACGTAGGGTGTAGCAGACACCCCTTGTCGGGTTATCCAGGTTGGCCGGCATGACCCTTTCCAGAGATTTTTCTGTGATTGTCGGGCCAAGTGGATAACCCTACCCTGACTCCCTAGCCGATCACATATCGTTCTAATAATTCAAATCATATTTTATATTTATTGTTGTATCATATATCCAGTTCAGTTTTACTTCTGTACTTCTCACCATGCTATGATTTCATTTACTCACATGCTCTACCTGCCTTTATACTGTACCATGATTTGAGACTAAGTCCAGTTTGAAAGAAGGGTTACAACCCCGGTCCTTGTTTGGTTTAAGGATTGTAACTCGGCTTTCGAATGGTTCCCAAGTCGCCTATATCTTTGTCTTGTATTTCATTATACTGTCTCTTATAGTATTTGTCAATTCACATGGAACTGCTGTTGGTGTTTGTACTTGCTCGTTTTCCTGACAGGATATGTTGACAAATTTTACAGATGATTCAGAGGCTGATTGCCCGACCTATTATGGGGACGGGTTAGATGGAGTAGACTTGGACCGTGGCTTGTTAGTAGAGCCACTAGACTTTGCTCACCCTGAGTAGTGTAGTTTAGTTATGTTTGTCTGGCCTGCGAGCCAGCTAGTACTTTTCAGACTGTAGTATTATATTATATTCTGTGATATTATGTTTAGTTTTAGACTTGTGTGGATCTCGAACTTATTTCCTGCTTCATCTATCATATTTCCTTTCCATGCTATCTACCTTAGTTTTACATTTGTGATTGAGACTGTATTGCTATGTCACCTCCATTCGGAGTGTATATACTGTACAGGTACCCTTATCTATTTAGTTGTAGTATTTCTAGATGACATTAACAGCGTTCTACCGCCGATGCTGCAGCGTAGGCTGGACGTACCCACTTCTCGTGCCCCTAATCAGGGTGTGGGTCGTGACACGTTTTTGTGGCGGCCCATGCAGGTTAGTGTCGCAATTATTGCGATCTCGTAATGGTGCTAGACTTAGAGTGCTAATTACGAGCCTGCGATTAGGACATAGGATCTAGGGTATGATAGGAGTTACTCAATCATATTTTAGGAAAATTCTGATCTTTTCATTACCATGACAATTCTTCTTACATTTGAATTCAGTTATCCTCCTTTGATAATATCTTATCTTGTGCCATATCGATCTCTTGGGTTCAATTCGTCTTCAGGATGACAGTGACTCGTTCTCAGGCAGTAGGGCCTAGTGTTCCAGAGAGGTCAGATCCGGGAGGCCTTCCACCTTCCGACTACAGGAGCAGCAGCCTCAGTTCCTGTCCTTCAGGCGGGAGCAGCAGCGACGGTTCCAGGAGGTCTTCCACCTCCAGCAGCGGGACCGTCCATGGTCGTTCTTGATATTCTTCCACCGCTGCCTCCGCTACCGACAGATACTCAGGGGATGATGGCCCTTCTGCAACGGATATTGCAGACTCAGAGCGCACAGGCAGATCTGTTGCGATGAAGCATGGAGAACTCCCATCAGCTGGCGATGGCAGCACTTGAGAGGGTTGTACCGAGTACAGTTCATGACCCCCAGTTCAGCACGGGAACAGGCCAGACAGGCTACTCGGTGTGCTTTTTGAGGAGGCCAGGGCACACTAGAGGCTTGTAGGAGAGGTGGGCGTTGCCTATACTGTGGGGCGCCCGATCACCAGCTGAAGGATTGCCACGCTAGTGGAATCCGAAGAGACCAGGACAGAGTACATCAGGCACCAGCACGTAACGACCCGCAGCAGGTCAGGAAGAGGCAGGCCGTCCAGTGCTTCTGCAAGAAGATGGGGCACACCGGGATGTTGTAGGATGAAGCTGGGAGTTTTTATTTATTTGTGGAGCTCCAGACCACCAGATGAAGAACTGTGCTGCCCGTGCAGCCAGACAGGCAGGCCAGGACAGAGTGTGGCAGGCTAGAGGAGGCACCAGGGGCGAGCTTTCGCCATGACAGTTGAGCCCACTCAGCAGTAGCAGAGCAGATAGCAGGTTCAAATATTTTGAATTCTCCTTTTCGCA